>OZ030022.1:2920000-3210000 GCA_964023405.1 Apodemus agrarius | reverse complement strand
CCACAGTAATCACTGCCCAGGCAGAGGACAGCTCACAGTGGCAGTGGAGAGTGGGCACAACTGTCAGCTGGGCTCACTCCACAAAATTTCACCCGCACCACTAGCTCAGTCTTATACGAATATGTGGAGAAAAAAAAGACTGAGTGGCCGGGTGTGGTGGCGCATGCCTGTAATCCCAGCACTTGGGAGGCAGAGGCAGGCGGATTTCTGAGTTCGAGGTCAGCCTGGTCTACAGAGTGAGTTCCAGGACAGCCAGGGCTACACAGAGAAACCCTGTCTTGAAAAACAAAAACAAAAACAAACGAAAGAAAGAAAGAAAGACAGAAAGAGAGAGAGAGAGAAAGAAAGAGAGAGAGAAAGAAAGAAAGAGAGAGAAAGAGAGAGAGAAAGAGAAAGAGACTTTGCCCTGCCCCAGCAGCCCTGGCCAGCGGTGGGGGCAGAGAAGGAAGACACACTAGGTTCCCACCCTGACCGGGGGGATACTTTGTTGATATAAGGCTTTTTCTAGCAGTGAGTTTAGAAGGCTTAAAGGAAGAGCTGGTGGCATCCCCAGCATCCTGGGACAGCAATGGAGCTGGGGAGAAAGGACAGAGAGCCCTGACTTTCAGTGATGGAGAAAGAAGAGTGGAGCTTCAGCGGTGGTCATAGTAGCTCTTCTCTTTCCAGCAGCTCCTTCCTCCATGACAGCTCCCACTCTGCAGCACAGGCTAGCCTGAAACTCTGTCTGTATCCTGAACTGTCCGATGAGAGACCAGCCAGCCGTGAGCAAGAGCACACGGCAAGGGCACACGTGCGGGCAGGGATGGAGACGCTGTGTCCACACAGGGCACACGTGAAGCTGGTCGCAGGCGCTCACCTTGACAGGCCCTTCACCACAAAGACTTTGTTGGAATGCTGCTTCTCCAGTTTGCTCATCACTTCATAGAGATTGTGGTTCAGCTAGAGCCAGGAAGAAAGAGAACAGACAGGTTAGCCCGAGGGAGCCTTGGCCATTCCCTTCCCAGTCAGCTTTCCCAAACAAAACCTCCCCTGGCCCACCCTGCCCTTCCCACCCTTCCCTCAAGGCATCTCTCTCAGAGCAGCTCCCTCAGGACAGGGTCTCTCTCAGGGCAGCTCCCTCAGGACAGGGTCTCTCTCAGGGCAGGGTCTCTCTCAGGACAGGGTCTCTCTCAGGGGAGGGTCTCTCTCAGGGGAGGGTCTCTCTCAGAACAGCTCCCTCAGGGCAGGGTCTCTCTCAGGGCAGGGTCTCTCAGGGCAGCTCTCTCAGGGCAGGGTCTCTCTCAGGGCAGGGTCTCTCTCAGGGCAGGGTCTCTCTCAGAACAGCTCCCTCAGGACAGGGTCTCTCTCAGAGCAGCTCCCTCAGGGCAGGGTCTCTCTCAGGGCAGCTCTCTCAGGGCAGGGTCTCTCTCAGAACAGCTCCCTCAGGACAGGGTCTCTCTCAGGGCAGGGTCTCTCAGGGCAGCTCCCTCAGGACAGGGTCTCTCTCAGGGCAGGGTCTCTCTCATAGCAGGGTCTCCCTCAGGGCAGGGTCTCTCTCAGTTGAGCCCCACCCTCCTGACCCCAGCAACAGCCAGAGGCTTCCCTTCCGTAGGCCCCACCTCCTTCCTCATTCAGGCTAGGGCTTGGGTTTAGATACTTTGCCTGGGCCAGTGAAGGGAGATGGACAGGGCCCTCGGAGAAGAGTGTGCTCGGATGCACGTTTAACAGCACTCAACACAGTCAGGCAAGGGCTCTCATCTCAGTGGGGATAAAAGCCAGACTCTGTTCCCAGTGTGAGCAACAACGTGGAGGCCTACTGGACTCACTAGAGAGGCCCACTGAGGAGCCTCAGTGGCCAGCGTGTCTCACCTTGCTCATCTCCCTGTAGAAGACATCTCTTAGGTTGGAAATGTTTTGGAAGACGGTCACATAGCAGCCAATACGACTACGAGGAAAGACACAAGCACACGTGAGGGTGGGAGGGTGGAAGCCCGGCAAGCCGCAAGCTCTCCAGAGGCCAACGGCTGCCATCCTGGACAAGGACGCTCTGGAACAGCTGGCCGGGAGTGCAGAGAGGCGAGGGAGACAAATTAGCCCAGGCTGACACTCAAGTTTAGACTAACTCTAGTTTCAAAGTTATCTGGCTGGGCGTGGCAGCACATGCCCATGCTTGGGAGGCAGAGGCAAGTGAGACCATCTTTTCTTTCTTTCTTTCTTTCTTTCTTTCTTTCTTTCTTTCTTCCTTCCTTCCTTCCTTCCTTCCTTCCTTCCTTCCTTTCTAGTTATCAGTTTAGAGCTTTTGAGATATTAATATAGAAGCTGCTTGAAGATTTTTTGTTGTTGTTGTTGTTTGTTTTTCAAGACAGGGTTTCGGGTTTCTCTGTGTAGTCCTGGCTGTCCTGGCACTCACTCTGTAGACCAGGCTGGCCTCAAACTCAGAAATCTACCTGCCTCTGCCTCCCAAGTGCTGGGATTATAGGCATGCGCTACCACGCCCGGCATCTTGCAGAAGTTTTAAAAGAGCTATAAAAATATAAGGCCACATGATAATAATTATTATAATAAATAACCATTCTTTCTCTTTCATCAAATCACAACTTCTTCTTTTTTTTTTTTGTTTGTTTGTTTTTTGTTTTTTCAAGACAGGGTTTCTCTGTGTAGCCCTGGCTGTCCTGGAACTCACTCTGTAGACCAGGCTAGCCTTGAACTCAGAAATCCACCTGCCTCTGCCTCCCAAGTGCTGGGATTAAAGGCGTGCACCACCACTGCCAGGCTCAAATCACAACTTCTATGTATGTATATTGCAACAGAATTCTCCTATAAACAAATCAGAAAGTTTGTGTCTATAACAGGGCAAGACAGCGCAGAAGTTCCTGCGCCTTGTATTCTGGCCGGGACCATGTCAGGTCTAAGGAGAGTGACCCTGATGGAGCCTCCTAGGAGCAGCAGTCAGGATGCCCCAGCTAACACATCGCAGCCTGTTTGCTGGAATCCCTGCAGCTAACCGCACAGCTTGGCGTCTGTAAACTGGTTGCCTCTGCTCTGGCACCTGCTGATCAAGACGCCAGAACCTGGTTTCTGCCTTCAAAACCCCATATTCTGGATGCTCACGGCCACCCCTGCGTCCCAGTTGGCTGAGAAAAAGGCTTTCAACTGGCTAAAAACTGTGTCTGGATAGCCATCTTTGGTGGGCTACCCACAACACACGGAAAGAAACTATGTTTTTCACCATTCTGTTTAAATTTGGAGACACATAAATGTAGTCAATTAAAAAACCTATATCGTAACAGCTTAGCATGGTGGTCAAGCCTGTAATCCTGGCACTTGGGAGGTCCAGATGGGCTACACAGCTATAGTCTACATAGCTATAGGAAGACACACTGCACACAATGCAGTATTCTGCTGCAACTGTATTAAAGCACACTCGGTGCGACAGAAATAAGATACAGGTGAAGTTTCTCTTCCACTGTGCAAAATCAATCTAGAACGCTTTTGCCTGTCATGGAGGCATATCCCTGCTGTGTGGGCGACAATGCCCTTTCCTGACAAGATCTCTCCTCCCAGCCTACACCTTGTCCTCAAACCTGAAAAGCCAGTGGGGCAGAGACGGTGATCTGTGTCACAAGTCCAGAGAGATAAGGATGCTTGTTGATCACACCCGCCACTGCGGGGCGGGAGCAGCACCCTGCCAACTGGGGAGGTCCCACATCTGGACCGCCAGGTGGTTTTGTAACCTGCTGGCCTAAGCAGCTGGCCCGACTTGGGCATCAGTCATTACCTGTTATAAAGAATAGGCAGTTCCTCCAGGAGTTCCTGGTTCAGATCTTCAAACACAACCTGGGCCTTGCTGAAGTCTTCCTCTGCCTAGATGAACAAGGGGCTGGCGGCTGCTCCTTCGCCCTCCCCACCCAGATCCGCCCCCCTCCCGCCCCCATCACTCTCTCCATCTCTCCCTTCCCTGCCCAGACCCTCCTTCACCATCTCCACCTCTTCCCTCCCTGCCCAGACCCTCCTACACCCTCTCCCTGTCTCCTCTTCCTGCCCAGGTCCACGTCCTCCTCCTCCTCAGCCGCAGGACTCGCTGCCCTTACAGGATCAGGGAGAGCGACCCGGAGCCCGCCAGCCTCTACTTGTCTTAGCCCAGCTGCCTGTCCACTCCCGGCAGGGGAGAGGTCGTCTGGCTGTTCGTACCTTGGCCATTTTGGCCTCGTCCTTCTTCTTAGCATTCTGTACGGCCTCCAGGTGGTGGCGGGCACTATCGTAGTCTACCAGTTTCCGGCCCCGCTTGGCAATCCTCTCCTAGCCAGGGTGGTGAGGAAGGGTTCAGATGAGACTTTCCGGTGGCCGGGGTGTGTAACAGAGGGCCAAGCCAGTGGCCGGGGTGTGTAACAGAGGGCCAAGCCAGTGGCCGGGGTGTGTAACAGAGGGCCAAGCCAGTGGCCGGGGTGTGTAACAGAGGGCCAAGCCAGTGGCCGGGGTGTGTAACAGAGGGCCAAGCCAGTGGCCGGGGTATGTAACAGAGGGCCAAGCAAAGAAACCAGATCCTTGGACGTTACCACTGAAATTGACCTTCTAATAAGCTGTTGAGCTCCAGGGTCCCTCATGATCTCAGGAAAACAAGGGTTCTCGGCTAGAGAAATCTGTACCAAGAGTTAACATTTCCTACAAGCCTGTTATAATAAACTGGTTCGGCTTCCAGGAGAAACGACCTAGAGAATTCCACTAAACTGCAAGCCAGGATCCTGGGTCCTAGTTCTCTATCTGCCACGGACTGGCCTTGTGGCCTAGGGAGGGGGAGGGGGTCATCTCTTTTTGAGCCTTGGCAGCCTACACAATTACTATTTTAAGGACAGATGCTGAGCAGAAAGTAGCCTAAGAGCTCTAAACACACAGAGACTATAAACTGCTGTAAGCAGATTTCCTCAGATGCACATTTCCTCAGATGCACAAGCTGCGCGGGAGAACAAACGTGCCGCTGCCCATCTCCTCTGTCAGGGCCTGAAGAGACCCCTGCGCTCCTATTTATAGCTTCCCCACACCTGCTCAGCATGGGCCTGATGGAGCACCTAACCCAGGCCGGGAGAGGAAGACCACGCGCTGCTCCGGCGGAGGATCCGGGTTCAGTTCCCAGCACCCACATCAGGGGGCTCACCACCACCTCGGACTCCAGTTCTAGGAGATCTGATACCTTTTTCTAGGGTGCAGTTACCTGCACTCACATGGGGTGCCGCGCACACACACACACACACACACTATAATGGAACTTTTAAAGATGAGGAGGAGGAGGATTAGTGTGGTAGCACAGGACTTATAATTCCAGCACTTGGGAGGCAGAAGCAGGCAGGCCAGCCTGGGCTACTGTGCTGGCTAATTTTAGGTCAATTGATACAAGCTAGATTCATCTGAAAGGGGAGACCCCAACTGAGAGAATGCCCCCATAAGATCAGGCTGTAGGGCAGTTTATTATTTAGTGATTGACAGCTCCGGAGGGGAGGGCCAAGCTCATGGCCAGTGGTGCCATCCATGGGCTGGTGGTCCTGGGTTCTATAAGAAAGCAGGCTGAGCAAGGCACAGGCAGCAAGCCAGGAAGCAGCGCCCCGCCATGGCTTCTGCAACAGCCTCCAGGTTCCAGCCCTGTGTGAATTCCTGCCCTGATTTCCTTTGATGATGAACTGTGGTGAACTGTAAGCCAAATAAACCCTTCCTCCCCAAGTTTCTTTTGGTCATGGTGTTTCAACACAGCAACAGGAACCCTAACTAAAACAGCTACATAGTAAGACTGTCTCCAAACAAAAAAACCAGAGTGATGTAATTCAACTTCTGCTTGGACACAGAACAGAAAACTATCTCAGAGTGTATTTTATCTTATTTTTAGAAAAAAAAAATTTTTTTTTTTTCTTTTTTTTGTTTTTTTTTTGTTTTTGTTTTTTTTTTTTTTTTTCGAGACAGGGTTTCTCTGTGTAGCTCTGGCTGTCCCGGAACTCACTTTGTAGACCAGACTGGCCTCGAACTCAGAAATCCACCTGCCTCTGCCTCCCAAGTGCTGGGATTACAGGCGTGCGCCACCACCACCCAGCTATTTTTGGAAAACTTAAGCTCAAAAATTAAGCTTAGGGCTGGAAAGATGGGTCAGTGGTTAAGAGCACTGACTGCTCTTCCAGAGGTCCTGGGTTCAAATCCCAGCAACCACATAGCAACTTATGATGCCCTCTTTTAGTGTGTCTGAAGACAGCTGCAGTGTACTCAAATAAAATAAATAAATCTTAAAAACAAAGTTCAGCTCAATAATTAACATTTGGAACTGTCAGCTTCCTCTCAATCTAAAGTCAGCACAACAGTAGGTGATTAATAAATTTAGGTGAATAAATAAAAAGAGTATTCTGAGGCTAGAGATGTGTCAGTTCCAAAGGTGCTCAGGGTCAGGGTTGGGGTCAGAGTCAGGGTCGGGGTCACAGCTCTGAGACGATGTAGTAGACTAAGATAGCTGACTCCCAAAAGCTATCTTATGGCACTATTGTTCTGTGGTATAAACACACACACATACACACTCACAGATGCACACACATAGACACACAGACACACAGACACACACATGAACACACATATAAATAAGCAAAAATATTTTTAAATATAATTTTTAATTCTAATTCTGCTTTCTAAATAGTTTGGGATGGGCTAAGTCCTTTTCTACTGACAGAATTTCAAATGTTTAAAGATAATATTAAGTTTCTGAGCCTCTACGTTTCTTCTATGCGATAGGCACCTTTAGATCCCACTGCTGTTTCTCACGTCTAACAGGGACGGCCTATCGAGGCATGGTGACACCTGTAATCTCAGCACCTGGAAGGCTGAGGCAGGAGGGTGCTAAGTCTCAGGCCAGCCTGGAGGACATAGCAAGATCCTGTCTAAAAACAAAAAAAGGACTCTAAAGAAAAGGCATGGGAGCCGGGCATGGTGGTGCATGCCTGTAATCCCAGCACTTGGGAGGCAGAGGCAGGCGGAGATTTCTGAGTTCGAGGCCAGCCTGGTCTACAGAGTGAGTTCCAGGACAGTCAGGGCTACACGGAGAAACCCTGTCTTGAAAAACCAAAAAAAGAAAAAGAAAAGAAAAGAAAAAAAGAAAGAAAAGACATGGGTGCTTTTGGGCTGGAGAGATGGTGCCACAGCTACGAAGGCATTCTGCTCTTTCAGAGGACCCGAGTTCAGCTTCCAGCACCCACATATGGGGGCTCAGAAGCGCCTGTGACCCCAGCTCCAAAGGACCCAGTGTCTGTGACATCCAGGGGCACTGTACCCATGTGGACACGTCCAACTCCTACACATACACACATAGTTTATTTGGTTTTTGGTTTTCGTTTTGTTTTTCGAGACAGGGTTTCTCTGTGTAGTCCTGGCTGTCCTGGAACCCACTCTGTAGACCAGGCTGGCTTCGAACTCAGAAATCCATCTGCCTCTGCCTCCCAAGTGCTGGGATTACAGGCGTGCGCCACCACGCCAAGCTCACACATAGTTTAATAGATAAACCTTAAAGTAGAGGGATGCTTGACTTGGTTGTATCTGCTTCATTCAATTGAGGTCAGAGTGTAATTCACTGAAACCTAAGTGGAAATACAACCTCACTCCACCTCCTGCCCGATTCTTGTCAAACCCTCTCCAGCTTCATGGCCACCCACAGGCTCAGGCCTTCTTACAACGTTAGCCCTGCTGTGCTTCCTAGCTAGTGTGGACTGTCCGCTGTGCTTCCTAGCTAGTGTGGACTGTCCGCTGTGCTTCCTAGCTAGTGTGGACTGTCTGCTGTGTTTCCTAGCTAGTGTGGACTGTCCGCTGTGTTTCCTAGCTAGTGTGGACTGTCCGCTGTGTTTCCTAGCTAGTGTGGACTGTCCGCTGTGTTTCCTACCTAGTGTGGACTGTCTGCTGTGTTTCCTACCTAGTGTGGACTGTCTCTCTACTGAGTTTTCTAGCTAGTGTGGACTGTCTACTGAGTTTTCTAGCTAGTGTAGACTGTCCACTGTGTTTCCTAGCTAGTGTGGACTGTCTCCACCTTGCCCCACTCTGCAGACTGAGTTACCTTAACCTCGCTGAACTGGGACACATAATTCTCCATGGTCCTCAAAGCCTGGTCAGCCAGTTTTTCTTCATAGTCTTCCCAAAGGAGATCATTGTTCTGTGGGATCCAGGCAGAGGGTGGTGAGTGTCCTACTTCTCCACAGGGCTGCACCAGAGAACCCCCAACTCTCTCTACAGAGAACTCTTCTGAAGCACTGTACTTAGAATATCATGTCGGTCTCAAGGAGAGATGGGCACCACTCCAAGGAGCTGCATTCGGGGTGCACAGGGCCCTTGGCCCAGAGCGTAGAGTACACGGGAACCAGGGGACAGCTAACTACATGAGGATCGTTTTCAAAACCAGCCCATCGTCAAGATGTTTCTGCGATCTTACAGGGAGGGAGGGAGAGCCAGCTGTAATTGCTTTCTATCGATTAGAGACGGAGGCTCCGAAACAGGCAGTGACCTTGGCCTGTTTCCCCAGTCCCCAGTTTCCAGGACAGAGTCCAGCGGAGGGGAGCCGGGAGTGCACCCCACGGCTGTGTCACCTAACCTGCCCTTACCCCCACGATGGCCTTCAGGTCCTCGTGCCCGTCCCAGTCGCTGCTGTAGACCTCCTGCAGGGTCTCTGAGATCCTCTTTGAACTCTCATGCATCACTGGAAAGAGAGAACCCAGTCCTGCCATCAAGTGCCCCGGAAGCCGCGGCTGTGCTCACCTGAGCAGCAGGCTGGAAGGAAGTCCCTCTGAGGCCCGCGGAGGTGAGAACCCGGGCCTGGTGGTTCTGTGCACCTCAGTCTGCCCAATCCCAGGCCGAATACCCACCTCTGACTGCGCTAAGGAAGTTCTTCAGATCTTTGTAGAGCTTGTGGCCTTCTGCCTGAAAGGGCAAAGCAGCTTTGGTAACTAACAAGATCTGTTTGGAAGGTGCTCCAGAGCTGGCTTTGGAAAGAAGTCCAAAAGCAGAGCTCACGCCCAGAATTTCTTCAGGTGTTCCCAGTGACCGATCTGCCCTTTCTCAGACAAGCTGCAGGTTGTCTCCTTGGAGTCAAGCTGGGATAGTGGAGGTTCCACTGCATGGGCGTAGAAGCCCCCGCTGCATGGACGGATCTTCGGCCTCTGCTCAGTCCTCGCTTCCTGTGCACAGGAGCCTGTACCCACATCCTGGAATGCGCTCCCTGTATGCTGCTGCCTGTGTGGTCCTTCCTGCCCCCTGCCCCCTGCACACCAGGCTCCTTTCTCCTCCAAACCTCCACATAGACACTCAGTGCCTCCCTTGCGGTCTTCCCTCGCCTGCCTTGCTCTGTCCCCCGCCCCCCCCCCCCAGGCTCTGGAGCTACCTATCTCCCGCTCCTCTGCTCACTCAGCCCATCTGCCTTCTGCTGTCCACCCCTGCTCTTGTGTCTTGTCTCTTCACCCCTCCCTTTTGTCTCCCATCCCCCCATATCTGTCTCTTTCTTAAAAAGAAGGGGAGCCAGAAAAAGCCCTCTGTATGGGATGTGGACGCCCTCACTGCAGGGCGTGTTGGGAAGGTCTGTGCTCACACCAACTCAGAGCCCGGCCTGAGGCATGAGCTGCCGTCCCGACATCAGTTTCTAGCCTCTAGTTTGCTATTGTCTGGTGATGAAGTCTTTGCTCTTAGTCCAGGCTGCCTTGAACTTGCAGCAATGCTCCTGCCTCAGCCTCCTATAGCTATTCTCTTCTTCCTTCTTTCTTCTTCTTCCTTCTTTCTTCTTCTTCTTTAAAGATTCATTTTTAGTTTTAGATTTTTATTTTTTAATAGTCTGTCTCTATTTGTACACTGTCGCTGTCATTAGACACACCAGAAGAGGGCATCGGATCTCATTACAGATGGTTGTGAGCCACCATGTGGTTGACTTGAACTCAGGACCTCTGGAAGAACAGCCAGTGCTCGTAACCTCTGAGCCATCTCTCCAGTACTGTATAGATCTTAAAAATATTTTTTATGTGCACGAGTGTTTTGCTTGCCAGGATGTATGTGTACTGCCTATGTCCAAAGAGGCCTGAAGATGGTGTTGGATCTGCTGGTGCTGGTGTTACAGATGGTGTGAGAGCCCGCCCATGTGTGTGCTGGGAACCAAACCCAGCCCACTGCAAGGGCAGCCAGTGCTCTTCAGTGCTGAGCACCCCTCCAGCCCCAGAGGTGGTTGCTGTTCTTGTTTCTATCATGTGTGTGTGAGGTGTATGTGAGTGTGGGCACACATGTGCCATGCTGCCCATGTGGAGGTCAGAGAATGACTTTAGGGAGCTGGCTCTCTCCTTCCTTGTCACTGAGGCAAGGTCAATCCCACTGGTCCTGCCTCACTGCATGCTCAGGCAGCTTCCAGCAGCCTCTCCTGAGCCCACTTCCGCTTCACCCTAGTGGTGCTGGGATCATAGACTGTGCGCGCGCATGCGTGTGTGTGTGTGTGTGTGTGTGTGTGTGTGTGTGTGTGCGCGCGTGCGTGTAGAGAAAGACAGACAGAGAGACACTGGGATTGAACTGCATCCAGATTGCTTTTTTTTTTTTTTTTTTTTGGTTTTTGGTTTTTGGAGACCGGGTTTCTCTATGTAGTCCTGGCTGTCCTGGAACTCACTCTGTAGACCAGGCTGGCCTCGAACTCAGAAATCCGCCTGCCTCTGCCTCCCAAGTGCTGGGATTACAGGCGTGCACCACCACGCCCGGCTCCAGATTGCTTTTTGAAACCTGGGTTCTAGAATTGACCTCAGGGAGTCCATCCTGCCTGGGCAGCACCCAGGCAGCCATCTTGCTGGTCCAGGACTCAGCCATCTTGCTGGCCCAGGACTCTAACTTTTCTTCCACACCCACTCCAGGACATACCTCCACTCCTGTCACCAAAACTGTCTTCCTCAGTGTACTGGTTATAACCTGTCCCCCTAACCCCATTCTCTTCTCCTCTATGTGAACTCCAGATTCTCGGATCAGGTGGAGCGAAGTGAAGGGCCAGCTGTGACAGTGGAGCCTGACTTCAGGAGTGTGGGAGGGACAAAGGTATGCTGCCAGTCAGCTCAGGGGTCACAGACCAGTTCAGGAATAGAGTATTTGAAACCTAGAAGCTGTTATGCAGTGTACCAGGAAATTCTTGCTGTGGACTCGCTCATTACTAGAAAGCCTAGTGGCTTTTAAATTAAAAGATAAAGGGGCGGAGGAATTCTATCTGCTAACTGTGTACACGGGAGATCAGAGGACAGCTGCAGACCCGGGCTCTCCCTGCCACGTGGGGCCACGTGGGGCCACGTGGGGCCAGTGGGTTCTAGGGCTTGAATTTACATCCCTGAGCTTAGCAGCCAGGACCTTTAGACAGAGGCACTCTGCCAGCCCATAATCAAGATCCTAAGAGCGTTGAAAGAGGGTTTTTTTTTGGGGGGGGGAGGGAGGAACGGGGTGGTTTTTTGAGACAGGGTTTCTCCGTGTAGCCCTGGCTGTCCTCGAACTCAGAAATCCACTTGCTTCTGTCTCCCAGAGTGCTGGGATTAAAGGCGTGCGCCACCACCGCCCGGCTGAAAGTTTTTTTGAAGGTATAAAAATTAGTAAAAGGGCTGGAGATATGGCTCAACCTTTAAGTTCAGTTGCCGCTCTTACAGAGAACCAGAGTTCAATTCCCAGCACATCCACCGTTAACTCCAGCTTCAGAAATCCAACATCTTCCCTGGGTACCTGCACATGCCTGTGTGTCTTCACAAACACACATACATACACATAGATAAAAACAAATCTAAAAGCAAGTTTTACATGCTTTTTTTCCCCCTTTTAAAAAAGATTTATTTAGAGCCGGGTGTGGTGGCGCACACCTGTAATCCCAGCACTTGGGAGGCAGAGGCAGGCGGATTTCTGAGTTCGAGGCCAGCCTGGACTACAGAGTGAGTTCCAGGACAGTCAGGACTACACAGAGAAACCCTTTCTCGAAAAACAAAAAAAAAACAAAACAAACAAACAAAAAAAGATTTATTTATTTAATGTATGTGAGTTCACAGTAGCTGTCCTCAGACACACCAAAAGAGGGCGTCATATCCCATTACAGATGGATGTTAGGCACCATGTGGTGGTTTACACACTCCTAACCACTGGGCATCCCTGCAGCCTCTTGTGCCCTTCTTGCTTTATACCCTGTTCAGTCTTTTGAGGAGGACAGGGAGGTGGCAAGGGTGAGGGTGGGCTTCAGGATGAGGGACAGTACCGGGTACCGTTTCATTTCTTAGACCTGTCCATCCTCCCCTGAAGTGCTTAGGCTAGGTCATCCCGGCCGGCCTTCCCTGGCAGGCGGACTCCCAGGGCCAGGCTCTCACTGGTCTGTCTGTCTGTCTGTCTGTCAGGTACTTGGCTCTATTCCCAGCCAGCAGTCAGTCCACTCCGCCGGCTTCAGTCCCCGTCTGGAGAGCAGAGCCACTTCTAGCTCTGGATCTGCTGATCTCATCACGCCTGCCCTCCTGCCCTCTGAAACTGCCATAAAGAGCTGAGCTGGTTCTTCCCGCCCCTTATGCAAACAGATGCCACCGGGCTTAGAGAACCATTCTCTGTGAGGCTTGACCACAGCAGTCAGCTCGGTCAGACAGACGGGGCCAGGGATACTGGGCAGAACAGCCGGAGGTGAACAAGGAGCCTTGAACAAGTGCTGTCAGTTCTACAGGGAAAAGAACAACGTGCTTTGTGAGGACAATCCTCCTACGTCGTGAAGAGAGGCAGACAGGGCAAGCAGCGCTTCACAGAGGGCACAGCATGGCACGCTGGGCGCTGGCCTCCGGTGCAGGAAGCCTAGGGTTTGAGCCCAGAGCCTCGATAACTGGCTGTGGTGGTGCACACCTGTACTCCCAGGATCTGGGCGGTGGAAGCGAGAGGATCAGACCTTCAAGGCTATCCTCAGCTAAAGGGAGCCCCAGGCCAGCCTGGGCATGAGATACTGTCTGTGCAGCAAAGCTACGGAGACCACTCAGGAACCCAAGCAAGTGGCAAGGCCTTAAACAGCTGGGTGGTTGGAGTGACAGTTCCTGGGGGGCTGACTGGGGAGCGGGTGAGCAGATCCAAATACACTACATACGTGTGGGAAGTTGGCAAAGATCCAAACACATTACATACGTGTGGGAAGTCGTCAACTATTCAGACATATTGCATACATGTGGGAGTTTGTCAAAGAATATTCTTTTTTTTTTTTTTTTTTTTTTTTGGTGTTTTTCGAAACAGGGTTTCTCTGTGTAGCCCTGGCTGTCCCGGAACTCACTCTGTAGACCAGGCTGGCCTTGAACTCAGAAATCCACCTGCCTCTGCCTCCCAAGTGCTGGGATTACAGGCGTGCGCCACCACCGCCCGGCCATCAAAGAATATTAAATGTTGAGAACTAAACAGCCGATTCTCTGCCAGTGATGGCTCCGGGCTATTCATGTCACACGTGAAAGGGGACAAGCAGACACGATGTGACACCTATGAATATTATTGCTACCAAACAAAAATGAAAACCTCAGTCTCATCAAACTTCTATACCTGGATATATCTACAGAAGACACAGATGAGGGAGGCAGAGGCAGGTGGATCCTGGAGTTCGAGGCCAGCCTGGTCTACAGAGTGAGTTCCAGAACAGCTAGGGCTATCGAGAGAGGCTTTGTCTCAAAAAACAAAATGAAACAAAAACAACTACAACAAAAACCCAAAACAACAACAACAACAACAACGCCAGCAAAGAGTAAACTGTAAGTGACTGTGGACAAGCTATGCCCTCAGCAAACAAGGCCCAGCGAGGGCTAGAAAGACAGCTCAGCAGTAGGGGCAGCAGGACCCAGCCTGGGTGGGGCCTGGGTGGGGCATGTAGTAATCCCAGGCCACCAGGGCCAAATAACCAAGGTTTTGTCATGATCCAACCCCACAAGAAGAAACAACCCTAAAATAATCTTTGTAGGGCTTCACAGCTACAATGGGTATATTTAGGTGTCATAAACGAAGTTATCCCAATTGTCAGGTGGAACAAGGATGGGTAGAGCCTACAGATATATGTGAAAACTCTTTCCTTTTTTCTTTTTTTTTAATGTGTGTGTTTGTGTGTGTAGGTATGTGTTTGTGAATATGTGTATGTTTGTGTATGTGTGTATGTGTTTGTGTGTATATGTGTGTGTGTGTGTGTGTGTATATGTGTGTGTGTGTGTGTGTGTGTGTGTGTGTGTGTGTGTATGTAGATGTGGGCAGGTCAGCGCCAAGGAAAACACGCATAGATCAAAGGATAACCTAGAGGAAGCGGTCCCCTGCCGCCTCTGCCTCTCTCTCGACGGGCAGCACCAGCTTTTACCTGCCGCCCCTCCAGCCGGCCTTCTTTCTGCTGTGTTTCCGTATCTTGGCAGCTGTGACCTTCCTGCCCCAGCCTCCCCAGCGCGGAGACTAGAAGCATGAACGGCCAGGCCTGTTTTTATTTTTTTCTGGATATACTTTCTGATCTGTAGTCATGAGGAAATGTTTTACAGGGAAATAAACCAAGGGGCAGGGACTGCAAGATGGCCGCCCGCACCTGGCGTGGGCCCAGGCCTCTCTTGTTCCTGGCCCGAGACTCCGTGATGCCGGAACTGCGCTGCAATGAGACAGGCCTCTGAGCAGACAGACTGTGTATTATAAAGAACCACAGCAAGTCCCCGTGCTGAGGTAACACTGACCGAGCCACCCTGCCTGGCCACCATGGTTACATACATGGTGGACTGCACAGGGCACAGCCACAGGAAGGGTTAGGAAATTCCTCTGCTTCTCAGAGAAACGGGCAAGCTGATAAAATGCCGGCCTTCTCTAGAACCTCTGCTACTCAGTCCCCTCCACACCCCTCCCCCACTCCAGCCCCTCCATACTCTCCCCCCACTCTCCAGGTCACCTGCTGTTGGTAGAAGTTGCTGGCACTTTGTTCAAATCGCTCATCTTTGGTTTCTACGGTTTTCCCCAATTTCTGCAGAACCTGGGAAAAAAGACAGAAAGTATATTATACTCAAGACTCGGTATCTGGTAGTCTTGGGCGGGGTCTGGTGGTCTTGGGTGGGCCCACCCGCTCACCAGTCAGGGAGATAACAGGTTGCTAACAAAAACAATAATTCTTTTCAAACTGGGGCATCTGGAGAGTATCTGCTCATTCTCATTCAGCATCCCCCCCTTCCCCTCTCCTCCCCTCACCCCTCCTCCCTCTGAATCTCATTACTTGAAGAATGTGTGCTGTGTGTTTGGTTTGGCACAGGGTTGAACTCAGAGCCCGGTACAACCTAACCACACACTCTCCCACTCAGCTGCACCTCCAGTCTTAAGGTGACTTTTGTTTGTTTGGCTGGTTGGTTGGTTTTTCCATACAGGGTCTCTCTGTATAGCCCTGGCTGTCCTGGAACTCACTCTGTAGACCTGGCTAGCCTCGAACTCAGAAATCCGCCTGCCTCTGCCTCCCAAGTGGTGGGATTAAAGGCGTGCACCACCACCGCCCGGCTCGAGCTGTTTGTTTTTTAAGGTAGGGTTGTGTGTGTGTGTGTGTGTGTGTGTGTGTGTGTATAGTCTTGGCTGTCCTTGAACTCACTCTATAGATCAGGCTGGCCTCAAACTCAGAAAGATCCACCTGCCTCTGCCTCCCGTCTGGCCACCACCGAGCTCTTAAAAGTGACTTTTGAAGGGGACTAGAAGAGGGCATTGCACGGAGACATGGTTACTGAGAAGCTATGCTCGTCTTTTTAAGATAAAGCACGATCCAGGATGCTCTGCTCGAGCGACAAGCCCCTCTGCTAGTCACAGGCCCGCTCTGAGGATGAGGCCAGCAGGGCTCACGGAAGCCATCAGCTAAGAAACTAGAGAGCCCACTACAGTCCCAGACACTCTCACTCTCACTCTCTCTCTCTCTCTCTCTGTGTGTGTGTGTGTGTGTGTGTGTGTGTGTGTGTGTGAAGGCCTTGCCATCGAGTCTGAAGGTGGATCTTGGAACTCACATGGTGGAAGGGGAAAGCTGATTCCCAGTCGACCTCTGACCTCCACATGTGTGACATGTCAATATCTGTGTGTACATACACCCACACACATACACATGCACGCATCCTGCACATGTGTAATGTGGCAAGTGTGTGTGCAACTTGGGAGGAGGCACTGTCAATTCCCTAGGCCCAAGGCAGGGCGGTGAGTGCTGCTTTCTATTTCCTCCTTCGCCCAACCCCACCACGTCCCCTGTGGGATCCACCCCATTCTCTCTGATCTCATTGCCACAGCCCCAGGCCGGGCTGTTTCTTCCCTCACCGCCTTAGGTCTTGACCGTGCTGCTTCAGTGTCTCTAACAGTTCTTCATTCATCTGCTGCCCCCTTTATTAGACAGGCCCCACGATGTGTCCACTGCGTAAGTCTCCACTGGGTACCACTGTTCCCTTTGGACACTCTAGCAAGGACGCAGGCCTGCTGCTTCGACTCTTCCTTAAGCTACAGGGACCACGTTCCTCCTCTATAGCTTAGTTGCTACGGACTCCATTCCCTCTCTGGAGTATCCTAGTGACGTCTCTACTTTGTCTGCTGTGAAAGTATAAGAGGGAGGTAAACAAACACCCGCTAGTTCAAACTCCGTCTACTTCATCCGGTTGTGAAGTTCACTCACCCTAACTGCCCGTGTCGTCTTCCTCTCCGTGTTCATCTGTCCCTGTCTCCTCCTTGGATACATTACTAAAGCTCAGACTCCAGCAAAGGTCACTTAGTTTAACAGGAAGGAGGTGGTGCATGGGCTGGGCCTGGATGAGGCGCGTAGAGTGAGCGAGTGTGGAGAGGAGGCTGGCCAACAACCCAGAGAGCGAAGTAAGGTGCGCAGCCTCAGGGCAGGCTTCTGGCCGGGTGTGGCATGGCTCCTTCAGGGCGTGTCGTGGGAATCTCATTATGAAAGAATCCGAATGACATGATTGTGTGCAGAGGCCTGTGCAGGGGACCGCTCTGTGTGGACACGAGTGTCTGCGGCCTCATGGGAGAGGGGCGGGGCAATGCCTGTCACATCTCAAGTTCTGTCTGTGATTAAGATCAAGGCTTCTGTAACCACACATCAACGCATACCTTGGCCTTTCTGTTGTCTAGCTATATGGTATTTCTGCCAGGACTACATACATACACACACACATACATACATACATACATACTGAAAGATACTTCTGTCTTGAAGCTACTGAGGCATCAGAGACTCTGTATGTAAGTTGCTTTCTCCAGCTGCCTGCTAGCTGTCCCGTGTCTGGTTGTCTGGAGACAGGCTCTCACTCTCACAACGTGGCGCTGTTTGGCTGGGTCTGCCTTTGCTTCCTTGTCTATAAATCACAGGTGCCGCTTCTCCCTCGGCCAGCTCTGCCTTTGTGGGTCTCTAACTTCACCTCATTCCTCACCCTCCCTAGAAGAGCAGGCCCCATCCTCCCTGGCTCCACCCTCCCCACCCCTCACCCCCCACAAACAGGGTTCTTCCCCAAAGTTGCGAAACCACCTTGTTTGCGGCAGGCAGCTCTTACTTCCTTTTCTCCCCTCCTCCCTTCCTTTGCCCACTTACGTTTCTGAGGTGGGGGGCTGGGGAGGGGCGGAGTAGGAAGAGAGAAAACTCAATTTAAAGTCAATACCGAGGGCACCTAAAGTCTAAAGGCTCGAGGCTCCAGGGCGCCCTGGGGTCCCTAGGCTGTGCTGAGAATCTTCCCACCATCAACTTTTTTTAAATAAAGCCTTAGCAGCCGAGCGTTGGTGGCGCACGCCTTTAATCCCAGCACTTGGGAGGCAGAGGCAGGCGGATTTCTGAGTTCGAGGCCAGCCTGGTCTTCAGAGTGAGCTCCAGGACAGCCAGGACTACACAGAGAAACCCTGTCTCGAAAAACCAAAAAAAAAAAAAAAAAAAAAAAAAAAAAAAGCCTTAGCATCTGGTATTCCCAGGCGCTCTCCCATCCAAGCACTTCCAGGACCGACCCCGCTCAGCTTACAGCTCAGATGAGAGCTGGCGAGGTCAGGGTGGCATAGCAGTAGGCCCACCATCAACTCTCCCTAGGTGGAAAGGTAGAAAAGATAACTTGGAAATATCTATCCTCTCTCTGGGCCCCAAGTCACTTGTCATAGTAACGGGTGACTGGGTTGGGTCACATCTCACACGGGCTGTTTGTTCTTAGACCCTGGAAGGAACAAGGTGTGTGTAGATGCCAACAGATGTCTGCTGAAGGAATAAATGTATATGTCTGAGACAGGCTTAACTTCGTAGCCCAGGCTAGCTTCAAACTTGCAATGACCCTCCGGTTTCAGCTTGTCGAGAGCTGTGATTACACTACACCTGGCTGAATTCTCCTTTTTGATCAATTCTCAGTGGAAACTCACAGTTCCCCACAATGCTGCCTGAGAATTCTGCCCCAATCAGCCGGGCCTGGCAGCTGACTAGTTAGTTCAGACACTTGGAGAGCCAAAGCATGGGCCAGCAAGTGAATGTGACACTGCATGAAGAGGTTCCAAGGTTAGCCAGCTCATCAGTGGGAGGGACAAACTTCCAAAAGAATCACAGCCTATTTACTCGATGGGTGCACCCTCCCCACGGCCTCCCTACCCTTCTGCGTTTAGTTGCCGATGTCAGTTGAGGGAACCAGACGCTAAGAGACAATGTGCAGTTCATCACACCTCTGTCGAACGCCTTTGTGCAGACTCTAAAGTGACCATGGGGGACGTCTGCAGTAGGCAGGCGGGGGCTCTCCCTAACAGGCCCCTGAGTTCTTCCAGGCTCCTCTCTCACCCTCTTGCTCCAGCTGCATTTCTCAAGTGAAGGCAGGCTCAGGCCATGCCCGCCCTAACCTTCCTCAGCTGGAAGGCACTGTCAAGCCCTGCAGGGGGAGGTGGGGAAGGTGGGGGAGGTGGGGGAGCTACCGGCCACACACAGTTCATTTCAAAGTCAGCCAGAGCTAGAAAACCTTCCGCCCCAACCTTTCTGTCCTGCGTTCCCACAGATGTGCCTATCTTAGGCAAACAGTGGGTTCTGGGCTTCCGGCACACAAGAGCTTATTCACTAGTTCCCTCTGGGACTAGCTCAGCCCCCTGAACAAAAGAATCTACTGCAAATATTTGACAAATTAAACTCTTGGGGATGTAAGCTGAATGAGTGTTAACAGAGAGAACAACAATATAAGAGTGATTTTAAAAAACCAAACAAACCCACCACGCCCTGGCTGGGGAGAACTGAGCAGAGTGCCAGGGAGAAGTCCCAGGCCGCGGAGCGAGCCTGAGGATGCATGGTGCTGTAAAAACACAGCGCGGGCCGCACTCACTCGGTGGGCACTGGACGACAGAACCAGAGGGCCATTCCTCTTGTGCTTAACAGTCAGCAGACCTTCCCCGCCTCGGAGCGGGGTGAGCGGGTATGAAGTTTAAGTGACTCCGCTTCAATCACCTCCTGCACAGAGGGTCTGCGGGGACTGGAGCCGCACAGAGGGTTGGGGGGAGAGCATCAGGAATGCGGCCTGGGGAGAACCTGAATTTGGGCAAGTGCCCCTCACCAGCCTAGAAACTCTTCTTCACCGGAACACGCTGTTTTGCTCTCAGTAACTTCCCGAGACTCAAGGACTCCAGCTCTTCAACCCAGGCCATTTTTCCTGTAAGTGGGTATCTGCCTGGGCCAGCCCCAAACTCCCAGGCCCCCGGTCTCAGGCGCAGCCTATATGCTTTCTGCATTAACCTTCCAGTTCCTTGGGCAGACTTGAGTTCACGCTTCTCTCCCAGATGGAGAGTCCAGGGCGGGAAGAGCATGGTGCTGTGTGACTATACTCTGGAGATGCCCGGCTCCCAAGTTCAGCATCCTCTCATTTTGTAGATGAGAGACCTGAAGCCAAGGACGGAACACTATTTATGACAAGTTTCGGAGTCCGGGCTCAGAGGAGATAGAGGTTGGATGACTCTGACTCCAAAGGCCTGGTGTTGACAACAGGCCAGAGGGAGACAGGCAAGGAGCACCTGGTAGGCCTCAGCACTCATTTAAAATGTCTCTCTTTCGCGGCACCCAGGGTTGCCTGTGCTAGGCACACGCCCCAACACCTGGCAGCCCTTGATACATCAAGTATTTTCCGGTTGCTATTTTTTGTCTTTTGTGTTCTCCAGCCACAGCCTAGCTTTCTCTAGGTGAGTTCCCTGTTCCCCTATTTATAGCTAGACCTTCCCATAAGCACCGCATTCAGAGCTATCAGATGTCTAGTTAGCCTCTGGAGAGGCAAAGTTCAGATGTGAGGTAACAAAGGCTGGCCACACGACTTTTATTTTCCTCTTGTCTTTCACATGACCTTAAAAGACAGAAGTATACAGAGCCCCTCCCTTCCACTGTGGTCCTTTTACACCAAGGACTACATCTATCTGACAGCAGTAATGTCAGTCCCATGTGGGAGGGCTGGGCACCCTTAATCTTCTCCAACGGCCACAGCACCACCTTACGAGGGAATACGAATCTTTCCACTGTTAAGTGCGCTATGTATTTAAATGCTTCAAAGACCATGAACCCTCTCCTTTCGCCCATGCCTCTTCCCAGCCTGCCTGTTCTACTAGAGTGCGGTAGATGGTGGCTGGGTAAAGGAACGCTCTGGAGAGGTAACACCAAAACCCCTTTTAAATGTGTAGGGAAAGGGCTGGGGTGGCGCTCAGTGGGCAGGGTGCTTGGTCTGCTCACAAGATGCTGTAGGTTCAGCCTTCAGCATCTAAGAGATGTGACTGCACACACTTGCAGCCCAGAAGCTAGAGGGAGGCAGGGAGGCCAGACGTTGAGGTTCGAGGTCATAGTGAGTTTGGGGGTACGAGAAACTGTCTCTTTTTTGTTTGTTTGTTTGTTTGTTTGTTTTTGGAGACAGGGTTTCTCTGTGTGGTCCTGGCTGTCCTGGAACTCACTCTGTAGACCAGGCTGGCCTCGAACTCAGAAATCCGCCTGCCTCTGCCTCCCAAGTGCTGGGATTACAGGCGTGCGCCACCACGCCCGGCTCCTGTCTTTTTTTTCTTTTTTCTTTTTTCTTTTTTTTGGTTTTTCGAGACAGGGTTTCTCTGTGTAGCCCTGGCTGTCCTGGAACTCACTCTGTAGACCAGGCTGGCCTCAAACTCAGAAATCTGCCTGACTCTGCCTCCCAAGTGCTGGGAGTAAAGGCGTGCGCCACCACCGCCCGGCTGAGAAACTGTCTCAAAAACATGTGAAATTTGGTAAGAATGGGGTTCATACCTATGAACCCAGCTCGAGTATCACCTTGAATTCAAGACCAGCCCAGGCAACATGGTAAATCCCTCCCCCCAAAAAAACAACCAAGCAAATACAATAAACTGGTGAAGAGTGTCCCCATAAATGACTGATTTATTTCTCTTTCTTTCTTTCTTTCTTTCTTTTCTTTTCTTTCTTCTAATTTTTTGAGACAGGGTCTTCCTACGTAGTCTAGGCTGTCCCGGAAGTCACTGTATAAACCAGGCAGATCTTGAGCTCACAGAGATCTGCCTGCCTCTGCCTCCTGAGTGCTGGGATTAAAGGCGTGGGCCCATAATCGGAATAGACTGGCAAATGATGGGCCTAGGCTTAATAGGTGGCAGTCTAAGGGAGGACATACAGGCTTTGGATCACCATCAAGGCAGAAGGAAAGATCTAAGAGACAGGGGCTAGCTACTGGACACACGAGCTCCCGGTTCACCCCAAGATAAAGAGTATCTTGTAGCTCAGGCTGGTCTTAAACTGAGTATACAGCCCAGGATGCCTCAGGTTTTCTGCCTCGGTTTAATCCAGTTTTTAAACACTCAGTGTGAAGAACAGTGCAGATCGTCCTGGTCCTCGATGAATTCCCAAATCAAATTAAGTGGGGCGACTCACTGCCACCGCAGCCGCTGTCTCTTACTTTGGGGACAAGTATCCTCCAACTCATCCATCACCTGAGAGCCGCCACCCTTGCCTTATCGCTAGGACAAACTGCGACACAGGTGACCACCACCGTCCGTTCCTTCCGGTCGCCTTTTCTGGTCAGGCTGAGGGTTGCAGAAGGCTCCTGCGAAACAGCCGTCTCCTCGGCTGCAGCCTTCTCCCACGTCGGCCAGGGTTCATGGACACCCACTCCCCGCCCGATCAGGGGCAGCAGGACCCTTTCTCCTCGGCCCAGGCCCGGGCCCGGGCCCCTGGTGAGGCCAGGCTGCCTACCTTCTCCTGGGCCCTGCTGAACTTCTTCTGCATCTGCTTGGCGAAGAGGCCAGCCGCTCCGCCCGCCTTGCCCTCTGCCATCCTGCCGGCTGCGGGGGCGCAGCCTGGTCCTGTGGTTTCTAGAGGGCCCTGAGAGGAAGTGCGTCCTCCCGGCATGCCTTGCGTGAGGCTCAGAGGGCGGGGCCTTCACACCCTGCCTGCCGCCTGCCGGGGCGTGGTCGGCCTGGACCACCCAATGCCACCTCTCGAGGACTACTGGAACCCCATCACCGTCCATGTCCCCGAGAGGACCACTGGGACCCCATCATGGTTCAGCTCCCCTGGAGAACCACTGAGACCCCACCACTGACCATCTCCCGGGGAGACCCCTGGGACCCCATCACTAACTACCCTGCTTCCCGAGGGGACCACTGCGCCCACCTCTGACCATCTCCCCGGGGGGACCACTGGGACCCCATCACTGTCCATGTCCCCAAGAGAACCACTAGAACCCCATCACACCCAGCTTCCCGAGGGGACCACTGCAGTTTACCTCTGATCATCTCCACGGAGGGGAGCACTAGGGCCCCATCATGGTTCAGCTCCCCGGGAGAACCACTGAGACCCCACCGCTGACTATATCCCCGGGGGGACCACTGGGACCCCATCACTGACCATCTTCCTGGGGGGGACCACTGGGACCCCATCACTGACCATCTCCCTGGAGGGGACCACTGGGACCCCATCACTGTCCGTATCCCCGGGAAGACCACTGGGACCCCATCACTGTCCGTATCCCTGGGAAGACCACTGGGAAACAAGGCTGGGGTCCACAGAGGCATCTGAGGCTGGGAGGGCAGCGAGGCCGTTCCGGAGTTGACGGAGAACGGGTTGTTCAGGGTGGACTTTGGTGGACACACACTCTTAAGTCCAGCTTGGAAATGCTGCCCCTACAGTAGAGAAAGAATGGCCCCCTTGAACAGGGTCTTTGAATGTGGGCTGCGACTCACTGGTTCCAAAACATGAACAACATGAACGGCACTAGAAAATGAGACACAAAAGACCGAGCTCCACCCAGTGAGGACTTTACGGACCAGAGACCACCTGCCAGCCGCAGGGCATTGATGCTGGCCAGCCACGCCTCAGCCTGGATTGAGTTCAGCAGGCTCTAAGCCTGGGAACTGCGGGGACAGAGTACAGAAGGTGGGCAGGATCCAATCTGGATTTGAGGGGGAGAAAGATGGAGAGATGAGGTCCTCAGGAAAGGGGGTGCTATTCCTAATGTGCTGAGGAGGAGAGGAGGGGAGAGGCCTGACCTGGCCAGCAGAGAACAAGCCTTTCTAGGCCGAGCATGGCGCATTATATGGACAGGGTGTGAATTAGTCACATGCAAATGGGGTGGGGCTCTAGAGATTACAACTCTGGTTTCTCTAGGAAATCAGTCTTCTAAAGAAGTTACACCGGACCACTGAGAAGGGATAGCCGGAAAGTATGGATACTAGGCTTGGGGAAACATTTACTCCAGAATCTTAAAGAGCTGGTAAAATTCCCTCAAGGAAAGAAAGAGGTCATAATAGGCTTCCTGTAGGAGAAACAAAACTACCACAAAACTGCCAGCTATTGTTTTCTGTTTCTCTCACTGAAATGGTACCAGGCATAGGCCAGGAAGCCAGGCAGGAAAGATGACTCTGCTCTCCAGGTGCTTACTTTGGAGGTAGATTGGCAATCACATGATCTGTAATGTAGGTGATTAATTTATAGAAATAGGGGTTGGAAAGACGGGGGCTTAGCAGTTAAGAGCACTGGCTGCTCTTCCAGAGGTCCTGAGTTCAAGTCCCAACAACCACATGGTGGCTCACAACCATCTGTAATGAGATCTGACGCCCTCTTCTGGTGTGTCTGAAGACAGTGACAGTGTACTCACATATATTAAATAAATAAATAAATAAATAAATAACCTGACTTCTCTTCCAGAGGTCCTGAGTTCAAATCCCAGCAACCACATGGTGGCTCAAAACCATCAGTAAAGGGATTTTTTTGGTTTTGTTTTGTTTTTGTTTTTGTTTTCGAGACAGGGTTTCTCTGTGTAGCTCTAGCTGTCCTGGAACTCACTCTGTAGACCAGGCTGGCCTCGAACTCAGAAATCTGCCTGCCTCTGCCTCCCAAGTGTTGGGATTAAATGCGTGCGCCACCACTGCCACCCGGCCTGTAATGGGATCTGACGCCCTCTTCTGGTGTGTCTGAAGACAGCAACAGTGTACTCATATATTAATAAAATCTTTGAAAAAAAGAGACGGCTACAAGCTTTCCAAGCAGTAGGTGGTTAGGGAATGGATGTCGACTTTGGTGGTGGTCTGAGAGAGGCAGAGTAAGAAAATGGAAGGACTTCATATAGAATAGGAGAGAGTGGCGAAGGCCAGAGAGACGGCTCAGCAGATAAGAGCACTGACTGCTCTTCTAAAGGTCCTGAGTTCAAATCCCAGCAACCACATGGTGGCTCATAACCATCCGTAATGAAATCCAATGCCCTCTTCTGGTGTGTCTGAAGACAGCTACAGTGTACTTACGAAAAATAAATAAATAAATCTTAAACAACAACAACAACAACAACAACAAAACCAAACAAAACAGGAGAAAGTGGAGAAATCCAAAGAATATTTGTTTTGCTGAGACACTAAGACAGAAAAGGCAGCCAGTGTCATTGGTGTCCTTGACAGAAGGCCGAGACCCCTGTCACTCTCAGGACTTCTCAGAACTGCAGCAGAGTGCTCTGACTGTAACCTTCTAAGACACTCTTGTCTTTCTTACTGTGTGCTTGAGGCAGGCCTCACCTGTAGCCCATGCTGGCCTGGAACTCAGGCAATTCTACCTCACCTCCCAAGAACTGAGGTTACAGGTGTGCACTGCTATACCTGACTCGGAAACTCTTTAGTGCCCTGGAAACTGATGTCCCGTCAGGCAGTGCCAGAGCAGGGACAGCCCTTGACATACACTAAGTGGAGAGACTAAGCCTCAGTGTTTGAAGAGAATGAGTGTCACACAACTGGACTCACTTAAAAGTAAGCTACACCGCAAGTCAGCCAGTGGCTGCGATGGCCAGGCTTTTATCCTGGTGCTGAGGTGCCGCTCCCCATCGGTGGGAGCTTGACTTCACAGTGTTGTAATTGGTGCTGAGGAGAAGAGTAAGATGAAGTCTGGGAATGTGAAAGGCTTGAGCAAAAAGGCTGTCACAAGATGGCAGGGGGTGGCTTAAAACTGTCTTTGATGGAAACAACAAACCAGACCACAACAAAGTCTGTTTCTCATAACAGGACAGACTGACAATAATCCTAGATTACCCCTACTCCTCAGTTGTGGAATTAGGCAGGAACTCAGACATCCTAGCTCTGGTCCAGCCTCTTATTGTGAGTGATGTGGACATTAAAGTATATATAGTGATGTAGAAGTCATAGTATACAGAGTGATGTTAGATTATAGTATACACAGTGAGACAGGTTATAGTATATAGTGATATTAGGTTATAGTATACATAGTGATGTTAGATTATAATATACACAGTGAGACAGAGGTTATAGTATTCAGTGTGATATTAAGTTATAGTATACATAGTGATGTTAGGGTATAGTATACACAGTGATACAGAGGTTGTAGTATACACTGTGATACAGAAGTTATAGTATACACTGAGATATAGAAATTATAGTATACACTGTGATATTAGGTTATAGAATACAGAGTCATGTTAGGTTATAGTATACATTGTGAAGCCGAGGTTATAGTATACACTGTGATACAGAGATTATAGTATACACTGTGATGCAGAGGTTATAGTATACATTGTGCTATTAGGTTATAGTATACATAGTGAGATAGAGGTTATAGTATATACTGTCATGCTAGGTTATAGTATACACTGTGATGCCGAGGTTATACTATATAGTATATGCCATGATGTATAACTTCACTGACACAGTAGTGAAGCAGAAAAGAAAGAAAATGAAAGAGTCACAAGGAAAGAAGGTAGCCCCTCTCTTTTTTTTTTTTTTTTTTTTTTTTTTTTTTTTGGTTTTTTTTTCGAGACAGAGTTTCTCTGTGTAGTCCTGGCTGTCCTGGAACTCACTCTGTAGACCAGGCTGGCCTTGAACTCAGAAATCCGCCTGCCTCTGCCTCCCAAGTGCTGGGATTAAAGGCGTGCGCCACCACCGCCCGGCCCTGGTAGCCCCTCTCTTGAGGATCTGATTGGAAGTCAGAAACGTCAACACACCTTACAAAATCAAATCGTCAGGGCTGGAGAGATGGCTCAGTGGTTCAGAGCACACTGTTCTTGCAGAGGACCTAAATTCAGTTCCCAACACCCATGTAGGCTCAGAACCACTGAACCCCAGGTCCAGAGTGCTGTGATGCCTCTGACACCCAAGAGTACCTGTGGTCACGTGACTCCTAAGAGTGCCTGTGGTCACGTGACTCCTAAGAGTGCCTGTGGTCGTCCTGTGCATAAGCCACGCCCAACCTTCACAGATTTAAAGACAAATGAATCCAGAGTGGGGTGTTAAAAACAACAAACTAGCATGGTGGTGCATGCCTATAATCCCAGCACTTGGGAGGCAGAGGCAGGCAGATTTCTGAGTTCGAGGCCAGCCTGGTCTACAGCATGAGTTCCAGGACAGCCAGGACTACACAGAGAAACCCTGTCTTGAAAAACCAAAACCAAAAGCAAACAAACAAACAAAAAAAAAAAACACCAACAAACTATGAGTCAGGTATTAACTTCAGCACTCAGTAGGCAGAGGCAGGTGAATTCTGTGAGTTTGAGTCTAGCAGGCTAGACAGGGCTACATAGTGAAACCCTACCTAAGAGAGAGAGAGAGAGAGAGAGAGAGAGAGAGAGAGAGACAGAGACAGAGAGACAGAGAGAGAGACAGAGAGAGAGACAGAGAGAGAGACAGAAAAAAAGAGAGACAGAGAGAGACAGAGAGACAGAGAGCGAGAGAGCGAGAACAACCAGCAGACATCAAATGCTGACAAGACCATCTGTGGCCCTAAGCCTAACTGGTTGGGTTTTTTCATCCCTGAACCTCATAAAACCACCTCACAGTTTAATTTACAAAAGGAAATTCTTTCACATAAGAAAAATAAGTAAATCAGTCATACATATGTTTTAATTTTTTTTAATTTTGTTATTTATTTATTTTTGCTTTTTTTTTTTAAATGGTTTTTCAAGACAGGGTTTCTCTGTGTAGTCCTGGCTGTCCTGGAACTCACTCTGTAGACCAGGCTGGCCTCGAACTCAGAAATCCGCCTGCCTCTGCCTCCCAAGTGCTGGGATTACAGGCATGTGCCACCACGCCCGGCTATTTTGCTTTTTATATGGATGTTTGTTTGAGTGTGGTACCAGAAGAGTCTGGATCGTGAGTTGCTGGAGCTGCAGGTTGTTGTGAGCTGCCTTGTGGGTGCTGGGAACTAAACCCTAGAGCAGCAAGTGTTCTTAACTGCTGAGCCATCTCTCCAGCCCAGCTTTATCTTTTTTTTTTTTTTTTTTTTTTTTTGGTTTTTTTGAGACAGGGTTTCTCTGTATAGCCCTGGCTGTCCTGGAACTCACTCTGTAGACCAGGCTGTCCTTGAACTCAGAAATCCACCTGCCTCTGCCTCCCAAGTGCTGGGATTAAAGGCATGTGCCACCACCACCCAGCTAGCTTTAATCTTTAAACATTATTTTAAGTTAAATCTTTAAAAGGTCATACGATCATTATATAATTACATATTATATAAATATGTAGTTGGCCATTATGAGGACACCTAAGCGGGCCTGTCTTGAGACACCACGCCCACACATGGACCTTTATCATTCCTGTATGTGTGCCTGTCTTAGCCAATGCTAAAGTCTAAAGCATGTGACCCTTTGTCTCTACTTAACAAACTAGTTTGTTTCACTCTGATGTGTCCTGAAATTCTTTCCTCAAACAGGCAAGAGTGGATGTTCCTAAGGAGGGGTGGGGTGGGGGTATTCTGGTCTACTGGTGCCACTGCTGGTGTATCTCCCCTCTGCTGGCAGAAGGATCTGTCTCAGCCACCCTCCCAACCTCTGCGCCACCCCCAGCCACTGCCCCCCAGCCTCTACCCCCACACCACCCAGTGTTGTCTATTACCCCAGTCCCTCAAGTCTGGCCTTTGGTGATTGCTGGGAAAAGCTGCTTCTCATCCACCAGAACTTCTTTCGGTTCCGTTTGTTTCCCTGGGGCCATTCTTGACACCAGGAGCCCTGGCCAGGGCACAGCAGCCTTATCGGCTTCCCAGTCGCGTTTGGTTTACAGAGCCCCGGATCTGGCTGCCTATTTTAGTCCCAGCCATAAAAAGCTGATTCATGCTTAACTCTAGCCCCAAACTGTGGCCTCTTCCTTTCTGGTCTCCGTCTTCCTCTCAACCATTTCCTCTCTTTACTTAGTATCTTTTCTCCTCCCTGACCTTCCTATAGTGTTGCTGCTGCCTTTATCTGACCTCCTAATCCCTTATCTCTAGGGCATCCAGTCATCCAGGATCTTGAGTTAGCACTTGTTCTAAAAAAGGAGCGAAAAGGAAGAGCCAGACAGACCGTGGATGTGGTGAACCCCTCCTTAGTTCCATAACTGTATTTCCTGTAGGGGCTTAGTTATAAAATGCAAACACACAGTATGATAACGCATTGAGTTTTATTTGCTTTTCTGTATCTGGTTCAATAGTCTCAGAGTTGTTTTTCCCACCTTTGCCCCAGGTATTGGAGATCCAACCCAGGGCTTCTTCAAGAGAGAGAAGCCCTCTACCAAGGACAGACACCAGCAGCACTCCCCTGCCCCCGTTGCAGTATTAGGGACGGAGCCCAGGGCTTAGCGCATATTAGACAAGTGCTCTGCCTCTGAGCCCCAGCCCTAACTCCTTGCTTATTTCAGGTCTTATTGCAGAGCTAAGAACCATCTCGGGGAGGCCACCGGACTCAGGAAAACGTTCAATTGTAGGCAATGACCTAAAGAAAAGACAGTAAGTTCAGTCAGTAACCTTGTCCTCGGGGCTTCTGCTTGGGTGTGGCAGCGCGCTGGGTTTATGGGACGGTGGCAGAGAGTAGGTTTCATATGACACCTCGGTGTGTGCCCAGACAAGCAAGGATAGGTCTTAGAAGGGCTGTGAGCCAAGGTTCAGGGACCAAGGACACCCGGGATGTGTCTGATGGTTGGAAGGCGCTGTGACAGCCAGGCAGCCTCGTCTGACCCTTCCGCACGACTTAAGGCGGTAAGACATTTTTCACAAGTGAAAATGGGCAAGAGCTTAAGTGAGAGGCGGGCGGTGGGGTCAGGCCTTTGGAGCTACCCCTGCCCTGGCTTTGTCTCAGGAGAACAATGCATGTGTTTGGTTCTGGGTAGAGTAAAATCTAGGCTGCATGGTGAGGTGCGCCCCTGGAGCTTGTGACAGGGACCTCAGCCTGGCTGTACCGTCAAGAGAGGAGCCTCTGTGGAGGGGAAGAAGGGAGTCAGGAAGAATGCCCAGCCTCGACCTTCCTGCCTAACCCAGCCAGCGCCTAGATAGTCAGAGAATTTCAGTCCAGCATTTTTAAGGACTCACGTTATTTATCCAGGAAATATAAGCAGAGACGCGGGTGAAGACTGTGGGCTTCCTGGAGACGTTACAGCCCATTCGGGACACGAAGCTGGTGACGCCATGGACAGAATACTGGCCATTCACCAAGCAGTGGAGGGGTCCGCCAGAATCACCCTGCAGGGAGGAACAGCAGAGTTTGAAAAGTGCAGATCACTGCCTTCCCACTTGTGTGCCTGGGCACATAGACACACTAGAAGAGAGGAAGGAAGGAAGGAAGGAAGGAAGGAAGGAAGGAAGGAAGGAAGGAAGAGAAAGGAAGGAGAGAGAGAGAGAGAGAGAGAGAGAGAGAGAGAGAGAGAAATGGAGGGAGGGGGGAAGCTGGAGAGATGGCTCAGTGGTTAGGAGCACTGACTCCTCTTCCAGAGGTCCTGAGTTCAATTCCCAACACCCACATGGTGGCTCACAACCACTTGTAACAGAATCCAATACCCTCTTCTGGTGTGTCTGAAGACAGCTACAGTGTACTTGTATAAATAAAATAAATCTTTAAAAAATTAAAATTAAAAAGGAGTTTGGGGAGACAGCTTTATGAGGTTAAAGCAAGCACAGAGGCCTGAAATTGATCCTCAGAATCCAGATTTTAAAGTAAAAAACCTGGATAGTATTGATTACTTGCAATCTCAGCACTGGCAGGCAGAGACAGGCAGGCCCTGGATCCCAGCATATTCTGTGACTTACAGGATGGTAAGAGACCTTGGCTCAAAAATAAAGGTGGACAACACCTGAATAATGGCATTAGAAGTTGGTCTGTGGTGGCGTCCACGCTTTGTCCCAGCACTCTGGAGGCAGAGGCATGCGGATATCTATGAGTCGGAGGCTAGCCTGCTATAAGAGTGAGTTCCGGGGTAGCCAGAACATGGTGGGACCTGATGCACACACTTGCACACACGTATAAACACATACAAAAACAAGAACCAGTGAAATGACCAAAAGGTCAACTGCAGAGAATTCTTCATTCTTTAATAAGCTCATCATAACCCCAACTACTTAGGAAAGGGTAACGTCTTCAGATGATTGCCTTCAAGCAGAGAAACCTAAATCTCTCCTACCCGTCATCCTAGCAAACTAAGGGGGGGGGGACTAAGATTTATTTGATGTGCACGAATGTTTTGCCTATTTGTATGACTGTGCACTGTGTGCATGTCTGGTGTCCACAGAGGTCAGAAGAGGGTGTCAGATCCTTTGGGAGTGAAGTTAGGGAAGGCTGAGCTGCCATGCAAACCATCTCCCCACCCCCACAGCCCCACAGCCCCACTCCCCACAGCCCCACAGCCCCACCCCCCACAGCCCCACCCCCACGCCCCACTCCCACAGCCCCACCCCCACCCCCCACAGCCCCACAGCCCCACCCCCACACGGCCCCCACAGTCCCACCCCCACGCCCCACACCCCACAGCCCCACCCCCACGCCCCACACCCCACAGCCCCACACAGCCCCCACATCCCCATACCCCCACAGCCCCCACAGCCCCACGCCCCACCCCCCACCACTAACGTTTTGAGAGTATTTCAGAGCCAATGGAATGGAAGAGAACTGAGTCTGCATAATACTGTCACTTTACGCTAATTGACATGAGAGGGAAGCTGGGAGAGATGGAGGGCGTGGCTGAGGAGTTAGGACAGAAGGGGAAAGACCCCAGTGTGGATGTATAGACCGAGACCCATTGAATCCTGCCTGAGGAGAACTGGGCTCACTTAGGACTCTGAAGACCTCAGGCCCACTATCTGGGGTGGGCTGGGGGATCTCCAGTATAAAGAGGATCTAGAGAAGGTTGCGTTAGCCTGTCTGCCTCTCTCTTAAGGTATTATTATTATTACTATTACTGTTTTCATTTAGAGACAGGGTCTTGCCTTGTGCCCCTTGGCTGGCCTGAAATTCACTAAGTAGACCAGGCTAGCCTCGAACCCTAAGGTCCACCTGCTTCTGCCTCCAAAGTGCTGGGATTAAAGGCATGTGTGACCACGCCCAGCATCACAGAGTCTTAAGTTTTAACAAGGAAAATTGCAAAAGCAGTGGCTTCTTTACTTCCTGTAGTTCTTTGGTTTCACAAAATCCCTTTGCTCCTTCTGTTCTGCTGTGACCAGCGTGCCAGCCTCCGGCTAACTTCTCTTCCTCCTCCACAAAGCTGGGACCTTGCAATCAAGCTGGATTCCTGGGCGGTGGCCAGTGAAGTAGAAAACCCAGCCTGGACCTGACCCATCCCCTTTAACCAGGTCTAGGGAGGAAGAGTGAGCGGAAGTGTATGCCAAGTTCTCATTCCCGTTCGCGTTTCGTTAGTTATCCTAGGAAGACCGAGTGAGGGAAGTGCATGCCAAACTCGAGGTCTCTGAAGATAGCCATTTCCGGTCCACACTAGGAAAAGCGAGCGAAGTGAACGCCAAGCTTGCCCTCTAGAAGGGTAACCCTTTCCCGTTCACCGCAGCTATCCTAGGCTTGCACGACCTTTGCACTTTCACTTTTTGCAGTCAAGTTGATTTCCTAGTTCATGAGTAACCAGAAGCAATAAAATAGAACACCGGCCAACCTGCGGTTGCCCCAGTTCGCAAACCTGTCCGCGATCAGGGAACACCCTCACCCTCACCCTCCCCTCCCCTCAACCTCCCCTACCCCCAGTTAAAGCCATGTCTCCCCGGCCTCTGGCTTCCAGCTGTCCTTTCTTTACTGGGATCATGGTCCATCTACTCTCCAGGAAATCCTCGCTGTCCATCATTACTCTCGGTTCCCCCCCATTAGAGACCCACCTTTCTGTGACTTCTGTCTCTAAAGTCTCCAGATTGTATCTCAGATTGTATCTGTCTTTTCCCCCATCCAAGGGTCCCTGACCAATGCTATCTTACCCTTACCTGCCCGTTGTGTGTCTGTCCCCACAGACATTCTTTTTTGTTTGTTTGTTTGTTTTTTGTTTTTTGTTTTCGAAACAGTGTTTCTCTCTGTGGCTCTGGCTGTCCTGGAACTCACTCATAGACCAGGCTGGCCTCGAACTCAGAAATCTGCCTGCCTCTGCCTCCCAAGTGCTGGGATTACGGGCATGTGCCACCACGCCCGGCTCCCCACAGACATTCTTGCCACAACGAACAGTTGCCAGACTGGTCACTTGTACGCGCTGCTCTGGAATCCCCAGGTTTCGCAGATCCTTACCCTTGTTTCTGCCTTTCTTGGATCTGGGGGTGTTTTCTGTCTTCCACCCACCCCTGACGAATTCAAGCATTTATGTTCTTGTGGGCCTTCCCCAACAACCCACTCCTCTCTTACTATTCTGCAACTCTCAAGGGTACCTCACCTGACTTTCTCTCCCCAGCTCTGTTTGATTTTATTTCCTTTTCTGTTTTCAAGATAGCACCTCGTATATCCCAGGCTAGCCTTGGAACTGGCTTTGTAGCCCAAGATAACCTTGATGTTCCGAGGCTCCCTCCATCCTCTGCCTCCCCAGGAGTTACAGGCATGCTTTTCCACCCCCCCACCCCCGCCCCAGGGAGCGCCATAGGGTGGATCTCCAGGACAGAACCCGGGCCTTTATGCCTACGCCACAGCGCCTCCCGGCTGGCATACTCCTTGGGATTCATTTTTTTTTAGAAAAAACATTTTAGAAAAATTTAGAAATTTAGAAAAACTTCTAAAAATTTAGAAAACATTTAGAAAAACTTCTAAAAATTTAGAAAACATTTTAGAAAAAAGATGGTGCATGCCTTTAATCCCAGCACTTGGGAAGCAGAGGCAGGCAGATTTCTGAGTTAGAGGCCAGCCTGGTCTAGAGAGTGAGCTCCAGGATAGCCAGGGCTACTCAGAGAAACCCTGTCTCGGAAAAACAAACAAACAAGCAAGCAAAAAACCCGTTTCCAAAGGTTATAGCCATAGCCAGTAGCTCACGGTCCATACAGAACCAGGCAGCAGGCTGGATATGGCTTGTGAGCCTCTGATCCCAGAGCTCTGTCCTAGCTGAAGCGAAAGACCAGTCCCTACTGGGCATTCTCAGCTGGTGCCTTTATCTCTGCAGTTCCCTTCTTTTGAATGACTTTCCCTCCTTTCCACCTGGTTTATTTCTACTTAACCTTTGGGTCTCCGGGCAGGTTCCCCTGTCTCGGGGAAGGTAAACTTTCCCAGCAGCAGCAGAGGGAGGTGTTGGGGGCCTCCATGCTAGTCTGCCTTTATCAAAACATTTAGCCCCAATGTTACGATGACTCTCCTGGCTCCTAGCCATTGTCCAATCGACTCTGTAGCCCAGCACCCCTCCCCCCACAGTTCCCAGGCATGAGACTCACCACGTGCACAGGCTGAACTGCCCTGAGCAACCTGTCAAGTGTTTAGCTGGCTTGATCTTGTCTAAACAGAGAAGCCTGTGCATTGTATAAGAAAGATTGTAAGATTGCTCAGGGCCGGTTCCTCTGCAGTTCCCACCGGCACCTGCTCCTGCGAGCCAGCACCAGGGTAAAGATCAACATGGGGAAAGTGTAAGAAAGGAGACTGATGGGACTGAGACCACCCGCCATACAGTTAACTACCACCGTCCCCACAGGCCCAGCCCCACGGTACCATTAAAGGAATTAGGCCAAAAGCAACTTCTAAAGAATACACACATAGGCAAACACTGGCGTGTTAGGCTACACAGCAGCTTTTGAAGTACCGATATTGAGCTAGGAATTCTCATGTCCCCCTCCTACTTCGAGGTTCTGTGATAGGGTAAGGAGCTGGGTCTGTCCAGAGCAGCTGAGAAACAGAGAGAGTGTAAAAAGCAGGGTGTCGGGTGGGGAGATGGCTCAGCAGCTGTTAGGAGCACTGACTGCTCCTCTGAAGGTTCTGAGTTCAAATCCCAGCAACCACATGGTGGCTCATGACCATCCGTAATGAGATCTGACGCCCTCTTCTGGTGTGTTTGAAGACAGCTACCGTGTACTTACATATAATAAATAAATCTTTAAGAAAAAAAAAAAAAGGCGGCGTGTCCAGAGGAGGCTGGCGGGGCTCATCCCTGGGTGTACCTACCTGGCATCCGGAGCGGACTCCGTCTCCTCCAGCACACACCATGGTGCTCTTCACTGTGGAGCCCCAGTAGGAGGAGCTGGAGCAGATGCTGTAGTCCACGCTGGGCAGGTAGGCCTGCTGCAGGGTCTGGGACAGCTGTCCGTTGGCTGGATGGGATATCACATCGCAGTCAGATCTCCTGGTCGCTCTGCACGTGGCGGCCACAGCGTCCCTGGCACTCCACCTCCGCCTTGCCTGTTTTCACCCACAGCGTGCTCTCCACAACAATCCTGCCTGCTGTGCTGCTTACAGTAGAAGCCCCCAAAGCTGCAGAGCTGAGGACGCGTCGCAGCCCCCGGCCCTCCCTCCGTCCTCCCTCCCCAAGCAGCAGTATCTTATTTCCCTCTCTTCCTCTTCCTCCTCTCCCCTTCTTCCTCCTCTCCTCTCCTCTCCTCTCCTCTCCTCTCCTCTCCTCTCCTCTCCTCTCCTCTCCTCCTCCTCCTCCTCCTCCTCCTCCTCCTCCTCCTCCTCTTTTTGAGACACGGTCTCACTATGTAGCCATAGCTATCCTGGAACTCACTACATAGGACAGACTGGCCTTAAACTCACAGAGATCCACCCGCTTTGGTCTCCTGAGTGCTAGGGTCAGAGGTCTGTGCCACAGCCGGCCTATTCTGCTTCACGAGAGTTTAGTTCAGGGGCTCAGCAGTGAAGAGCCCTTTCTGCTCCTGCAGAGGACTTGAACTCAGTTCCTAGCACCCAGCTGGGGAAACACTGTCTTCTAAACCCCACAAACCTTGCACTTCACACACACAAAGACAAACACATGTACACATAGTTAAAAGTGATAAAAATGAGCGATTTTTACGAAGAGCTTGTACAGGATAAAGAAGACTTTATCTGGCTTTTTGGAGTCCTCAAAGCAGTGTCTGGTGCCATTTCTGAATCTAGTCATGGTCAATTCCTGTTCTGGAGCCGCGGTGCCACTGCACGCACTGAGAGCTGGATCAGACGGCTGAGCCTGCTCTGGCCACGCCCTGTGCTCTAGAAACCCTAACCCTGCCTTGTGGCTTCTCAGTCACTCTTACGTCCCACCTTCCTGACCTGCTCTGTTCCAACCCTCGCATCTCACTGCCTGAAACCATCCCATGGCGGTGTGAGGGCCACAGAGACCTCTCCTGTGCCCTGCGACTGCATCTACAGCCGTCCGACGTGTTCACTCTGATTCAGCCTGCGGAGGTGCAGCGACCACTAAAGCAAGGGCGGGGACCTCTGACCCAGCTGCCTCATGTCCTGTGTCTTTAACGTAGCGGAGATCTGATCTGTGGTTCCCAAGGTCGGGCAATACTGCCTATGACCACAGAAAAAGATGCCCTAGACACCTCACCATTTTACCAAACTTGCGTGGTGGGTGGTGGGAGCATGAAGGACTTACTTCTGGTTCTCCCCCAGCCTGTGATGTAGCAGGGAGAGTTGTTAGCCAGGATGGTTCCCGCCTGGGGCAGAGCAGCCAGCTGGACGTAGTTATTGAGAGTCACACTCTGGGCCAGTCGGAGCAGGGCGATGTCATAGCTGCAGGAGGAAAGATAAAGTCAGACCCAAGTTCAGTTCCAAGCACCCCTATCAGGTGCCTGTGACTCCAGCTCTAGGGAATATGATGATTTATTCTGGCCCTGTACACGTACACACACACACACACACACACACACACACACACACACACGAAGGGGGCAAACTTGGAAGCAGTTGAGCTGCAGGACATTAGATGTGCAACAGCAGCATCTGCTGGTAGAATGCTGGAATTGCAGGCTGGCTCTGCTTTTGGTGAACCATAAAACCATAAAAAAACAGGTGGTCTCTGCTAGAGTTCTCAAACAGGTAAGATTCTGAAACATCTGACAGAATTATACCAGTTAATTGAATCCATCCCTACACACTCTACATAATAGGAGTGCCTTTTTTTGCCTTTTTATTCTTTTGTGGGGGGGCATCAAACTCAGCGTCTCACACATGTTGGCCAAGTGTTGGACTGGGATTACAAACTTGTGCCACCAGCTCTTCCGCTGGTCACAATTTTTTCTGGTGCTTGGGATCTAGAGCCATAAGCTTGACACAGGGGACTTCGCTACTGAATTATGTCCCCAGCTCTTGCCTTATTATTTTATCTTATTTATTTATCCATTTTTGGCATACAGGGGGTTAGGGATTTTTGAAATGGGGTCTTTTTGAGCCCAGGCTATCTTTTATTCCAGCTATGTAGTTGATAATGACTTTGAACTCATGATTTTCCTGCCTTAGCCTCTCAAGTGTTGGGCCTACAAGACATTAAGGACAGCTTTATAATTGCCTTTTAATGATTGATTTTTCCAAAACTTTACAACCTACTTTAAAGGATTTCCTCAGGGGCTTGAGTGTGGCTCAGGGGTAGACCCCTTGTCTGGTATGTTTAAGGGTTCCTTCTCCAACACCAAAGCCCAATCAAAACCAAGCAGAATGCCTTTGTCCAGATGAAGTATAATCCATAAGTGATTAATGACGGTTTGCTATCACTAGCCCAGAAAGTTCCAGAATGTTCTGGGTGATGTCAGATGATGGTGCATTCCTAGAATCCCAAAACTTGGGAGGCTGGCTGGCGGCCTCTACTGTACCGTGAGTTTTTTGGCCAGCTTGAGTTACACAAGAGCCTGTCTCAAAAAATCAAAACAAAACCAAAATTCCCATCCTCAGGAAAACAGAGACATCAAAACAGAGAAAAGTCCTCATGGGATCCAGTTGAGCAGACAGACACACCCACGTGAGGCAAACCCGGAGCTCTCACAGTGCTCCCAATCCCTCTCCAGTCCGTGTGCTCCTGGTCCTGGGTGAGAATCCAGCCCACATCCTTCTGCAGGACATGGCGCTCTCTCTCTCTCTCTCCAGGCTTAACAATCCAGGGTACAGAAGCCATAGATGGGGTTTCAGGCAATCCCTGTATCCCCTGGAGAGTAAGTGAAGGAGACAGAGGCCCCGCAGCCAGGCAGCCCTGCCCCAGCCCTCAGCCAGCCTAGCCGCCCGCTTACCCAGCAGCCACGTTGTTTGAGTTCCAGTTGGGGTGCACCACGATCTTCTGCACGCTCACATACTGCTCGGTGCCGTCATTCTGGCTCAGGTTGTGATCTCCGACCACCACTCGGAAAGTCATCTGGCTGGAGAGAGAGAGGGAAGCCTGAGGGACTGCCTTTCCCACTTGGAGGAGAGTGGACGAATGGACTAGCCGCTTAACCCTCGGTGGGAACTGAGGTTCCCGGGCTTAGACAGAGACCAAAACGGGTTTGAGGGGGAGGCAGGACAGGTGCCCTCATTCCCTGAAGTCACCAGCTGAGGCAGCAGAAAATATACAGTCGGCTGTACATTTTCAGTTTAATAAGCTAACCAGAGATAACTTAAACGTTACCCACACGTGCATACGCACAACTTGTACTTTCTTAATACTATCAATGACACCCAGATACAAACAGGCTCAGCAGTGGCCCACTGCCCTGAGGAACTCAAACTACGTATTCGTCCAGAAGGCTCAGTCGCTTCCTCCCGTGGGCTCAGGAACCCGCTCTGTTTTCCTCACCTGTCCACACAGTGAGCAGCGGTCATCACCCAGTTGCGTTGGATGAGGGTCCCTCCACAGGTGTGGTGCCATAATCCTCCGGACAGGTACTGGAGGGAAATCTAGTCGAGAAGGAAGAAAGCGTGTGTGAGTGTGTGTGTGTGTGTGTGTGTGTGTGTGTGTGTGTGTAAACCTCCTGACACCGCTCAAAATTCTCTTAACTTTCTGGGCCAGGGAGAGCAAATCAATCGCCCCCCATCTGCCCATTGCTCCGCCCCTCTGCCCATTGCTCTGCCCCTCTGTCCACAGTGGGCCTGAGGAGGTGTCTAGCTGCTTCTGGGATCAGCTGGAAAGTCTCCACTGCTAGAAGACATTTGTTACACTTATGGGAAAGTGAGGGCGCACACAGTGCCTTAGGCATCTTTCTAAAGGGTTGGTTCCCTGGGCGTAGAACTCACTTATGTGCTTTTATTAGCTCCTCTCCAAAGGTAGCCAAGGCATTGCGCCATCACTGAAGCCCTACAAACTTGGGGCTGTAGGGTCCTCTCCTCAGTGTCTTCAAGAAATACCCTTGCTGGGCAGTGGCTGCACACACCTTTAACCCCAGTACTCAGGAGGCAGAGGCAGAGAGGCAGAGAGGCAGAGAGGCAGAGAGGCAGAGGGATCTCCCTAAATTCCGAGGCCAACCTGATCTACAGAGTGAGTTCCAGAATAGCCATGGCTGCACAGAAAAATCCTGTCTTTAAAACACACAAGAAATACCCTGGCCTCTCACCTCAGGGAGTACTTGGAGATGACTATGAAAAAATCACTTTTTATCAGTTTGTGTTTTCTCATATTATACAATAGAACTACTGAAAATGGGGCTCGTACTGGTGTAATAGTACTGACTTTAACTGTAATTGCACAGATTCGTCTGGGGTGCAGCTGTTGAGCAGCCGGTGTACCTGCTTTATGCATCCACACCTGCACAGAGCCGGGCCCAACTGCCGAGATAAGGATGCGCTAACATAAGCCCAGGAAACATGGCGCCCGCGTGTGCTTGTGCCATCTGGGACACACACTACGGACAGCTTCTTGGATCCACCTGGCACATAGCCATCACAGGAACAACACAAGCAGTTTGTGGGGTGAGGATGTCACTCAGAGAAAAAGCATTTTCCAGGCATGACCAAGGTCCTGGGTTTAAGTCCTCGGACTAAAGGACAAAGTTTGAGTCACAGGTGAAATAGTTCACTATGCAAACCTGATGTCCTGAGTTTGAATTCCCAAGACCCATGTAAAAAACAAACAAACAAAAACCAAACAAAAAACTGGTGCGCTCTTCTCAACCCTTAGGAGGCAGAGGCAGCAGAGTCCGTGTGTCCAGCAGCAGCCAGGGCTGCATAGCCAGTTCCAGGCCAGCCGGGGCTGCATAGCGAGACCCCTTTGCAAACAACAAACAAAAGCCTGGCTGTGGTGGTGAGCATCTGTGGTTCCCAGCACGCTCGGGTGAGGTGGGAGGTGCAGGCAGGAAGGTGGCCCAGAAGCTTGGGGAGCTCAGTGGGGGGTGCAGGTTGGGCACCAGCTTAGAGTATGCAGCAGCAGCCCAGTGGGAGAAACAGGAAAGGCCACGCCACAAGCATGGCAGAAGGTTAGCAACCTTCTGTGCTGTGGCAGGCCGCCACTTTGTCTGACTGTCTGTGTCTCTGTGTCTCTGTCTCTCTCTATCTCTGTCTCTGTGCCTCTGTCTCACTGTCTCTGTCTCTATGTCTATCTCCCTGTCTCTCTATCTCTGTCTCTGTCTCTCTCTCTGTCTCTCTCGCACACACACACATTTAAGTATATGACCAGAAGACAGGTGTATAAATTCATTCCCCTCAATCTTTTGTGTTTTAGAGTCCCACCTCAGTCTTTTTCCACACATGGTTAAAATCCAGAATTAGACAGCAAGTGAGCTGCCTGCTGGTAAACACATATGTATTTAAAATACATTTTGGGGCGGAGTGTGTGTGTGTGTGTGTGTGTGTGTGTGTGTGTGAGAGAGAGAGAGAGAGAGAGAGAGACAGACAGACAGACAGACAGACAGACAGACAGACACACGCACAGGATCTCTTGTTTGAGTAAAAGCCTGGGCTGGAGCGACACCCACCTGAGACGGCCAAGAGTTCCTCTGGGCTTCAGCCCCTCCAACCACACGAGCATTAGTTTCCGGAAAGTCCTCGGTACTGTGTCCTTTGTGGGGCAGAGAAAGAGTGATGACTAAGCCCGGGTCTGCCAGGGCGGGGGCGGGGGTGGGGCGCGGCAGCTAGGCTGTGAAGACTGTTAGTTAGCTTTGTCTGCAGATTTGCCGCTCTCCCCCAACATGCTGAGGGGCCCAGCTCTGAGTTGTCTGCGCCCCTTTTGCTTCTTTTGAAAACAGCGCCTCAGAGCGCTTTCTTGTCCTCTGGGGTGTCTGAGCACTCTGCCTTGCCTGAAAGTCCTACCCAAACCACTAGGCTAGGGTCCCATTAGTGCCTGGGCTCTTTTAGAGTCCCGTCCCTGCTCAAGGTCACCGCTCAGCTGGAGGAAACCCCTCCCGGGTTTCAGCAGGATTCTCCAGGAGCGCAGTGCACGCCCAATCGAGCAGCTTCTGGGCATCTTGCAGCCCGGAGAGCTGCTGCGGAGCCCCAGGGGTCTTTTTTGCCTCCTGACTCACCCTCTGGGCCGGCGCCTGCAAGCCCAGGCACTGCTCCTCTTGCCTGACTTTTGTTCGAGGAGAGTAAGGTTTTTGCTAGACTCGGGGGCCCAGCTTTCTGCCTTCCTCTGAGACCGAGAGCTAGAGACTTTCTGACCCTCCCTGCTCAAGTCCCCCTCCCGCAGAATGTGGGCCAAATGGTCCACTTACCATACAGGACCAGCGAAGCGAACACCAGGAAGCGCAGCATGTTGCGGAGAGAGTAGACCACTGCCCCCTTGCCAGGAACCGAACTCTCTTTATATGCCTCTTATCAGCAGCTCTGCTGACCTTCCTCCTGCCAGCTGGGCAGGGCCGTGGGTAGAAGGCAGGGAAAGGCGCAGGTGAGGCGACATGAAAGTACAGATGAAAAAGTTTCCAGTCAACTCATTTATCTGCTATTCAAAGACAGAACAAGGCCGGCGCTCAGTTAACCGGGTCAACTGAGTTGACCGCAGCTCCAGCGAATCCTTTGGGATGGCAGAGGGGGTGAAGCCGTTTGCTGCCAAGCTGACCACCCATATTCGATCCCTAGAACTGACATGGTAGAAAGAGTGGATGCAGTCCTGCTGTCCCCTGATCGCCACACGCATGTGCTCATGCACACACATACACACCACGAACGCATAGGTAGGTAAACATAATAATAAAAAATTCAAGATGGGGCTGGAGAGAGGACTCAGTGGTTAAGAACACTGACTACTCTTCCAGAGGCCCTGAGTTCAATTCCCAGCAACCATATGGTGGCTCACAACCATCTGTAATGAGATCTGATGCCCTCTGCTGGTGTGTCTGAAGATAGCTACAGTGTATTCATATACATACATACATACATACATACATACACACACACACACATACACACACACACACACACACACACACACACACACATATATATATAAATTCAAGATGAAGAAGAATGGGGATTACTTTTTTCCCTATGTGCCCCATGTTGTCTGAATCTCTCCCATTATCCACCACTGTCCCACTGTCCATGGTGGCACTATAGATGCAGAGACCTGTTCTGTGCACGTAGGGATTGGGTTTTGGGGAGCAGGTGAGACACAGCACCTTCTCTATGTTCAAAGAGGGAGATGGGACTTGTCCACAGCACATAGATGTAGGCCGGAGCCCAGGAACAGAGCGAGGATGATGCTATGGAGAGGAAATGGGTCTGGAGAGGCTTCAGAGGGAAGGTACAGAGCTCCCAGGGCAAGAGCATGTGAGCAGGGGAGCAGAGAGCCGGGCAGGGGAAGGACCAGTACGGGAAGGAGGTCAGAGGGCAGGTGTGCTCCAGAGAGGACAGCGGATCGGTCATGGCTGGCCTCAGAGCAGAGGCTTGTGGGAGCGCTAGCTCGGAAGCTGCCAGGCTTCCCCGGGACCCTGGTTACCTTCAAAACTGAGTCCAGGCTTTGGGGCTGCAGGGCTGGAAGAGTCTGGGACAAGGGCCTGCAGGAATCTGACCCCCATCCTTCGGGATAGATGATGCCCGGGTAACTGAAGGGCTTCTCTGTAGCTCACCGCCAAGCACCCATCCAGAAACAGAAGCGATCTCAGGGAAAGGGATGAGCTGGCGAGAAACCAGGCATCCCCCTCCTCCCGCCTCCCCCCTCCTCCCGTCTCCTCACCTCTCTGGAGACCAGCAGGCTGTTGCTGGTCTGGGATGCAGTGTTCAAAGAGCAGCAGCCTGAGGGACTGGAGAGATGGCTCAGCAGGTAAGAGCACCCACTGCTCTTCCAAAGGTCATGAGTTCAAATCCCAGCAACCACATGGTGGCTCACAATCATCTGTAAAGAGATCTGACACTCTCTTCTGGTATCTGAAGATAGACATATAATAAATAAATAAATCTTTTAAAAAAAAGAGTAATTTTAAATAAAGGAGCCTCTTGAGAGCCTCCCACATATATATAGCTAGATATCACAGACTCCAGTGTCCTCAGCCTTTAAGGGCAGACCAGCTTCATATATGTCTCTACTCTAGTGCAGAAAAACCCCATCTGTGTGCACTTGAAAACCAGCCTCCTGGCAGGGGTGGTGGCACACCCACATCTGAAATTCCGGTGCTTAGAAGGTGGAGTTAGGCGTCCAAGGAGTCCATCCCACCCCTTGGTCAACCTTTCTCTTTCCCTTGAGATAGGGTCTGGTCTTGAACTCAGATTCCTCTGCCTCAGCCTCAAGTTGCTGAGGTTGTAGGTGCCCACCACTACACCACAGCTGCTCCAGACTCTCTTGTTATCATTTGTGGGTTTAGGTATAGACTATTGAAGTATTGGTTGGCTTTAATGCCAAGACGTTGCTTTTGGGTTTTTTCTTTAAGTAAGCCATTCCAATCCTAGAACACACCCTTTTTAATTGAACAAACACACAAAGGAAGGCACAAGGCTTTGGTACAGTTTATCACAAAACTTTATTTCTGCTCATAAAATTTCCCACAAAGTTTGGAAAAACCCAAGCTGATACAGAGGAACTTTGAATACATTAGATCAAATGGTGAAGTAGATTAAGGTAGAAAAAGAACAATTATTAGATATTAATTTGTTGCTTTATTTAAAACACTGCTTATAATGCTTATTTGCCAAGCATGGCCTCACTTGCTACATGGAATGGAATGTGGTCTTTGCTCTAACAATGTTGGCTGCCAGGGAGGCTTTGGCAAAACTTCTCTTGCCTGCCTGATTCACCTTGTGGTTTTAGAATATAAAAATGAGGATGTAACCCGCACCCAGGACAGAGGCCTTTCAGGAGCTGTCCTGGTTTCCGACCACCTGTGACAGCTTATCTCTTCCACTCCCACTGGTGTCAAAGCACTTATTCCAGAAAGATTTCTGAAGTAACAGTACAGCAACTCACGAGAATGAGAAATAGTATAAGCTGTGACCCCAGCATGGGACAAGGGAGGACAGCTTGGGTTACACTGCAAGATCCTATCCAGGAAGAAGGGAGGAAGAAAAGAGGAACAGCTCTGTTCCAGGGTGGGTTTGAGGAAGCCTGTCAGCACCACAGTGGACATCTTAGCTGGGTATAACAGAGTTGGACTGAGGAGGAATATAAAAATTCTGGGATACATGGAAAAGCCTTTCAGCACCACAGTGGACACCTTAGCTGGGAATAACAGAATTGGGCTGCAGAGGTAATACAAAATTTGGGAAAACATGGGAAACATTTGGGATACATGATAAACATTTAGATGGAACCAATGGTCAAGATTTTGACTCCCAGCCAGGTGGTGGTGGCGCATGCCTGTAATCTCAGCACTCTGTGAGGCAGAGGCAGGCAGATTTCTGAGTTCAAGGCCAGCCTGGTCTACAGAGTGAGTTCCAGGCCAGCCAGGGCTATACATAACTCATTAGCACAGTTTGCAGAACCTTTCTCACCTAGAAGTCAACCCACTCTCCTAAGGGGCAGATCTATTCAGTAGCAACAGTGCTTAGGGCCCATAATACACGTTGGAGCCTATAAAAATGTTTAAGATCTGAAGAAATGAATAGAATCTATATTGTCATCTTTATGCCAATGTGATCTGAACTTATCATCATAGCACAAGTTGGTCTCCAGCTCTCAGTCTTGCTCATGTGAACCTCTCATCTTCTTGCTTCTACCTCCCAACTGTTGGAATTACTAGCTTGGGCTATCCTGGGCTACCATATCTAGTGTACCTGGCTTAAAGGATCAAACCCCAGGCCTTGAGCATGTCAGGCTCATGCTACCAACTGAACTCTGCTCTGTTTTTCTTTTTTTTTTAAATTAAGAATAGTTGTCACATTTTATAGGTATGAGTGTTTTGCTGCACATATGTCTAGGTACCACTCATGTGCCTGGTGTGCCTAGAGGCCAGAAGATGACAGAATCTTCTAGAACTGAAGTTGCAGATAGTTGTGAGTCACCACGTAGCTGCCAGGAATTGAACCCAGGTCCTCTGGAAGATCAAAAAGAGCTCCCAATCACAGAACCATCTCTCCAGCCTCCCCTCCCACCTTCTCTTTTTGAGACAGGATCTTGCTGTGTAGCCTTGGCTGGCCTGGAACTTGCTATGTAGACCAGGCTGGCCTCAAACCGATGTCTGCCCACCTCTGCCTTAGGACCCACCACCGTCAGCTTCTCCCTTCAGTTTCCATCACCCCTTCATCGCACTCTTTATTTTCCAGGCTTCCACCTTGCCTGTGGTTTGGCTCATGCTGCAGAGCTGCTTGTAGGACGCCTCTGCTCGAGTCCTTCCTACCATGGCCTTCGATGGGGTCAGCTGCCACCATGTCAGGCCTCTCCTGATTCCTTTTAACTCCTTTCCTTGAGCGTTCTGGGACCCGTCTTTTGAGCAGGAGCTCTACAAGGGAAGGGCCCCATCTTACATCTCATACCTGCACACACTGCACACACTGGCTGGAGGGTGTTTGCAGGTGGGGGGGGGAGAATGTGGTCCTTGCCAGTCCCATCCTATTTCAGTTATGGGCCAAGGCAGGCAGAGAGGAACTCAAATCCAACGTCTTTTACCGAAACCATAAAACCTTTATTTCCACCAGGTTCCCAATCAGCCTCTCTCCCCTTTTTCCCACACTGGATCACAACTCGGTCAGACTCTTTCCCTTTGGCTGGGCTGCCTCTGATTGTCACCCAAGGGGCGTTGGAGGAGCAGAACGCAGCTGTGGTCCCATGCTGAAGTCCCCCCAAACCTTCCTGGACGTTTCTATTTCCTTCCAGGCAGAGCGACAGTGGGGTCCAAGTTAACTGTAGAAAGGTTGGCAACCTCGGGTCGGTCCGTGAAGGGCGCTCAGGCGAGCAGAGGGATCGGCCCTCCAGGAAACTGCACACGGTCCCTGACCCCTCAGACCTGCCAGGACTCTGGTCCCTGACCCTCAGACCTGCCAGGACTCCGATTAGCTTTATCTCGGGTCTGAGCTCGGAGCTGCCAAACAGATTGCCAGGTGACCTTGGACAAAACATCTATCTAGTTTCTGGTGAGGAATAAATGTAAAAAGGGGCGGCTACCTTAGTTCAGGGGCTGCTTTTGAGAAAAGGTCTATTTCTGAAGCCCAGGCTGGCCTTGGACTTCAGACCTTGCTGAGTACTCCGAGTACTTCTCTGAGTACTCCGACTACAGACCTGTGGCTTCGTGCCTAGATCCTGCTTTGCTTTTGGCTCTCCTCACCTATGGCTCAGAACAAAGGTGCCCTGGGCTTACCGTGAGGCTCACCAGCTGTCCGAGCCCACGGACTTCTTTCCGTACAAATGGCCCAGGATTCTCAATGTGGCCTCCCATCTCGCTACCTGGCTTTCTGGAGGACAGCCAGCCAGAATGATCAGAGAGGGGTCAAGGAATGGCATGGCTGCCACTGTCTAGTGTCCTTGTGTGCCGGAAGGAACCTCGGCACAGCACCAAGACCTGCCACAGCCTGAGCCATCTACGAGCCGTGTAACCGCAGCAAAGCCCTCTGCCGTCCTCTGTGGCCCTCTGCCTGCCTTCCCCTCCTGACACCCTTTTCTGTTTTCTGTGGTGCTAAGGGGTCAGGCCCAGGGCCTTTCCCTGAACTATACCTCAGCCCGGGTTCAACCTTCTCAATGGATGGCTCCTTCCTGTCTCTTCCACAGATAACCGTGTAAATGACACAGGATGAAGGCACTCTCCATACATCAAGACGGTTTGCTGCCAGGGTCAGTTAACAGGAGAGGGTCTCTGCCCTTCCAGTCCCTCTGCGGGACACACTTTCAGGCTACTTTGGAGGCCCCTGTCTCTAGGAGAGGAGGAAAGCCAAGCAGCACAGGACCTCCTGGTCTCTCCCCTGGCCTGGAGGAAGGAAATGGAACCAGTGTCTTTGCAAGAAGAACGTCCTGCCTTGGGGACCACTGGGTTTAAAAATCCAACTCTCGGGCCTCCAGAGGATCTGGGGGAGAGGACTCCCAGACGCCTGGTGACCCCACTACCTGGAGGGCTTGTTGGGTATGTACTGGGGATGACCCCACACCTAGACGAACAGCCAGAGCTGGTAGGGGTCGCTGGGATTACAGGGGGCCATGGCTGGCTTTTTGTCCTGGGATGTCAGGCAGGTACCAGATCCTGAGTTTCTGATGAGTTGATCCTAAAAGGCAACACAGGAAAGGGTTAAACTGAGGATGAGGAGACAAGGGCGCCCCATAAAAGGCGAAGGATGTAGAGGGAGGTAGAGGGTGCTTCCCCCGAGATGGACACACGGTGGAGATGCACACACCCACTTCAGCCTGATGGCCGTCACAGAAAACTGCAAGACCATGGTGGACAGAAAATCCCTTTCAGGGCCTCCCTTTCTCTGGGGTCCCCAGCCTCAAAAACTTGGGGCTACAGCTGCCTGCCCCCCTTTTCTGCTTGTGGTTAAACTTTGGCTGCATCCTTTCTAGTAGCCCCACGGTTAGGTCTTTCTCTGTAGCCGGTGACCAAAGAGGGTAGAGCTCCGGCTTAGTGATGTCGATGACCATCTCCTGCCTCACAGCCATGTGGCACAAGGGAAAGGCCGACTTCCAGCCAGAGGTATGGAGGCCTCAATCCCAGCCTGCCATTCGCCAGTGGTGGGGCCTGAGCCAGACAAGATTGCTGGATGTCATCTGGCTGCTTTGCAGAAATGGGAATATTGTCCTCTGGGACAACGCCCCTTAGAGATGAAGAGAGACAATGCATGCCTGTGTGTTGCTTTGCGCCTGGCACACGGAGGCACATAAGAGTCACATGTGACTCTTCGCCTTCATCTCTTTGGACACTGCCTTGAAATGCGCAGGGCAGAAGTGCCCATGGCTCACTGCGGCTCTTTCATCAGCCAGAACCAGGCATTAGCGCTCCTTGACCGGGTCCACAGCTGCTGCGCGGTCTACCCTGTGCTAATCCCATGGTGCTCAAGGCAGAAGGTGATGATGTTGAAGAAGAAGAGGAGAATGAAGAAGGAGGAAGAGGAGGAAGAAGAGGAGGAGGTAGAGGAAGAGGAGGAAGAGGAAGAAGATGAGGTAGTAGAAGAGGAAGAAGAGGAAGAGGAGGGAGAGGAAGAGAAAGAGAAAGAGGAAGAGAAGGAAGAGGAGGAAGAGAAAGAAGGAGGAGGAAGAGGGAGAGGAGGAGGGAGAGAAGGGAGAGGAGGAGGAAGAAGAGGAGGAACAAGATGAGGAGGAAGATGAGGAAGTAGAGGAAGGAGAAAGAAGAGGAGGAAGAGGAGGAAGAAGAGGAACAGGAAGAGGAGGAAGAGGAGGAAGAGGAGGAGGAGAGACAGAGAGGAGAGACAGATGTCAGATGTGGCGCTCTGGACTCTCAGCCCTGAGCTTTCTGGTCACCCACTCACCTGGGTCAATTCCCACTCCTCGTCCTTGGGCACATTGCTGCCTTTGCCAATGAACTGACAGCTCCGAAGGCCCAGCGAGCTTCCACTGGCATGTAGACACAGCTGCCTCCCGATGTTGTGGCGGAGGTCCCTCTGGGACGTGTACTCAAAGTACTGGAAGTCAAGACAAAGACATTCTGTGAGCAGGTGGGGATCTTGCCGACCACCTCCCGAAGCCACTGCCCTACAGCGCCAACAAGATGGCTTCTGGGGGGAGGGGGGAGGAGAGGACTCTGTGCCCAGACTTAGCACTTTTTTTTTTTTTTTTTTTGGTTTTTTGAGACAGGGTTTCTCTGTGTAGTCCTGGCTGTCCTGGAACTCACTCTGTAGACCAGGCTGACCTCAAACTCAGAAATCTGCCTGCCTCTGCCTCCCAAGTGCTGGGATTACAGGTGTGCGCCACCACGCGCCTGGCAGACTTAGCACTTTTTATCATGGTCCCGATTATTTCCACATCACGCTATATTGGATCAATGCTGCATATAACTTCAACTGGGAACTAAAAATTTCCTTACCCTTATCTTATTTTAAAAAAATATTTATTTTATGTATGTGAGTACACTGTTGCTCTCTTCAGACACACCACAAAGGGGCATTGGATCCCATTACGGATGGTTGGAAGCCACCCTGTGGCTGTGAAAGGATAAGGTTATAAGCTAGAAATTCCCCGTGCCTGGGCACGTGGGAGGCACCTGGATCCCCAACGCCAGTGGGGGAGGGTGGGCGAGACTGCGTGGCGGCCACGTAAGCGGAAATGACTTAACTAGTTCTTCCGGCCTCTGTGAGAGGCTGGTAGGTCGTCAGAGAGAGCAAGTTCGGATGGTTTGAACTGATTGGCTTAGAAGCTTGTGGTAGGCGGGTTCTGTTATAAGTCTATAAAAGGCAAGACAAGCCAGTTCTCGGCGGGGTTTTGCTTCTTCACCTTGCTGGGGAAACTGTAGCCCCCCAGAGCTCTGGAAATTAAAATCCTCTTGCGAAATTGCAGCAGGTCTGTCTCTCGTGAGTGTTTGGGGTGCCGGTTTCTGAGGCATGGGGGTACAGAAGTACCCCGGTTTTTTCTTTCGGATCTTACAGTTGGTGCATGGGCCGGGAAATGCGGACACCCCTACACACTCGAGAAACAACTTGGAGGTAAGGGGACCCCTTCTGAAGTGTGTGTGTGCGCCGGCCGGCCGATGTGATGTTGTTCGTTCGTCCTGAGTGTTCTGTTCTGTTCTTGGGATCTGAATCTGATGAGACGCGCGCTTTTAGATATGCAGCTGTCTCCTCGGACCGTGATGGCCAGGAGACCGTGGTATAGGCAGACGTGCTAGTGGAGGCCACAGGCTGTAACTCGGGGAGACGTCCCTGAGTGAAGGGGGAAATCCAGGGACGCCTGGGAAGTTCCCATCTGGGTGTCGGGAGGATAAGGTAGTTCTAAATTGGAGAACTTACATGCCCTCCCGGCCGTCTGGTTTTCTGATCTGGTTCTGTTTTCTGTTTGTTTCACTGTTTTGTCAAAAGCCTGACTGGGGCGGAGAGTTCCGCCTGGCAATCGAAACCTCGGGGGTCTGGAGGAAGCTGGAGAAGCCGAATAAGGTTCTTCTCTTCTCTGTGTTTGTTTCCTGCAACTGGCGGGAACACGCGGTATCTGAAACTGGGTTGTCTAGAGGCAAACTGAGACGCCTGATGGTGGCAGCTTCAGGCTGTCTATGTGGTGATTATTTCTGTTTTGTAGTCTTGTGTTTTCATTATTTGTGTTTTGTATAGTCTTGTGTTCTTGGACTTAGATGACTGACGCATAGGGATTTAGACCGACTGATAATTTTGTTAAGAGTTTAGACCGACTGAAAGGACCGCCATGGTGGGCTCTGTGGCGGCAAGATCGGGTCGCGCGACTCAGGCCCGCCATGTTAGGGTCTGGCGGCAAGATCAGGTCGCGTGACTCAGGCCCGCCATTTTGAGATTTTTCGCGCCAAGATCAGGTCGCGTGACTCCGGCCCGCCATGTTAGGGTCTTTGGCGCCAAGATCGGGTCCCGTGACTCAGGCCCGCCATGTTAGAACAAGAGACAAAATATTTAACCTGTGAGGCCCCCTAGTGGGGGAAATAATTTCTAACAAGACACTCAAAGTGGCGGATGTAGGAATTCTGAATTTGTTACAGATGGCTTATTTCATTTATTTTAAATTGTTTAAATTATTATAATAGATATACTGTTAAGCTGTGGCTTTATTGTTTCTCTGGGGAAGAGGTCAAAAATAAGGGGGAACCTCTAGAAGACTAGATTCTGAAACATTAAGCAAAAATATCTGTCTCGGTGGTACTAAAATCTTGTTTTGAGAATCATGTTCAAGGCATAAATTCTTATTTGATACTGATTTTATTTTGATACAAAATCAAGGTTTTCACTGGTATAAATACTAAAAATGTAAAAATGCAGGATTTACACCCAGTCCTTTCTTGCTGTTATTGTTATAGATCTGAAATGTTTAAGCCTATGAGTTTGGGGCCATACAAAAATATAAGGCTCTGAGTTTATTATTAGGGTGTTTTCAATGTTTTAATTAGAGTTGCTTCTGTTATGGAGAGAGAGAGAGAGAGAGAGAGAGAGAGAGAGAGCAACGAGATTGCCTCTCTTCATTTACAAACTCAATGTGTCTATAGATTATTATATGACTTAATAATTCCTGATTCTTTAAGTCTGTCAGATGTTCTTGTGCCAGAAGGCTAAAGATCAATGTTTCAACATTTTGAAGTATAAACTGTTCAGGTATTTAGCAATCTCTATCATTTGGCTAATTCTTAAAAGGTGTGTTAAGCTTTCTGTATATTTTCAGTTAATGGTCACTCTTGGATTTCTGACGGGGATAAAAATTGTTAGTCTCATAGTCAGCTCAAGCTCTTTAATCTTAAAAGCTGATAAAGGTTTACAGAAATGATTTTCAGGTGATATAAAATTTATAGCCAAAACATGAGTCAGGTGTTAATTCTTATAGTCTTTCAAGATAGTAAAGGTGACAAGGGTTCTGTTTGACAGAGATTGGATGTTATGCTCAATTTATATTTAGAGAAGACCACAGAATGGAGCAGAAGATCTGAAACCACCTATCCTGATTCACGGTGACACCCTCACTAAAGACATATTCCCAAGAGACTGATTAATCTCTTTGAGACTGTTTTATTTGTAATACAGGAAGCCAGAAAAGAATACCCCCTCATACGAAAGGTAAGAGGCACCTGAAGGACTACACCAGACTCCATTGGCAGGTCTTGAGGGCATGATAGCCCACAGATTTGGCGAAGGTATGTAAAGCAGGGACCAGAGGAGTCACTGACAGCCTTTCTAGTGCAGCTCAGAAGCATTTTGCTATACACCCCAGACTAGAAGGACTTTAGTTTGCTGAGAAAGTATGTAGAGGGATTTGGTACAAGTTATTTAGAAGGTCTGTAGAGAGATTTGGTGGTGCAGGCTGTTAGAAAAGTCTATCGAGAGATTTAGTATAGTTTGCTGAGACAGGGAGAGAGAGTAGAAAGAAAAAAAAACGAGAGAAGGAAGCTACAGAGAATCCTGGCTAAAAGGCAGAAAGGAATCAATGTGCATACTATGTGGAGAGGCCACTGAGCCAGAGTGTACCCTAACAAGCTGGGAGCAAGAACTCACAGGTCTTGGGAGAAGTGGCCCCCAAATGGCAAAGGTGTTATCCCTGGATAAAGACAATGACTAGGGGAGATGGGTGTTCTGACCACCTCCCCCAACCCTGGATAACTGTGAGAGGGAAAGAGAAACCCACTCAGTTCTTGATGGACACAGGGGCTTAACACACGGTCTTCCAACCCAATGGCCCTGTTTCCAAGAAAAGATCTAGGGTCCGAGAAGCCACTGGCACCAATATGTTCATGGACTACCCGAAGAACAATGGACCTAGGGATGGGATGGGTAACCCATTCATTTAAGGTCACCCCAGGATGTTCCTAACTGTTGGAGCAAGGCATACTCTCCAAAATGGTGGGGAGGACAGATATATTTACTGTCCAAAGAGCTGCAGCAACTGGCCCAAAAAGAGAGACTGACCCCTGCTGAAAGTTGCTACAGACAAGAGCAATTTTCTCCATGAAGGACAGGGACAAGCAGGTGCTGCTATGGTGGGCAGCACAAACAGCATCTGGGTAGAAGAATCTTTACCCCATGGCATGTCAACGCAGAAAGTGGAGCTAATGGCCCTTACCAAGATCTCGGAACTTGGAGACAGCAAGAAAATCAACATCCACATGGGTAACAGGTATGCCTTTGCCACAGCCCACGTCCACAGGTGTATATGCCAAAAGGACTGCTCACATCAGAGAAAACCAACATGAAATCTTGAACCTCTTAGATGCCCTAATGAAGCCAACAACCGTGAGTAGCACCCTCTGCCCAGGATGTCAAAAGGGAAAAGACTCAGTGGGCAATAGCCTGGCAGAGCAAATGGCTCCAAGGATAGATATACAGGAGCCTATACTTGTTGTGGTTCTGCGAGAGGCATCCACTGACAAATGGGACAAAGTGAGATAGCCTCACTTAACATATGCTGAAGAAAAGGACTGAGATTGATAGCCATCTGACCAACTATTACCAAGGAAAGGTGCACACAGAAGGGAGAATCATACTCCCCAGAAAGTAAGCCAAGGACTCGCCAGGGCAAATGCACACATGAACTCATTTAAGGGATCAATAAAACAGTGTAAGGTATGCCAGCGAGTGAATGCTTATGCAGCAAAGAGTAAATAAGGCAGAAGACCTAGAAGAGAACAACCTAGAGTATATAGAGGTTATATAAAAGATAAGGCAGGAAAGTATTATCTCCTAGCATTTGTAGACAGTCAATCTAGATAGATTGAGACTTCCCCTAGCAGGCAGGAAACAGCAGCCAGGGTTAAAAGAAATTTTCCCGAGTTTCAGAGTGCCCAAGGTAATTGGATCAGACAATAGTTCTGTTTTTGTTTCTAATGTAAGTCAGAAATTAACAGATATTGGGGACTAATTGGAAATGTTATTGGATGTACTGTCCCCAGGGCTCAAGACAGCTAGAGAAAATAAACAAAACTCTATGAGAGACCTTAACTAAATTGACCTTGGAGACTGGTTTAGGCTGGGTGGTGCCTCTCCCCTTGTTTCTGAATAGTCCTTGCCATTTTAATCCTCTTTGTTACCCCAATTTCTTTGTCATCTACTGGGTCCTCCCGAAAGGTGTAGCACAACATGAGATTTGGCTCAAACTGTTCGCTTTAATGCTCTAGGCATGTCAGAGACTCCTCGCTGCTTCCAGACAGGTTACTGGATCTGTCAAAGAAGACTTCAGAAACAGTTGCTGGAACCCTGGTAAAAGAGATCCTCACCAAATTGATCACAGAGACTGGACCTTTGCTCTCTAGGCTCGAGGCGCTCCAATGGATAAGGCATCGAGGTCCCGGAGGCCTACTCAGGAGGAGATCCACAAGTCCCACATCGCTTCCAAGTCGGAGATATGGTCTACATTAGATGCCACCATGCGGGAAACTTTAAGACTCAGTGAAAAGACCCTTATCTTGTATTCTTGACCACCCTGTTTTCTGCCCTGATAGGACCCCTAATGATAATGCTCCTGTTTCTTAGTTAGACTTATACAGTCAATAGATTAGTTGCCTTCATCAGGGACCAGGTGAGCGCAGTCCAGATTTATGGTACTTAGGCAACAGTATAAGAGCTTTCTGAGACAAGAAGAGGCTGACCTTTAATTCTCCTAGTTCTAAGGTTAGAACTATTAACAAGACAGGAAGTGGGGAATGAAAGGATAAGGTTATAAGCTAGAAATTCCCCGTGCCTGGGCACGTGGGAGGCACCTGGATCCCCAACGCCAGTGGGGGAGGGTGGGCGAGACTGCGTGGCGGCCACGTAAGCGGAAATGACTTAACTAGTTCTTCCGGCCTCTGTGAGAGGCTGGTAGGTCGTCAGAGAGAGCAAGTTCGGATGGTTTGAACTGATTGGCTTAGAAGCTTGTGGTAGGCGGGTTCTGTTATAAGTCTATAAAAGGCAAGACAAGCCAGTTCTCGGCGGGGTTTTGCTTCTTCACCTTGCTGGGGAAACTGTAGCCCCCCAGAGCTCTGGAAATTAAAATCCTCTTGCGAAATTGCAGCAGGTCTGTCTCTCGTGAGTGTTTGGGGTGCCGGTTTCTGAGGCATGGGGGTACAGAAGTACCCCGGTTTTTTCTTTCGGATCTTACAGCTGCTGGGATTTGAACTCAGGACCTTTGGAAGAGCAGTCGGTGCTCTAACCACTGAGCCATCTCTCCAGCTCTCCTTAGCCTTTCCTTAAGCCCCAAGTATGAAGTCACACGCTGGAGCACCAGCTCTGTGTTCTGGTGCTTCACACGGAGTCTTCTTTGGTAGTTCATGCTGATCTAGATTTCTGCCATGTACACCAGGCTGGCCTCAATCTCATGATCCTCCTGCCTCTGCCTTCCAACTCCCAAAATGTTGGGCCATCCGCCCATGGCTTGTATGATCACGGTACCAGCTGGTTCTGGTTTGCTACTAAACTACCACAGAAAGATATTCAGTGAATCGCCCAGAACCATCTTACAAGCTGGTTGTACCTGAATCTGCTTTCAGCCGGCTCTGTTTTCTTCTGCATGTTTTGGTAGTCCATTCAGCACCCCAGGCTACTCTTTACTCGCTTCAGCTCTGTTTTTAAATCCCTCTTATTTATCAGATCAGATGGCTGAGGGACAGTGGATGGGTAGTGTGTTGGTTAGTTTTTATTACCTTGATACTAACTAGGGTCTCTGGAAGAAGAATTTTAATTGAGAACTTCCCCCCCCATCAGATTGGGGAGAAAGAAAACTGCCCCATCAGATTGGCTTGAGAAAACTCCCCCATCAGATTGGCTTGAGAAAATTCCCCCATCAGATTGGCCTGTGGGCAGGGCTATAGAGCACTTTGTGATTAATGATTGATGTGAGAGGGCCGAGCCCATTGCCGGACGTGGCGCTCCTGATGGAGCTGAATACAAGCCTGGAGGGCATGCCAGCACGCTCCGTCTCTCTAAGCCTCTGCTCCAGGCTCCTGCCCTGACGACCTTAGACTGTAATATGGAAATGTGACATCCACCTGCCAGGTATGATGACGCACACCTTTAACCCCAGGATTCGGGAGGAAGAGGCAGGTTGGTCTCTGTGAGTTTGTGGCCAGCCTGGTCTACAGAGTGAGTTTCAGGACTGCCAGGGCTAACAGTGAAACGCTATGTCTAAAACCCTTTTCTCTTTTGGTCACGGTGTTTTTGTTTGTTTGTTTGTTTGTTTAGAGACAGGGTTTCTCTGTGTAGCCCTGGCTGTCCTGGAACTCACTCTGTAGACCAGGCTGTCCTCCAGCTCAGAAATCCGGCCTGCCTCTGCCTCCGAGTGCTGGGATTAAAGGCGTGCGCCACCACCGCCTGATGGTCACGGTGGGTCACGGTGTTTTATCACAGTGGTAGAAAGCTAATAACAAAGACAGGGGAGCATTAGTCACCCATCAGGGAGTGCCCTGCGCTGTGGGGCGTTGGTAAGTGTCCAGGATGTCAGTAGTGGCTGTTTAGGGGGTCACTACTGGAGGTGGGGTAGGGTCTGAATGGTGGGTTCTGGCCAGGGGGCAGTTAAGGATAAAAACTGAGTATATACAGGTGTGTGTGAGAGAGAAAGTGTTCACCACAGCCCTCCCTGTTGGCGACTGTCTCCTCATCCTCCAGCGCCTAGCATGGCGGCGCCAGCTCTGTGTCCCTGCTTCAGCCTGCAGACCTTGTCTGCGTGCTTCCTACAGCAGTGTGGTACCTCTTTCTGCATCTCCTTCACTGTGGGCCTCAGGAAAGCACTATTTAAGACAGGAGGCTCGCGGGAAGAGGAGGCAGCTGAGAGACACGCTTCTGTCGGGGCCTGCCCGGGATGAGCACGTTTTCTCTACCTGATTGCCGCCGAGGTTGTGGCAGACGTACATGATGAGAGGCTTCCCTCCGCGGTTGTTCTCACCCACATCCAAACACTGACTGGTGCCGAGGTTCTTGATCTGCACAGAGGTAAGCAGGATATAGCTCAGCTGGGGGCGGGCCCAACTGGAATGGCTTTCCCCTCGGTGAGCCCAGATGCCTGAGCTAATAGCTAAGGATGAAGTGAGGCCGAGGAGGAGCTCCTGAGGATGGGCAGGGCAGGGCTGGGTGCCTTCTGTGGTGAAAGATGGGCAGCCCCTTAGGATGCTGGGAGCTGACCGTCGCCCCAGACTTGTTCAAAAGGCCAAGCTGTCTGAGGGAGCGTGTTGCCCGGTAACGTGTATGAACGTGCCTCCATGGGGATTCTCACACGCTGAACACCTAAGAACCACTCCTCATAGACTTCCCTCTTGTCAGGTCTTTAACTACTGGAGGAACCCCTACATCGCCTCCCCCACCCTCCCGGCATGCCTTGTCTGTTCCTGGGCTTGCATGGTCATGGCTTCTTTGGGGGTGTCACGGTGATGTGCAGGTTAACTTACGGCTCCATAGAAGATGGGGTTCAGGTCAGGGACAAACATCTCTGGGTAGACATTGTGCAGGTACCAGGAAAAGTTGTGGCAGTGCAGCTGTTCCCTGAGTCGCAGTCTCTCCGAAATGTCACCGAAATTGTTCTGTCAACGAGTCGGTCCCCCAAAGGGTCAGGGTCTTTGTGTCTGGGTTGAGGCAGCCCCGACTGTGTGGAGCACAGAGGCTACTCTCCGCTGCTCAGTCCTACTCAGTGTGCAGGTGACTGGCTCAGCCTGGGAGTATCTGACTCAGCATGGGGGCCTCACCACCTCACCACACAACACTCCCTCATGCTGTGCGACTCCCCAGTCAGCCCTCAATCACAGCCATTCCTCTGGTGGCGGGTTCCTCTCCCCATCTTTTCCTTCCATTTCTCCCCTCTAAGAAATCCTGGAGCCACCCTCCCCCCTGCCCCACCCCAGGTAGAGGCAGCTGAGGCTCCTCCTCTGAGCCCAGTGTAGTGTTCAGAGGGCTACCTTATAGAGCTCTGGGGGAGGGGGGGAGGCAGGAAGGTGGAGATGGGACGGCCCTGCTTGTGGGAAGGGGACCTGGAACCCCACCCTTCTCTCGCCAGGCACCGGTTGGTGTCTTACCTCCTGCACCATCTTTGCTGCCTGCAGATTTCTCCTGTAGAAAATCTTCTTGTAGTCGTCCATCCAGACCTCAGCCAGGCGCACCTGATTGCGTGCAATAACACTGGTGCCCTTGGGGAAGGTGTGGGGACTCTTGGTACGGAACACGTGGCCGACCACGGAGCAGGGGATGATCTCCAGCTGGCCCCCACACTGCCACACCTGACACAAAGAAGACAGGATGGGGCCTTCAGAAGGGCAGTGGGCTAGGTCCCCCAAGCAGGTCTCTTCAGTTCCCAGGACATCAGGCCCCAGGTCCTAGATGTAAGTACATGTGACCCTTTCCCTCGCTGGAGAGAGAGACATTGCCGGCTATCCCCAGGAACTGCCACTCATTTCTAGACTCCGCCCGTGCTGGCTCACTCTGGGTGACTGGATGCACGGCTTCCTGATGTCACCAGGGTTCACTTCAGAGGAGAGGCAGCTGGCTGGTTCGGTGTATGCATGCACTCTTGGCTCTGGCCACTGGAGGCCTGATGGCGTACCTGGGAGGCACAGGTAGCCTGAGCTCCCCCAGCTCAGAGCCTCTGTCAGTGGCTTGCGTTCACCGCTCCTGCAGCCTGCCAGTAGGTCGGGATCAGAGGTTCACTGAACAGTGTGAACCAGATACTGGCTGGCGGCCCCTCTCTGTCAGTGGGGCCTCATCTGTCCTGCTGGTCTCTCTTGGGCGAGGTACCTGTTCCTCACGTTGCCATGGCAGCAGCAGAAGTCCACAGTCTCAGCGCCAGGAACATCAGAAGGCAACCGTGTGCTCAGTATGGGCCAGACCCCGAGCCATGACTCCATCAAGGAGTTCATTTTCTTATCACTCGCCCCCCGGCCCGGGGACTCATGCAGCCTTTAGAAGCAACCCCTCCTGACCTTTCTTGATTTGTCTCGTTCTCGGAATTCCTCTGAGTTCTGCCTCCATCAGAACTGGGTTCCACCTCTTGTCTCTCAGCTAGGAAAAGCTCATGGGAAGCACATGGGGAATCCAAGGGCTCCTGGGAGGGCGTCTCTGACTTGGGAAGGGGGGCCTGAATTTTCCAATGTGGAGGATGGCGACAACTCCCTGACCTGGTTTCATCGTAGAACAAACAGCCTGGAAAACTGGCTGGATCCTTATGGCTTCCATTATCCAAGAGGGAACTCTTGGAGGTTCTGCCCTGGAACTTATTTTGAGCCATCAGTCTCACTGACAGAGACATACTGGCCCTAGCAGGGAGAATGGAGCCGTGTCAGAAAGCCTTTCCAGCTCAGTCCCAGATCCAACTCCCTCGAAGCTATCACTGCCTGACAGTGCCCGTGCAGCCTTCCCTGAGATGCAGGGGTTTCCCGTTCATCCTCACCCGGAAGGACATTTCCACATTCTCCCCTCCCCAGATCTCCATCTGGTTATCATAGGTACCGATGTGCTCAAAGTAGGCCTTGGAGATGGAGAAGAGGCCGCCGGCAAACGTCGGGGACCTGGAGGGACAGAGGGAGAGAGCACGGGTAGTCAGGCTGGGAGGACTGGTGGCGGGCTTCCCTCTGAGGCCTACTTCACGGCATGTCCTGCTCCTACTGGATCATGCAGCCCCTCACTAACTGCCACTGTGCCCGCCTCCCCTTCTGGAAGTGGCCCAGGAGAGAGGCAGTCAGCACTCTCTTGAATGGACTCCTTCATGTTTAACTGGGGATCTAGGAACCACCATCCAGCAGGCCCTGAGAGCATGGTTGCATCTGGAGCTGGGGGAGCAGTCTGGGTAGGGCGCAGGCTAGAGTGGGGAGGAGTCTATAGTGAGGGGGAGGAGTCTAGAGAGGGGAGGAGCCTAGAGAGGGGAGGAGCCTAGAGAGGGGGACGAGTCTGTGTGTGGGGGTACAGTCTCTCATTTTCTGTGTTGGCGTGACTAAAGAAAACATGTCTGCCACCTTCGGAAGCCCCGAGACAGATTCTGCAAACAGGCAGGATTTAGATGAGAAGGAAGGAATACGTGTTATCAGCCAGGCCGACCCTCATCCCTTCAGGGACTACATGGCCACAGGATCAGCTGGGGCCTAGCCTGCTAATGTGTTTTAGACTTCCAGGGAAGCTGCTGGTTTGTCTTGGACAGGGGACACTGGTGAGTGGAGGTGCTCCTGGTTACTGGGGGAGGGGGAGGGAGAACTCAGTTTGGATTGTGGGGAGTCTCCTAAGGGTTCTGGCTTTCAGACAGAGGCGGGGAGGCACAGACCCAAGTCAAGACTGGGCCAATGAAGAAGGTGCCCTCATGGAGTCCCACCATGGGGATTCCTGGACCTGCTCTTGTCTTCCTGATGTTGTTTCTATAGCCATTTTCTAGAAGGAATTTCAGTTGGGAAGCCCTCACGCTTGGGCTGGCTTTCCTGTCGCCACTTCTGTCTTCTTCCAGGGGCCCCAGGCCTGCCCCAGCAGCACCAGGAAGGCTCTGAGAAACCCCAGAACTCCAGATGAACCCCCCCTGGAGCTAGCCTGCTCTTCAGAGTCTGAGAGGATTTCTCAAGACTGGGGCAGGGATTAGCTCTGAGGATAAATGCCATTCAGGAACGTCCTTGTAGACTCATCCCAACAGGTGGGATAGCCCCTGAGAAGCACCTGCCTATCCTGTGCTACTTCCTGGGACCCTGTGCTTCTTAGCTCTCACTTCAGCTGTCCACCGCTCTAAGAACGAGCACGTGACGGTCCTCCAACAGTACCCTGGAGAACCACCTCACCTAGTGTTTCTAGCAAGCATCGTGTGCTGCTGGGCACCTGGCTCAAGTGTCACAGTCACCCTCAAACACTGGAGCTTTGTCCTCCAGTTGGACGGTCCACGCAGAGGCCACCTCGTCAGTGATGGGTGGGAGCCAGGGCCCTGCCCTTAACCGTACTGAGGTGTGCTTGGCCCCAGACTGGGTGGGGTCAGGGTTTGTTGCGATACAAACCAAACAGGCTCCTAGAGGAGCAGAGAGGCAGGAGGGAGTGCTGACTTCCTCCTCTCCGTCTTCTTTCCCGTCTTCCTTTTGTTTTTCAAGATGGGGGCCTAACTATAGTCCAGGCTGTACTGGAACTCTGTATTGGTAGCTCAGGCTGGCCTAAAAATCTGTAGCGATCAGGACAGAACAATGGTGGGCAGCCGTAATGTCACCCCCAACCCTTTAGTTGGAGATGGAGGGTTAATACAACAAGGTGGGGGCTGGGGAGGTGGCTCGGCAGCTAACGTGTTCTACGTGCGGCTGTGAGGACCTGAGTTCCGATCCTGAAACCTCAGACAAACTCCAGGAGGGCGTGGCAGCCTGCCTGGGACTCAAGCCTCAGAGGCTGAGGCAGGACCCAGAGCAAGCTGGCTCGCAAGCCCAGCTGTGCTGGTGAGTTCTGGGTTTAACTGGGAGACGCCGCCTCAGTGAACAAGTGGAAGGTCAATCAAGAACGACTCCCAGCATCAGCCTGGGGTATAGACACGGGGCAGCAGCACCTCCTACACATGTGCCCACACACAAGTGAAAATGTGTGCGCGTGCAGACAGACAGACACATGAAAAGTAGAAAAGCTGGGCGGTGGTGGCGCACGCCTTTAGTCCCAGCACTTGGGAGGCAGAGGCAGGGGATTTCTGAGTTCGAGGCCAGCCTGGTCTACAGAGTGAGTTCCAGGACAGCCAGGGCTACACAGAGAAACCCTGTCTCAAAAAAACCAAAATTCATCCATCCATCCATCCATCCATCCATCCATCCATCCGTGGGGGTTGGGCAGGCAGGGAACAAGAGCGGCGAGCCCCCGTGGGCCTTGGGCACATTAGCTTTCTGCTATCTAGCTTGGCTGCTTGTTTTCAGAGTCTCTATGGCACAGGTTCTCAACCCTTTGGAGGGTCATATGATCCTTTCGCAGGGGTCACACATCAGATGTCCTGCATGTCAGACACATTTACATTACGATTCATACCAGTGGCAAAATTACAGTTCTGAAGTAGCAGCAAAATAACTTTAGGGGGTCCCCACAGCATGAGAAGCTGCATTTGAAGATTGCAGCACTGGGAAGGCCAGGAACCACTGCTCTATGAAGAATTTTTTTTTTTTTTTGAGATGGGAGTCAGAGGATGGGTGGGGGTGGGGGCCCTCAAGGTGGCCTTGAGCTGGATGACCAAGGATAACCTTGAATTTCTGATATGGTCTTCCCTCCCAAAGTTGGGGTTGCAGACATGCACTGTCAGGCCCAGTTTGGTATTCACATTTTGAAACAATAATAAAAAAAGCACAAAACCTAACCCCCACCCCCAAAGAACACCAATAAACTATGTGTAGGTGGCTGGAAGGACTATTATGATATGTCCCTTTTATGAAAAGTTCAGGGCAACTGTAAAAGCTTCAACCTGTGTTTGTTCATTCTCCCTCACCCTGCCCCGCCCTGCCCCGCCCCTGCCCCAGACTGAGCCTAGGGCTTTGCCCTTGCTAGGCACATGCTCAACCACTGAACTATATCTCAGCACCTTAAGCACTTTACTTATGAGACACGGTCTCACTGAACTTCCCAGGCGAGCCTTGAACTCACAGTAGCCCAGACAGCCCTTGACTGTGTCATCCTCTTGTCTTAGCCTCCTCAGAAGCTGGGATCCCATGCTGGAAAGTTTTAGCTTGACACACGCTAAAGTCATCTGAGAGGAGGGAGCCTCAAGAAGATGGCTCAGCGGTTAAGAGCACTGACTGCTCTTCCAAAGGTCCCGAGTTCAAATCCCAGCAACCACATGATGGCTCACAACAATTGGTAATGAGATCTGATGCCCTCTTCTGGTGCTGTCTGAAGACAGCTACAGTGTACTCACATATAATAAATCTTTTTAAAAAAAAGAAAAGAAAAGCCGGGCGTGGTGGCGCACGCCTTTAATCCCAGCACTTGGGAGGCAGAGGCAGGCGGATCTCTGAGTTCGAGGCCAGCCTGGTCTACAGAGCTAGTTCCAGGACAGCCAGGGCTACATGGAGAAACCCTGTCTCGAAAAACCAAAAAAAAAAAAAAAAAAAAAAGAAAAGAAAATGTTTCCAGGGGCTACAGAGATGGCTCTTTCAAAGGTCCCGAGTTCAAATCCCAGCAACCACATGATTTCTCACAGCCATCTGTAATGGGATCTGGCGCCCTCTTCTGGTGTGTCTGAAGACAGCAACAGTGTGCTCACATATATATAATAAATAAAATCTTTAAAAAAAGAAAGAAAAGAAAATGCCTCCACAAGATAAGGCACACGATGAGGCTGTCCACAAGCTGGTAGGGCATTTTCTAAATTAGTGACTAATGTGGGAGGGCCCAGCCCATTGTGGCCGGTTCCACCCCTGGGCTGGTGGTCCGGGATTCTATAAGGCCGGCTGAGCAAGCTGGGAGGAACAAGCCAGTGAGCAGCGCCCTCTACGGGCTCTGCATCAGCTCCTGCCTCCAGGTTCCTGCCCTGTTAGAGTGCCTGTCCTGACTTCCCTCACGGATGGACATCGATATGGAAGTATAAGCTGAATAAACCCTTTCCTCCCTAACTTGCTCACGGCCATAGAAACCCTAAGACCGATTACAAGCATGCACCACCAGGCCCAGCCCCGACTTTCCGGGAGCCCACGCGCACCTATTACAATGCGTGTTCAGCGCTGTCCCCCCCTCCCCGCCCCCCAGCATCTCTTGCCTGCTCTGAGCAGAGGTCCACGCCTTCTAGGAATAGGGATCAAGGGAGGACGTGAAGACAGTGCATGGAGGCCTGGCAGGCAGCCAGGCAAACCGGAGCAAGCCGTCCCGGTGTGAGGAGGTGAGGTCCGTCCTTTCTAAGGCTTTGGGTTCTTGTCTACCCTGTGCTAGCTGCAGGATCTGAGGTAACCTGCTCGCTGCCATGGGCTTCCTTAGTCTCACTTGTAAGAACAGGCTAACCAAAGGACCCAAGATGCAGGATATTTCCTATCCAATCACATTGAGGCAGTGGAAGGCCTGTGATTGCACAGGAAAGAGGAGGCAGAGCTAAGAGTTGACAGAGGTCGCAGGAGGAAAAAAAAAAAAAGGAACCAAGATGGCTTCGGGCGTGGACCTGTGTGACATCTACTAGCCAAATAGCTATTTTTTTTTTTAAATAAGGTTAGAAATATTGGGCCAAGCGTGGTGGTGCACGCCTTTAATCCCAGCACTTGGGAGGCAGAGGCAGGAGGATTTTTGAGTTCAAGGCCAGCCTGGTCTACAGAGTGAGTTCCAGGACAGCCAAGGCTATACAGAGAAACCCTGTCTCGATAAACCAAAATATATATATCTTTTATCATAGCTAATTGGCTCTTAAATTATTGTATTGGCACCTTGTAAATTGTGGTTATAATATGGCTAAATCTAATTGGCTAACTAAATAAGCATTAAGAGTCACGCTTCTACCGGGTATGTGGCAGTTGGGGTTCTGTAAGTCCTCACTTGATGGGGTAGGTCTCGTCCTTGCGTCTCTCCTTCTCGTGGGCAGGGAGCATCTCCCAGCCGAAGGTCAGGCTCCAGTCGAAGTTGCCACGGCTGTGGGCTTTGCCTCTCCGTACTGGTTTGGAGAACTGGAAGGTATTAAGGTCGATGGTGACGATGTCTGGGCTCACCACCACTGTCTTGTCCTCAGCAATTCGCGCCAGGAGGGGCTCCAGCCAGCCGTGGAAACACTCACCTGCAGACCCAGGCGAGAGGGCGAAGGTCGGGGGTGGCGCGGGGCGGGCGCTAGCCGCAGCGAAACCCTCTACCCTCAGAGGAGATTGGGGAAATGGGGTACAGGGAGGGCGGGGAGGGTGCGCAGCAAGCCCCGCGGGGGGCACAGAGCATCTCCTGACGGGCGGAGGTGGCTTTGGAAGGGTGGGCAGGTAGACTCTGGAAGAGCAACTTGTCAGCACGAACCAGTGCAACTCGCCTGGACCCGGTGTGTGTGTGTGTGTGTGTGTGTGTGTGTGTGTGTGTGTGTGTGTTTCCTCCAGGGTTTCTAGCCCCCTCCCGGGTGTAGACTTCAGAATGACTCTTCCTCCTCCGGGGCTTGTGTTTTCCCCCTCACACAGGGCAGCCTCAAACTCGCAGTGTTCCTCCTGCAGGTGGAACACTGTGCCAAATGTGGAGACAGCAGGCACAGGCCAACACGCCCTGACTGTTCCGGGATTTAAGTTCTACCTGACTTTATTATTTCAGATTATTTATTTATTTATTTATTTATTTTGATTTTTCAGTTTTTAAAAAAAGATTTATTTATTGTTATATCTAAGTACACTGTCGCTGTCTTCAAATGCACCAGAAGAGGGCATCGGACCTCATTACGGATGGTTGTGAGCCACCATGTGGGTTGCTGGGGTTTGAACTCAGGACCTTGGGAAGAGCAGTTGGTGCTCTTAACCGCGGAGCCACCTCGCCAGCCCCTGTTTATTTTGTTTTATGTTTACTGCCATGTTGTGTGCTTGTGGATCTGTGTGCCTTGTGCCTGCAGAGTCAGGAGAGGGCACTGGGTCCCCTAGAACTGGAGCTATGGAGGGCTGCGAGCTGTTATGTGGGTGCTGGGAATCAAACCCTGGCTCTCTGCAAGGACCAATGGTTTTGTTTTTTTTTTTTTGGTTTTGGTTTTGGTTTTTTTGAGACAGGGTTTCTCTGTGTGAAGGACCAATGGTTTTAACCTCTGACCCATCCTTTGAGTCCAATTTTACTTTGTCTCATCAATGAGTTGGGAAACTGAGGCTCTATTAGTGGCCAAGTCAAAAGAGAACCGGGGTGTTCTGGTTTCTATTGTTCTTCCAGGAAACTCCTATGGGGGCGTGTCTTGGTCTCAGTCAAGGGGTGGGGGAGGCCCCTTTAACAGAAAGTTGTTTCCAGTGGGACAGGGTTTCTCCGCAGGCCGCACAGGGTAATGGAGATCACTGCACAGGGACAGCTACTTTAAGTCACCAAGTCTCATGGTTGTGCTCCCTGGGGAACTAGGCCTGGAGTCAGCCTGAGGAGGAGTAGAAGTGGGTGAGCCCCCAGTCGCTTTACTCCTAAGAGAGAAGGTCAGGGTGGTCCCAGGCCCTCCTCATCTGCCGGTGGTGAAGCGCAGGTACGCTGGCCTCCTGGCACCGGTGGGCGTGTCCTGCCCACAGTGGGCGTGTCCTGCCCACAGTGGGCGTGTCCTACTCACAGTGGGCGTCCAGGAACGTGAGCACCTCAGCCTGCGCCACGCTGGCCCCCAGCAGCCGTGCTGTGATGAGCCCTTTCCGCTCCTGCTGTCGGACCACTCGCACGATCTGCAGCTGCTGAACATACCGCTCCAGCCTCTCCTTCAGGTGCTCTGGAAGGGACACAGGCAACCGTTACCAGCCCCTCACTAATCCCCTGTGGGTATGACACCCACGGACTCCCAAGAACTGCCCACAGAAGATGAGGGCAGAGATGGGAAGACAGGCAGGCAGGAAACCCTGCCTGTGGCCAGGCCCCTTTGAGGACAGGTCTGCCAGCACCGTCCTGTGTCTGTGGCCATCTCTCCTTCCCTAGGGTGTTGGGAATTAAACCCAGGGCCTTGTGAGTGCCAGGTAAGTGCCCCACCACTAAGCTACACTGCCCTGCACAGGCCTAATCTTTGACTTTATGCCCTGAGTAAGGGCCTCTTTAAGGAGAGTAGAACAAGCCAAGCAGATTTAAAATACTAGAAGGGGCCATGGGCAGAGCTCAGCGGTAGGCACCTGCCGAGCATGAATCCCTCTCCAGTGCTGTAACGTTTGAAGAGAGGACAGATTTCTCTTTTAGAGATAGGGTCAAATATAGCCCAGGCTGGCCTTGAACTCTTGATTTTTAATTAAAAAATTTTTTTTAAATTTTTTGGTTTTTCCGAGACAGGGTTTCTTTGTATAGCCCTGGCTGTCCTGGAACTCACTCTGTAGACCAGGCTGGCCTCGAACTCAGAGATCCACCTGCCTCTGCCTCCCAGGCCAGAAAACTGCAGTTTAACTCAGATCCCTGGGAGCTAGAGTTAGAGGCAGGTTTGAGATGCTCAGTGTGCCAATCTGGGGTCCTCGGGAAACCCAGGGTGTGCTCTTAACTCCCGCGCCGCCCCGTTCTTAACTGTGTCAAACAGGCGCACGTCGACAGCTTTGACAACTGTGTCTTCCCCTTCTGATCCTGGGCTCACAGTTGGGCCTTCCTCTGTACACAGTGCTTTGTAAATCACAGGTCCTAAACACAGTTTAGTGGGTTGTCACTAATATCAAACACACACACACACACACACACACACACACAAATGCTTGAACACCTACTATGTGTCAGCCACTAAAGCAGGTGCTTTCATGCTGGCTTCATTTCTGCATCTCTCTATTGTCATTAATATGAAACACATACACACACACACATACACACAAATACTTGAACACCTAGTATGTGCCAGTTGCTAAAGCTGGCTTCATTTTTGCATCTCTCTAGTGTTGTCACTAATATCAAACACACACACACACACACACACACACACACACACACACACTACTTGAACACCTACTATGTGCCAGTCACTAAAGCAGGTGCTTTCATGCTGGCTTCAATTCTGCATTTCTCGGCGAAGCTCACACTGGAATAGGGCATAACTACTTTTTTTTTTTTTTGGAGACAGGGTTTCTCTGTGTAGTCCTGGCTGTCCTGGAACTCACTCTGTAGACCAGGCTGGCCTCGAACTCAGAAATCCGCCTGCCTCTGCCTCCCAAGTGCTGGGATTACAGGTGTGTGCCACCATCACCCGGGAGGGCATAACTACTTATCCCAGGGTTAACAGACAAAGTCAAGACTTGGAGCTCAGGTCACCCTAGTAACCACGGCAACAGGATCCTAACCAGCCTTTGTGAGAAGACGTACCTCCTCTAGGAGCTGAGAGGGACCCCACCGGGACTTAACGAGTGTGAGCTTCTTGGGTTGTGGGTATCCCCCTCCCCAAGTTATCTACAGTCTTAATGCTTCTCTCCATGTGTGAGACCTCAGGGAAGAGGGTGAGAAAGGGACTTACTTGGCCAAGCTTCCCTGTGGTCTTTGTCTAGGAGAGCAGAGCCCCAGGGAAAGACACTATATTTGAAACCTGAGCTCTTCTGCGTTGCCTTCTCCAGCCCTCCTGGTAGGCAAGTGTTCCTGACCCACCCACTGCCTTTGCAAATGAAACACTCCAGGCTGTCACCTGAGAAGGGGACTTGTCTTGCTCCAGAAATGAGCCTCTTGTCTCTGGTGCCAGGACCTGGCTGCTCCTTTTAGCCTTACATGGTGGCTTCAACACTGCAGGGACTTAGCAAGTGTCTGTAATATGCTGTCGAGAGGCTGGACACTGGGCTTCGTAGGGAGGGCCTGCCATCGTGGGACCTGTGAGCCACAGGCTGGCCACAGCCTGGTACTGCTGACAGGAAGGGAGGAGCTCGGCTGAAGCCTCCCCGAGACCCCACTTAGCTCCGTCCAGCGGAAGCTTGTGGTGGAGATAAGTCACGGATGAGCATCACAGGAAGCGGGCTGTGTGGTGAGACGGTGGGAAGCACTGAGCTGTGACTTCCAGGCCCCGTGTGCTACAGCTCTCCCACGCCTTCCTTCTAGTCTCGGAGCTGGGCCAGAGGCTACAGGTTCTGGGCGTCAGGCCCTTGCAGGAGAGCCAGACAACTCCCCGAAACAGTCTGCTGTCTGTCTGTCCTACCTGCTGTTTGTCCCACCTCTGAAGTTACTGGAAAAAAGACCCAGACTATAGCACAGTGGAGCAACGAGACAGCGGGCCAGCATATGGTCCCTCAGATTGAGGTTCCATAGTCTGCCACTGCCACTCAACCTCACTCCTCAGGACGAGATGCCACAGACAGGTAAATGTCCCCTCTTCTACACCAAGCAGCCCACAGCTCATACGCACAGCCCACGGCTCACACGCACAGCCCACGGCCCACACGCACAGCCCGTGGCTCACAGGCACAGCCCGTGGCTCACTCTATACAGCCCATGGCTCACATGCACAGCCTGTGGCTCACACTATACAGCCCGTGGCCCACACTGCTCTCTGTCAGTGGCAGCCCCAGGGCTTCCCTCCTAGCTTTGCAGTCCTCACTTGGGTGTCTGATAAAAGGCTGACCTACCTTGAACCTGAACAAAACTCTGCACCTCAGTCCACGGCCCTACCCAGTCTGCCCAGTGAGCTCAGCACCGGCATCCCTTAGCAGATCTACCCTGAAGCCAAACTGAACTCTCCCTGCCCCTCCCCTACCGGATTAGTTCTTAACCTGTTCCTGTGGTCGCCCAGTGAACTGCTCTTCCAGTCTCCACTCCATATTGTCGCCCAGAATGTTCTAGACATGGAAGCAACTGCAGTTCCCTAACCTGGGAGGCAGAGGCGGGCGGATCTCTGAGTTTGGGGCCAGCCTGGTCTACAGAGTGAGTTCCGAGACAGCCAGAGCTAGAGAAACCCTGTCTTGAAAAACACTAAAAACAAACCAAACTAAAGCAAACCAGTCAACACCCCTGGGACTGACTCCTCTATCTCTTTTGACTGATGGTGCTGGAGCCAGAGTTCAGAGCGTCGGCCTCGCCAGGCGAGTGGTCTACCTCAGAGCATCCTCCTAGCTCAGGACGCTCGCCACTTTCTCTTCAGAGCCTCTCGCACAGGATGGCCTCAGACTCTTTATTTTCCCTTCATTTGTGTATGACTTTTTGCATGCATGTAAATCTATGCATCTTGTTATACATGCATCATGCTATGTTGTGTATCCGTGGAGGCCAAAAGGTGCTGGATCACCTAGAATGGGAGTTCTGGACGGCTGTGACCAGCTAGGTGGCTGCTGGGAACGGAAAGAGTGTTGAGCCTTCTCTCCCTCAGCCCTTGGCCTCTCTCCTGCCCTTGATTTCAAACCCTTCATGTACTGCCACACCAACCCCAGCAGAATCTGTGTGACAGGTTCCACAGACTGAGGCATTAGACTTCTAAAGAAGGAGGGCTCCTGGAACCAGTTGTGGAACTCTCGGCCGGAGAAAACATACTGAGCCGTAGTTCTCATAGCAATTTATCTGTTTTCTTTCATTCCTTTTCTTATTTACATGTTCCTGGCAGCCTAGGCCAAGATCATAAGCAAGAATAACGGGTAAGAAACCATCCCTTGAGATGGGGTCACTAACATGACCTTATCTCTGGGGGGAAACAAACGCTTTACGTTTTAAATCATTTACAAAATTATATAATTGAGCCGGGCGGTGGTGGCGCACGCCTTTAATCCCAGCACTTGGGAGGCAGAGGCAGGCGGATTTCTGAGTTTGAGGCCAGCCTGGTCTACACAGTGAGTTCCAGGACAGCCAGAGCTACACAGAGAAACCCTGTCTCGAAAAAAAAAAACAAAAACAAAAACAAACAAACAAACAAACAAACAAAAAACCTGCTTGAGAGCTGCAAAATACACTCAGATTCAAACTGCCTCTGTGTTTGTTTCTGTTTGTCACGGCTGAATCCTTACCCACCTAGACTTTGAGGACCCTCATCCCAGGGACCCCCATACCCGACTGGGGTAGTCCCTGGCAATATACCGGAGGATGACCTTGTGTGACCCTCCCGGACCCACCTCCGGCACACTGGCTTACGGGCATGTGCCGTCCTGCTTGGATAATGCCAGGTTGTGGGTTGAACCGGGGTCTTGTGCGTGCTAAGTAAGCACTGTACTGACTGAATTTTATTCTTGGTTCCCCCCTCTCCCCCGGCCCCTCACCCTTCACCTTTCCTCCCTGGGCCCCTCACCCCTCACCCCTGTGCCTCAGAGTTATTACTTAAAACAGTCGATCAGATCACTCCTTGGTGAGCTTGGCTTTTATTTGTAAGACACGGTGTCGCCATGCGGTCCAGGCTGGACTCAGGCTCACAGTTCTCCTGTCTCAGCCAGCTGCAATGAGGTAACTCTACTAACAATGTCTTAAAGGTGCCAGGGAGGTGACTTAGTGAGCAGAGGTGCTCGTTACGCGTGCCTGACAGCTGGAGAGGCGGGGCAGTGGGTAAGAAGCCTTGCCGCTCTGGCAGGGACTTGCATTTGGTTCCCAGAGCCCACTTCAGACAGCTCACGACTACCTGTGACACCACCTCTGACCACCTTCTCGCCTCTGTGGGTGCCGCACTCATGCACCTACCCACACGCAGACATATTCACGTGTACATAAAAAAAAAAAAAATCCCTGGCTGCTCTTCCAGAGGTCCTGAGTTCAAATCCCGATAACTGCATGGTAGCTCACAGCCATATGCAATGAGATTGGATGCCCTCTTTGGGTGTGTCTGAAGACAGCTACAGTGTACTTTCATATAATAAATAAATAAAATTTAAAATCCTATAAATAAAGCGATTAGATGCTCTGTAGCTGAGAGCACTTGCTGTTCCTGCAGAGGGCCTGGGCGTGGCTCCCAGTTCCACCATGGTGGCCTGCAATCATCCTTAACTTCAGTTCAGAGGATACAGTGCCCTCTTCTGGCCTTCATGGGCACCGGGTATGTATGTGGTATACTTACATACATGCAGGCAAGACACTCATACACATGAAAAATTTAAAAATATTTTTCTGTCTTTTCAACTAAAAAAAAAAACAACAAAAACCGAATTAAGCTCCAAGAAGACAGGGTAGTCAAAAGTGAAATCTGGGATATGATTCTAATTTGTACCAATGAATTAAACCCTCAGCCTGGCACAAGGTCTCCTCCCCCGAGTATCAAATACTCATTAATCATGGTTCCGGGGCTGCTGTGGGGCACCTGGGTAGGAGGACAGAGAGCAGAAACACTGGCCCTCAGAGACACAGCCCTTGTGTGTGTAACGAGAGACAGTTAATCTGATCAGACAGTCAAATGTGAGGGCGATTTTATCCTGTGTGGAGAGATGTGCTAAGGCTGGTTTTCTGTTCCCAGTGACCAGCACCAGAGTCAGGCCTGGGGAAGGGCATTTCGGATAGCACGCACAGTCCCCAGGATCACATGCAGACATTGTGGTAGTGACTGTCACCATGAGCAAGGACATTCAGTCAGGAAAATAGCACACATTCTCAAAGCGTGACCCAGAAAATGAGAGGGACCAGCTAGAATTCTTGGGTGAGACTCTAGAGAGGATAGAAGTGGCCTTAAGAGCAAGGGGTGGGGCTGGAGAGATGGCTCCGTGGTTAGGAATTCTGGATGCTCTTATAGAGGGTCCAGGTCTGATTCCCAGCATTCTCAAGGAGACTCTCAATCATCTGTAACTCTAGTTCCAGGAAATCTTCTGGCTTCTAAGGGTGCCAGGTGCATACACAGCACATAGACATACATGTAGGCAAGACAGATACTGAAGGAAAATGAGGAGGAGAAGAGGAAGGAGAAGGAGGAAGAGGAGGAAAAGAAGAGGAAGGAGGAGGAGAAAGAGGAAGAGGAGAAGAGGAAGGAGGAGGAAAAGGAGGAAGAGGGGGAGGAAGAAGAGGAAGAAGAAGAGGAGGAAGAAGAGGGGGAGGAGGAAGAGGAGGAGGAAAAGAAGGAAGAGGAAGAAAAGGAGGAAGAGGGAGAGAGGGAAGAGAAGGATAAAGAGGAGGAGGAGGAAGAGGAGGAAGAAGAGGAGGAGGAAGGGGAGGAGGAGAGGAGCCTCAGGCAAACGTAGGTGACCAGAGAGAACACAGATCTGGAATCTGAAGATGGCTCCATGGTGAGAGCATGTTCTGCTCTTGTAGAGGGAACCTCAGTGTGGATCTGAACTCCTGCAGGAGATGTCGCTCAGAACCACCTGTCACTCCATCTCCAAGGGATCCTCTGGCTTCCTAGGGCACCCTCACTCACATGTGCACGCCCTCACTCAGTCACACATGTATATATGATACACATAATTAAAAAGCATACAGACACACACACACACACACACACACACACACACACTGTATTTAAGAACACAGGCCATCTGACTGCCATGAAAAGGTGCTGTCCTGGTTGGTCTCTCTCTCCCTTCCTTCCCTCTCATCCACTTGACACAAACTAGAGCTGCCGGAGAAGAAGGATCCACAGCTGAGAGAACTCCTCCATGACACTGGCCTGTGGACCAGAGCCGGAGGGGCAGTTTCTTAGTGATGGATGTGGGAGGGCCCAGCTCACTGTGGGTGGGGCCGCCCCTGGTCAGGTGGTCCTGGGTTAGTAAAGCAGGCTGAGCAAGCTGTGCAAAGAAAACCCGCACGTAGCATCCCTACGACCTCGCTTCAATTCCTGCCTCTGGGTTCAAGAAGCCTTGGGTTCTTGCCCTGACTTCCCTTCACGGTAGACAACAACTAGAATCTGAAACAAACCCTTTCTTTTGGGTTTATTTGGTTTATTGAAACAAACAAGTCAAAAAAAAAAATCCCATGCTTTTGGTCACAGTGTTTTGTCACAGCAATAGAAATCCCAACTATGACAGAAACTGGTACCAGGAATGGGGTTTTGGGAGGATGGAGGACAGACTTTGGAGCCTCAAGAGGCCTTTGTGTGTTGAGAGCCTGAGGGTTGTTATGGCAACTAAGAAGCCAATGCTGAGAACAGCACAGATGATGGAAGCCCGGCCTGTGGGGTTCCACAGGGAAGTCTGAGGGTCCCTCTAACATTATTCTGGGGTCATGAGATATTTTGAGTTAAGAATTTGTGTTTCTGGTCAGCTAGAGCTGAAGACTTGGCTGTGATTAATGAGAGACCAGAACCAGTCATGTGAAACCTTTGCTTGCTAGGACAATGGTCAGCTGGGGATAAAGATTCCGCCTTGATTAAGAGGCCAGAGTCAAGCCGGGCGTTGGTGGCGCACGCCTTTAATCCCAGCACTTGGGAGGCAGAGGCAGGCGGATTTCTGAGTTCGAGGCCAGGCTGGTCTACAGAGCGAGTTCCAGGACAGCCAGGACCACACAGAGTCATTGAAGCAGACTCTTCTGTGAACGGTTCCCTTAGGGTCATTGTGTGGAAGCTGCAGTCCATGAAGTACCTTGTGCTGCAGCTGAACCTGCTTGTGTGTAAGAGGCACCCAGGTGGTACTGGTTTTAAAGACGTGAAGCATCACGGGGAGCAGCTGAGGCTCGGACCAGGTCAGGAACAGAGTCCAAGAGGAGCTACTAGTGAATGTATAGCCCAGTGGTGCGCAGACCCCAGCACTCTGGAAATGCCGGTACCATAAGACAACCACGGTGGCAGCAGTAGCTGGCCTGAGCCTGTGAGAGGAGTGAGCCGTGAATTGGCAGAGCTAGAGAAACGGAGCCTTTCAGAATCCAGAAGACAGTGAGCACTGGATGTCAGACGATGAGCTGTGCACACTTCTAGACCTGGGTTTTGCTTGGGCCTAACTGTGGCTGTGCCCTGACTCTCTCCTTTTAAAAATTATTTATTTGTTTGTTTGTTTGTTTGTTATGTATACAGCATTCTGCCTGCAGACCAGAGAGGGCACCAGATCCTCATTACAGATGGTTGTGAGCCACCATGTGTTTGCTGGGAATTGAACTCAGGACCTCTGGAAGAGCAGCCAGTGTTCTTAACCTCTGAGCCATCTCTCCAGCCTCCCCCTAGAATCTTTAACTCCTTTTTTTTTTTTTTTTTTTTTTTTTTTTGGCTTTTTTGAGACAGGGTTTCTCTGTGTAGTCCTGGCTGTCCTGGAACTCACTCTGTAGACCAGGCTGGCCTCGAACTCAGAACTCCTCCTGCCTCTGCCTCCCAAGTGCTGGGATTACAGGCGTGCGCCGCCACTGCCCGGCTTGACTCCGTTTTGATTTCCCAGAAGCCCACCATTATGAGCACTGTTGCCAGCCAGCACCCCCTCTCCAGAAGCCTCAGGGGCCCAGCACCTGCCAAGCAGACTGGCTGTAACCGAGGGCCTGCCTTCCCTGGGGAAATGGGAGCCCCCTGCTCAAGGGGGTTCAGAGCCAGAGCTCTGACGAGAGCAGGAAGCCGAGCACTGGTGCCCGTGATGCCTCTTTTCTTTACAGATAGCTATGGAGCCCGGCATGACTGCCACGTCAACACGTGTGAGGGCTCATTTAGTCAGCCTGTGAGGACCAGTGTGGTTAGGTTAACTGAAGCAGGAAGAGTCACCCACTGTGGGTGACATCATTCCCAGACCACACAGCATGAGCTGAGCCTTGGGCCCCCTGCTCTTCTCCTTTTTAAGGTTTATGTATTTATTATGCATGCCATGTTTAGCCTGCATGTATGCCTGCTCACCAGAAGAGGGTGCCAGACCTCATTACAGATGGTTGCGAGCCACCCCTGTTGTTGCTAGGAATGGAACTCATGACCTTTGGAAGAGCAATTGGTGCTCTTAACCGCTGAGCCATCTCTCCAGCCCCTGCTCTCTGCTTCCTGACTGGATGCTATGTGCCCAGCTGGGTCCAGCACCTGCTGCCTCCACCACACTCCTCTGCCACAGTGAACCATAACCTTGAACTCAACGTCAAATTAACCCTTTCTATCTTGAAATACTTTTTTTTTTTTGAGTGTTGTTTTTTTTTTAAGATTCGTTTGGTTTTCTTTTTGTTTGTTTGTTTTTGTTTTTGTTTTTGTTTTTTCCCCCTGTGTACCTGGGTGTTTTGCCTGCCTGCATGCCCATGCCCCATGTATATGCCCACGGAGTCAGAAGAGGGCATCAGATCCCATAGAACTGGATTTATACACAGTCGTGAGCGATCACATGGGTGCTGGGAACTGAACCTGGGACCTCTGAAGGCGAGGCCAGTGCTCTTGACAGCTGAGCCGTCTTCCCAGTCTCAGGGTGCTTTATGACAGCAACAGGAAGAGAACCTGTTTACTATGCAAAGTCCTGGGTTTGATTCCAGCATCTCACCCCCCTCGCCCACTCCCCACCCCACCCCCTCGCCCACTCCCCACCCCACCCCCTCGCCCACTCCCCACCCCACCCCCTCGCCCACTCCCCACCCCCCTCACCCACTTCCCATTCCCCTTCACCTACCCCTGGAATCCTTTAAAAGGATTTATTTATTTTATGTACATTAGTACACCCTCACTCTCTTCAGACACACCAGAAGAAGGCACTAGATCCTATGACAGATGGTTGTGAGCCACCATGTGGTTGCTGGGATTTGAACTCATACCTCCGGAAGAGCAGTCAGTGCTCTTAACCGCTGAGCCCTCTCTCCAGCCTGAATTTTTCCAATCTTATTTCCTCTCATAAACCTAAACCCCAGCCACACCCAGTCTCCACAACGAACAAGCTCCCGTCTCTAGGACTCGCTCACGATCTTCCAGGAACGCCCTCCACCTGGAGTTCCTTCCTCCGACACTCAGCCTTTAAGGCCCAGCTCCAGCCCCCGTTACGAAGCAGTCACAGCCGCCGGGCAGACATAACATCTCCCACAATGCACTCTTCCTATACTCTGAGTAAAGCACACGTGTACAGACAGAGCTCCCGGGAGCTCCCGGCCCTGTGGCTCCCCTTCCTGTTACCGGTTTTACGCCCCTCGCCTACCACAGGAAGGAGTCAGGTGTGCCCATTTGCAGGAAAGGAAAGTGGAGCTGAGAGAGGTCCAGCGCACAGTCAGAGCTGGATTTGATTGCCCAGGGCTGGACTCTCAAGTCGGTGTCATTTCAGATTGGCTAAAGGAGTGCTCCTGCCTGTCTCCCAAGTGCTCCTGCCTGTCTCCTGAGTGCTCCTGCCTGTCTCCCGAGTGCTCCTGCCTGTCTCCAGAGTGCTCCTGCCTGCCTCCAGAGTGCTCCTGCCTGTCTCCCGAGTACTCCTGCCTGTCTCCCGAGTGCTCCTGCCTGTCTCCCGAGTGCTCCTGCCTGTCTCCCGAGTGCTCCTGCCTGTCTCCAGAGTGCTCCTGCCTGTCTCCCGAGTGCTCCTGCCTGTCTCCCGAGTGCTCCTGCCTGTCTCCAGAGTGCTCCTGCCTGTCTCCCGAGTGCTCCTGCCTGTCTCCAGAGTGCTCGTGCCTGTCTCCCGAGTGCTCCTGCCTGTCTCCCGAGTGCTCCTGCCTGTCTCCCGAGTGCTCCTGCCTGTCTCCAGAGTGCTCCTGCCTGCCTCCTGTCTCCCGAGTGCTCCTGCCTGTCTCCCGAGTGCTCCTGCCTGTCTCCAGAGTGCTCCTGCCTGCCTCCAGAGTGCTCCTGCCTGCCTCCCGAGTGCTCCTGCCTGTCTCCCGAGTGCTCCTGCCTGTCTCCCGAGTGCTCCTGCCTGTCTCCCGAGTGCTCCTGCCTGTCTCCCGAGTGCTCCTGCCTGTCTCCCGAGTGCTCCTGCCTGTCTCCCGAGTGCTCCTGCCTGTCTCCCGAGTGCTCCTGCCTGTCTCCCGAGTGCTCCTGCCTGTCTCCCGAGTGCTCCTGCCTGTCTCCCGAGTGCTCCTGCCTGTCTCCCGAGTGCTCCTGCCTGCCTCCAGAGTGCTCCTGCCTGTCTCCTGAGTGCTCCTGCCTGTCTCCAGAGTGCTCCTGCCTGTCTCCCGAGTGCTCCTGCCTGTCTCCCGAGTGCTCCTGCCTGTCTCCTGGGTGCTCCTGCCTGTCTCCAGAGTGCTCCTGCCTGCCTCCAGAGTGCTCCTGCCTGTCTCCAGAGTGCTCCTGCCTGTCTCCCGAGTGCTCCTGCCTGTCTCCCGAGTGCTCCTGCCTGTCTCCAGAGTGCTCCTGCCTGTCTCCCGAGTGCTCCTGCCTGTCTCCAGGGTGCTCCTGCCTGTCTCCCGAGTGCTCCTGCCTGTCTCCCGAGTGCTCCTGCCTGTCTCCCGAGTGCTCCTGCCTGTCTCCAGAGTGCTCCTGCCTGTCTCCAGAGTGCTCCTGCCTGTCTCCCGAGTGCTCCTGCCTGTCTCCAGAGTGCTCCTGCCTGCCTCCCGAGTGCTCCTGCCTGTCTCCCGAGTGCTCCTGCCTGTCTCCAGAGTGCTCCTGCCTGTCTCCAGAGTGCTCCTGCCTGTCTCCCGAGTGCTCCTGCCTGTCTCCCGAGTGCTCCTGCCTGTCTCCTGGGTGCTCCTGCCTGTCTCCAGAGTGCTCCTGCCTGTCTCCTGGGTGCTCCTGCCTGTCTCCAGAGTGCTCCTGCCTGTCTCCCGAGTGCTCCTGCCTGTCTCCTGAGTGCTCCTGCCTGTCTCCTGAGTGCTTCTGCCTGTCTCCAGAGTGCTCCTGCCTGCCTCCAGAGTGCTCCTGCCTGTCTCCCCAGTGCTCTAACCCTTCATTAGCCTCCCAGGGACCTTTCTTTTTCCTCTTATGTGTGTCTAGGTCAGAGCTGGGTACTGAATACTATGGAATTGAGGGGAGGTGAGACCCGGTGAGCAATGTTCCCTGTTAACAGTTAGGGAAGCCTTCAGGCCTAGCAGAGCGATCCAGCAGATTTGGAAACCAGGGAGATCCTCCCAGCCAGCTGCCCTCCCCTCTCCTCCGTTCCTCCCCTCCCTTCTCCTGCCCTTTCTTTCCTTATTTAGTGTATGTGCCTGTTTGTGCATTCAAATCACAGCCCTGGTAGAGCTGGTAGCCCGTGGGCCTCCGGGTTCAAATCCAGGTCCCCAGGCTCGGCAGCAAGTGTAAGCACCTTTGCTGGTCCTCTTTCACATCTGAGTTAGGGATGTACATGGTGACATCCATCCGACAGGGAGCTCGGAGGTCCCTGCTGCTCTGAGTGGTGTGGAGGAGGTCCAGGCTCTCGGACCATGGCCTCTATGCTCCATCCCACCTTCTGCTGCCTTTATGACACGGGCAATTCATAAGCCTCAGGACTCACCCCTCCTCAGACCTGCCAGCCTCACCCCTCCTCAGACTCACCAGCCCCACCCTCCCTCAGACTCACCAGCCTCACCCTCCCTGAGTCCTGCCAGCCTCACCCTCCCTCAGTCCTGCCAGCCTCACCCTCCCTCAGACTCACCAGCCCCACCCTCCCTCAGACTCACCAGCCTCACCCTCCCTCAGTCCTGCCAGCCACACCCTCCCTCAGACTCACCAGCCCCACCCTCCCTCAAACCCACTAGTCTTACCATCGGTGCTGGCGTCATCCACCAGGATGATTTCCTTCAGCAAGATGGCAGGGCTGGTGTGCAGGACGCTGTATACTGTGCGAAGCAGTGTGGACCAGGCCTCGTTGTGGAACACAATGATTACACTGGTGGTGGGCAGTGGCGGGCAGCGCCGGAACTTCTGGTCAACACACCTGGCCAGATGGAAGGATGGACACCGCTAAGTCCCGGGGGAGGGCAGAGTTCCACAGGGGGAAATGAAGGATTTCTGTCTAAAGCTCTCCGACCATCCCCGCCCCCTGCACGGAGCAGGAGTGCGCATGCCCACGCATGCCCAATCACCAATCTCCAATCCCTCGTTCTTCTCCAGTGGCTACATCCTCCTACCCTCCGTGCAAGTAACTAACCAGCCCCCTCCAAACCCACCCCCTGGCTAGCTCAGGTATCCCACCTCCCATCCCCGAGTTTCGCACTTTGCTCTCAGGCCTAGAATTCCCGTGACTGACTCACTGTGCACCTTGGGCACTGCAGAGGACGCGATCTGGTCAGAGGTCCCAGAGGCCGAGCCATTAATGGCAAATGTTTAGTTGAGGGCAGTGACTGCCATCACCATTCAGGGTGAGGAAAAGGTCCTTCCGATTCACACTTCCTTTCTATGCCCTCTCTAAATCCTTGTGATCTGACTCTACCAACACTGGCAACTTCCGGGACCTTCTCCAACCATCTCCAGCAACCACTGGGCGACACCTGGCTATCCGCCATCTGGACTCCGTAAGGACTCGGGTCCTGAGTTTCAAGGACCACACAGCTGAACACCCTATTTGTTTTGTGGAGATGGGGGTGGGGGTTAGCGGTGGGCGGGAGAGGTGGGGGTGGGGTCTCCCACTGAAAACCCGTGCTCTCACATTTGCAATCCTCCTGCCTCAGCCTCTGAAGTACTGGGATTATGAACTTGTGACACCCTGAGTCAGTCCTTGTCAGAAAGCTGTCGTACGGACCTGCCACGGGGCTTCCTGAGCTGCCTGCCCTGGCTTCCCCTACGACAATGTCCTTTGCTGAGAAGTTCCTAATACCTCAAGCTGCAATTTGTAGGGCCTTATGTAATACACCGTTCAAGTCTGAGGAACCCCAGGTTCCTGGATTTGTTTCTTTTCCAACTAACTCTTTAGTTGAAAAGGTCAGTGGCTAAGTGTGGAAGACAAAAACATCTTTCATGGGGACACAGTGAGAGTGTAGCAGGGGACATATTAGGGCGGGGACAGCTCTAAGGTCCAAACGTGCATCTCCCTTTCTAAAGCTAATAAAGAGCTTCAAGTTGGCCTGACTCTTGGTGGGCCTGTGTCCCGGGGAACCTGGGGGTGTGGGGACCTTCCAGACCAACACAGCAGCAGTCAGGAAATGTCTCTGTCTCATCGGAGGCCCTGATGGCGGGCTCAGCATCCTGAGGGCGGGCTCAGCATCCTGAGGGCAGGGCTGCAGAAACCACTGCTCAGCCCAGCACCTCCCGGTGCCCTGTGCCACACCCTGGTCTGCAGCCCTGGCTCCCTTCCGTCTGTGTCCCGTGTCCCTCCATGACTGTGTTTCAGGCTCACGGGTCCCGATGGGTCTCTGCCATACCATAATACTCCTGAACTCCAGCCCCTGGGGTCACGGCAATTGGCCAGCCAAAGAAAAGATGGCTTAAGGGAAATCCCTGGCTATTTTCAAGTTCCCTTCAGCTTTCTTCCTGACAACTGGCTGATGACCACCGCCCTCCTGGCCACACTTCTGGGAAAGCTTTGGTCTCGGAGAATTCTAAGAGTGCGCTACTTACTCAGGAGGCCGGGTGTCTGGCCCCAGGGACCTCTGCAAGGAGATGCGGTCACTAGCAAAGGCATTAAAGCAGTGTTTCTTGTAGCCTTCTTCCTTTTCCTGGGTCTCTAGTTTGGTCCATTCTTTCTTCTGAAATGCTTTCCCATCTGCCCCAGGGCTGTTGGGATCTTGAGGTGGCCGGTCCCAGAAGGGTTTCAGCTCAGCAGCGGTATAGAACCCGGGAAGGCAGGAGTGGTTGGTGGAGACCAGGGTCTGCGGGGCTTCCGGAGCCCTGATCTGCAGCTTGGGCACGGCGTCTCTAATGTTGTTGACAGCACCTAACATGAGGTCCAGGACATGGTCCTTCTGCCCGGCCAGGGACTTCAGCCACGGCTTCTCCACGGCCTGCTCCCGGCTGCTTACATCCTTCTGTCGGATGAAGAGGAAGAGCATGAAGACGCTGCCCAGCATGGCTAGGCGCAGGGACATGTGGCGCCTTCGGAGGAACCTCATCTTCCCAGCTGGGACCCCGGCAGGCTTGGCTCTGAGTCTTACGCCTCACTTTGGAAGCAGCTTGATATGCCAGGGTAGCCACTCCTGGGGCTCACCTGAGAAAAGAGGGGATACGAGAAAAATTAGCCTAGCTGTTGCAGAGAAGGGCAGGGAGGTAGGGACTGGGGGGGGGGGCTGGGCGTGGCTCAGTGGAGAGCAGTGGTATCTATTGCCTTTGCGCACTCACGGCGTCCTGGTGCCTAAATTTCCTTTTGCTGTAAACTGAGAAAACCAGGTCTGGGTCTCTCTTACCTGGAGGAAACTGCTTTGGGAAACAGCTTGCCATTAAAATAAAGTTCATCTGGAACACAACGGTCAACGTGGCTGAGCGTCCGACCGAGGCAGGGACTCCACCAACACCTACGCTTTCATCCCTAGGTTGTTTTGAACTTCGAGACAGGGTTTTGCTAAATTAGCCCAGGCTGGCCTTCAGCCTGGTGTTCTGGAATGAGAGGCATGCACCACCATGTCTGGCTCACTCGGTGTGTGATAAACTGGTTCGTGTGACCCTGGAGGCCTGGGCGGGAATGTCTGAAGCAGTGTTGATGGAAAGGGCCGTGCTGTAATCGATGGTAGAGTGCGTGGGGCAGCCACACCAGGAAGCTTCTGCAGCCGCAGAAGGAACGGACTGCCTCGCCATGGACCAGCCGCTGCCAGAGCAGTGGGGTGAACGGGCGAGCTGCAGAGAGATGCGGTGTGCTACCCCTTGCCAAAGGTTATAAAAATATGCCCATGTTAGAGATGATGTTTGTGACTATGAAGCCGTGAAGAGGTGGAGAATGAAGCCAGTTTCTGAAGACAAAAATGTATGAATTAGCCAGGCCAAGGGACTCGCCTGTGTTTACTCACCGTACATACATACACATATATACATATACACACATATACACATACATAAATACACACATATATACATATACATATATACATACACATAAATACACATACATATATACATACATACAAATACACATATACATACACATACACATATATGCATATATAGACATATATACATAAATATACACATATACACACATATACACACATATATACATATATACACATACACATATATATATGCATGTGTGTGTGTGGTTTTTTCAAGAGAGGGTTTCTCTGTGTAGTCCTGGCTGTCCTAGAACTCGCTCTGTAGACCAGGCTGGCCTCGAACTCAGAGAGACTTGCCTACCTCTGCCTTCAGAGGCAATTATTTATTTTTTGACAGGGTCTCATGATGTAGCTCCTAGTAGTGCCTAGTGATTTTCCTGTCTCCGTTCCCATAACCTGAAATCATAAGACACTAATTCCAGCTCAGATAATTTTTAAATTGTTGTTTTAAATCTAAGGTTCTGTGACAACACCTTCCAGGTAGAACTAGACAGAGAGGGTGCCTATCAGCTAGCGCCCCAGCCCAAAGAGCTCAGAGGTGAGTGCCCGTAGCGCTAAGCTAGTATAAAGGTCAGTAGCTGACACACACTGGTGGCCAGAGTTGCAGCCACAGGCTGTCCCCCCCTATTTAGAGGAGCACTTCCTGCTAGAGTCGGCACAGGATTGAGAGAGAAAAGAAAACATTTCTGAGAAGTTGGACAGTCTTATCTCCGTGCACAGTTATGTTTTCAAAACCGTTCTTTCATCGTTAGCCGTGTGTGACCCTTGGGCGATTTATCCCTCTAAGCCTTGATTTCCTCATCTGTATAAACTGGGTGTCACTAACAACCAACAGGTTGGCTGTGTTGGGGATTAAGTTAGGTGATGCATGCAAAACCCACAGCAGAGATCCTGACACCGTCTAAGCCCTCGATAAATCCCCGTGCACTTTCCCAGAAATTACCCTCAGGAACGGGTTCCTTGGTCTGAGCCATGTCATCACACCTTGGGTGTTTTTCTTAAAAGTGACTCTGGGAGGCTGGAGAGATGGCTCAGTGGGTTAGAGCACCAACTGCTCTTCCAAAGGTCATGAGTTCAAATCCCAGCACTGACTGCTCTTCTGAAGATCATGAGTTCAAATCCCAGCACCTACATGGTGGCCCACAACTATCCGTAAGGAGATCTGATGCCCTCTTCTGGTGTCTGAAGGCAGCAACAGTGTACTCACATATATGTAAATACATATAATAAATATGTGAGTCTTTAAAATCAAAACAAAAAACAAGTGACTCTGGGCTGGGCTGTAGTAGTAACAGCCTGGTTACTGAGATAGTGACCACTGCCCTACCCCGATCATCGTGTGTCTGCACTGAAGAAAAAATAAGGGCTGTTATTTACAGTGCCCTGGTGTGGGAGGCCCTTGCCCGTGGAGGGCAACCCCATGGTCAGTATAGATTCAATGGCCAGCAGTCTGAGCTGGGGAGACAGATGGTCTCTTTCACAGCATTATAAAAAATCAAAGGAAAGGAATTCTTGTTTTGCGTTTGGAGAGATGGGTGAGGAGCACTGACTGCTCCTGCAGAGGTTCTGGGTTCAGTTCTCAACACAAACATGGCAGCCGACAACCGTCTCTAACTGTGGATCCAGCACCCTCTTCTGGCCCCCAAGGGCACTGCATACACGTGGCACACATCCAAATGTGCAACCAAAACACCCACACCCACAAAATAATATATTTTTTTAAAAATTCCTGTTTTGTAGCAAGAACTGTGAAGCAAGTATTGAGTCTGCCGATATGTGTGGAAGGCCGCCATGTGCCCGAGACTGTAGGACTAGGGAAAGGCAGGGCTGGGGCAGGGCTCCCCTTAATGGGGGCACAGTTAGTTGGGGAAGTGAGCTTCCAGATTATGCAGCAAGAGTGTAAGGGCGGGGGTGTCTTTGGATGGAAGGAGGAGTCGTAGAAACGGCATATGGAGGAGGAAGGCCAGAACGCCACACTGGGAAAAGCTTGGGCTAGGCGCCCGAGTTCAGGTGGGCTTGCCGGGACAGGCCAAGCACACTTCAAGCTGTCCAGGCGAACAGGAGGTCCGAGAGAAGCAGAGGCCACCTGCAGGTGGGGCTGAAGCCCAGGACTGCCTTCATGCCACTTGCCCTTGAGAAATGAGGAACAGCACAGGATTTTCCAGGAAGAGGAACACACAGCTGGGGGCCACTGAGGTAAACAAGGACCAGCTCAGCACCCTGACCACCCAGTAAGATGGAGATCTGACCCAGGGAGCAGAGGTGGCAGGCAGAGGTGGCACCAGCAAAACTTGCTTGGGTCTTAAGTGGGACACAGGCACACCATGGGGTGTGTGACTCACCCCTATCCCCAAGGGATGTAAAACTCCTGAGAGAAGAAGAAATGGGAGGTCCCGGGGAGAAAACCCAGCAGTTAACACCGATGTCTGCTCTGAGGACCCCGGTTCGATTCCCGGCACCCACATGACAAGTCACAACTGCTGCAACTCCAGCTGAGGAGATCTGATGCTGTGTTCCAGCCTCACAGGCGCTAGATGCCCCAGGAGTACACAGGCGTATATGCAGGCAAGACATTCATACACATAAACTTAAAAAAGGAAGAGAAAATTAAACGGTCCAGCAGTTCCCGCCCAGGGAGGCGTGAGCAGCGAAGGCTGTCCGTCACTGAGTCTTCCCATACGCCTCTCCCAGTTAATGGAGAGACAACAGGCAGCACAGTCAGTCAGTCAAGACAGGATTCCCTACAGGTCTCATGAAGGCGTCGAGGGAATCAGGACTGTGTGCGGAGGCTCTGTCCCAGGGGCTGAGCTATGCTGGGGGCCAGCTCGAGGGGCTTTGCTTGAGCTTTGAAGCTCAGTCTAGAGCCTGTGCAGACAGAGCTCTCAAGGATAAGGCAGGTCTCTTGAGCCACCCTACAGCCTATATTTCATCCACCTTTCTGTCTACTTCCCATAAACATGGGCACAACTAGAGACATGGGTTCAGTAACATTGCCATAAGAGTCAGGCTAGGACTCACCTCCTCCAGGAAGACCTCCTGGAGTCACCCGTCACTCCAGCACCCTCATCCAGGTACTGCCTGTGGTCCCTTGTAGAGGTGGACACCTTTGTCCTTTTTATTTTCCCCAGGGAGAGAGAGAGACACGTTGGCTTAAACTGAAGTCCTCTCGAGCATCTGCTCTCTGGATCCAATCTGGCTGTCTGAAGTGTTCTCTCTGGAACCTGCAGTTCCTCAAGGTTCTAACCACATCCTGAAATGAAACGAGACACCTGTGATTAGACTTGGCAGGAAGGGACTTGCTCTCCACAGTGTTGGCTCAGCAAGCCGGCTACAGGAAGACGCCCCTCTCAAGAAGCACAGTTGCACGGATGGTGTGGGGCTTTGGGGGCTAAAGGTTCCAACTCCGCGTGGGATACAATGCTTAGAATCGGGCTTAGCAAGGACCAGGAGGGTGCGCCCCACCGGCCCTGGAATAACCTCTAATGTAGAACTTGGTTAAATTCTGGGCTTGGTGGGATCCACCTTCCAAGTCCTGCGCATGCGCAGGGCCCTACTGTTCCAGCCCGCGCAGCCTGCCCTTCAGGGCCACCGGCACGCTCACAGCCCTCGCTGCTGCCCCGACCCTAGTTAAGGAAGCCTTCCCAGACAGAACAAACAGAATGGGCAGACCCAGCCTTTCTCACTGCTTCTTCGAGCAGAGCCCAGGGTCTACCCAGATTCTGATTCCAACCTGCCACTGTAAAATAGCCCGAGTGTGGAAACCATCATGAGAAGGCTTTAAATGGCCAGAATATGGGGGTAGGAAGGCTGGAGAGATGGTGCAGCAGCTAAAAGCACGGGCTGTTCTTGCAGAAGACATAGGCTGTGTTCCCAGCACCCAGATGGTGGCGCACAACAGCTTGGAACTGTTGTGTAGACCAGTTCCAGTGGATCCAACACCCTCTTCTGGTCTTCAAGGACACCAGACATGCCTGTAATACACAGACATATGTGCAGGCAAAACACATAAAAGTTAGGTCTAAAAATGGCCAGACTACATAAAGACAGCTCTGGTGGTGCCTATCTTTAATCCCAGCACTCAGAAGACAAAGCCAAGTGGATCTCTAAGACCAGGACCATCCTGGTCTACACAGTGAGTTCCAAGCCTGGGTTAGATAGCGAAGCCCTGTCTAAAAACAGTTGTGCCAGGGACATAGCTTAGTGGTAGAGCACTTGCCCAGCATGGGCCTTTAACTCTATAAAGACAAACAACAATCCTCCAAATTACGCTGCATTACTTTGTTAAACTCTCCTCTCGGCTGTTTCTTTCTTTTTTTCTTTTTCTTTCTTTCCTTTTTCTTTTCTTTTCTTTTCTCTTTTCTTTTCTTTTCTCTTTTCTTTTCCTTCTTCTCCTTCTCCTTCTCCTTCTCCTTCTCCTTCTCCTTCTCCTTCTCCTTCTCCTTCTCCTTCTCCTTCTCCTTCTCCTTCTTCTTCTTCTTCTGTGTGTGTTTTGGATTTTGGTATTTTTGAGACAGGGTTTCTCTGTATAGCCCCGGCTGTCCTGGAACTCTGTAGACCAGGTTGGCCTCGAAGTCAGGAATCACCTGCCTCTGCCTCCCAGAGTGCTGGGATTACAGGTGTGCACCACCACCGCCCAGCTGTCTCGGCTGTTTCTTATGGGAACAGCCTGTGCTGAAGTCTCAGGGCAGCTCTCAGCTTTAATAACCTCAGAGGTATAAATGCTGCAGCTCTAACAAGGGTGCTTTGGAAACTTTATTTTTTGCTTTTTAGTTTATAAAAATTTAGTTTATAAAAATTCGAATAATCAGATTTTTAATATTATTTCCTCCTATTGAAGATGACGAACATTACTTGATATAAAATTAGAACACGGGATGTAGCTCAGTGGGTCAAGGGCTTATGGAGCACACACCTCGGCTCTGTTCCCAGCGCTGCACGAATTGGGTACAGCGACCCTCATAACCTCAGCACTCAGGAGGTGGCGGCAGAGGGCTCAGACGTTCAGGTGTATACAGAGTTTGCAACCAGCCTGGGTGACATGAGGACCTTCAGAATTTATATTTCCAAATGAAGGCTAACAGAAGTTTAAATGATCACATGTCCAGTACTTCTTGGGAAGTACTCACGTGCTTTAAACTTCTGATGTTATCATAAACGTAAAACTACCGTGGGGCTTTTAAGTTGTCCACACATACATAAGCTCCACATCTGGTGACATGCCTTGTGGAATGTCGTCTCATCATTGACGATGTCACATCATCTTCGGTGGAGGAATATGAAAAACTGGTTATACAAAATTCACAAATAGAATAAAGTTAATGCCCAGGCAGTGGTGCCACACGCCTTTAATCCCAGCACTTGGGAGGCAGAGGCAGGCAGATTTCTGAGTTCGAGGCCAGCCTGGTCTACAGAGTGAGTGCCAGGGCTACACAGAGAAACCCTGTCTTGAAAAACCAAAAAAAAAAAAAAAAAAAAAAAAAAAAAAAAAAAAAAAAAAAAACAAAAAAACAAAAAAAAAAAAAAAAAAAAAACCAAAAAAAAAAAACCCAAACAATCAATCAATCAAACAAACAAACAAGAAAACAAGAATAAAGTTAATGGATTCCCTCTATCGAACTCTCTTTGGCGTTCTGTTCTCAGTTCTGAGGAGTGAACCCAGGGCTTCGTACATGCTAGGCAAGGATTTTTCACCAGGAACACACACCTCCAAGTCTGGCCTCCTGTCTCTGCTTTTTCTTCCTTCTCATCACAGCCTGCCTGTGTCAACGTGTCTCTCTTCGCTGCCAGGGACCTGGACTCCTGGACTCCAAAGGCCAGGCCATATCTCCTGCCTATCACTGGCTAGGTCTGAAGTACCGGTTGTATGCAGTGACTGAGTCTCTTATCAGTGGAACAGGTTAGAGGGGTTAAACATTCAACATTGGTTTTGTACCGACACAGGGTACACTTCCTGAAAGGATTGGGGTTAGGTGACTGTTACTTTCACCTTGCTGCCTGACTCCCATCAGGGTACCCAGCAGCCTGGTTTGTGGGTGTGGCTTTGGTTGGATGACCTCACTAGTGACACACAGCTAGTAGCTCCCAGGAGCAGGTCTTGTATCCAGATCTCAGATCACTGTTATGACCCTGGGACTCTTACCTCCCCCATGGAGTATATAGAGGGACTGGGTCTTCTGAGCCCCCCTCCACTCCTAGCCCCCTCCCTGCCATCCCCTTCTCCTGATCCCACTCAGGGATCAAATGCGTAAAGATGCTGGAACTGGGAAGACTGGAGAGAGGGAAAGGTAGGGTCAGTCACCCTGACACGCCCTTGCTGGCCAGGTGGCCTCTTGGTAAGTTTCTTCCTGTTTACTGAATGAATTGCATACCTCAGGGAGAGAGTAGAGGTGGCCTCCGGGAAGGGAGCTGCCACCACGGCATCCATACAGGATATTTGCTCAAGATAATTGGCTCAGTTACAGATCTCTTCAATAGCTATGGGCGGAGGCCCTGTGACCAAGTGCATAGGTGTATGGAGGTAGACATCCTGGTGGACAGGGAGCAGGCTGCTTGCAAGATCCTGGAGGGCAAGGGTACTGCCAGACTGTCTGGCGATATGTCTGGCCCCCTTCCTCCTCCTCCTCTTCCTTCCCCTCTTCTTCCTCTTTCCCTCCTCTTCTTCCTCTTCCTCTTCTTTCTTCTCCTTCTCCTCCTCCTTCAATGACACTTTCTCGTCATCTGGCCCAACAGCCTGACCTCTCCTGTAGTCATAGCACCAAAAGACCACGGAATAATCTCCAAGCACCCCTGCTCCTGGGATGCCTGTGTGACCACAGGATGGGAGGTTCCTACTCCCTGACCATTGACTTACACTTTCATGGGCTTATTCTCCAGAAGAATGAGATTAAACTATCTCGGTAACCAGTCCATCAAAAACGCCCTCACCGCCAGCACACCCAGGCTCATTTTAAGTTTACGGAACTGCAGTTATCCAAACATTTTCTACTGAAAACCCAACAGGATTTCCTCACCGTCGTGTAACTGGATCCGTGTTTGGCATGCAAAGGTGTTTCTTACTCCTTTGTTGTTTTACCCCCAAGCAAAACGACACACACACACACACACACACACACACACACACACACAATAAGATGACAGGCAGCTAGAGAGGAGTTTTGTCTGCAGGGACTCTGCTGGGTCGGGTGCCCGGGTATCTTTGTTTATGCCCAGGACTCCGGGGAGGGCCTCTGCATCCTCTCAGGGCTTGAAGGAAGGCACAAAGGGGATCTGAGCTTTGTCACCGTTGCTGGTGGGCAGCAGGGAGGAGACAAGCTGGGGTCGTGGGACAGACGGTCCCAGGGGCTGGCTGGGGCTATCTCCAGAGGATGGGAGCTGAGCTTGGACACCCAGGGTCGCTGGAAATGTCCCCTCCATCGCCCTCAGGCCTACGTGCTGCCAGCCGGGCCTTCTAATCTGAGCAGCTGCCCACAGCTTCCAGCAGCGCTGGAATCCCCCCTAACTCCTGGTCTGCTCCAACATCGGCTCCAGTCCATCCCGCCCACTCCCACACCCTGCTGATTATGCCTGGCCTCCTGGGTTGGTAGGGTCGTGTGTGTGTGTGTGTGTGTGTGTGTGTGCACTCGCGCACGTGCGTGTGTCTATGGATCTATGTGTCTACGTATCTATGGATCTGTGTGTATATCTGTATGTCCATATCTGTGTGCATGTATCTGTGTGTGTCTGTGTGTATTTATATGTCTATGTATCTGTGTGTGTGCCTGTGTGTCTATGGATCTGTGTGTGGTGTCTGTGTGTCTGCATGTCTATGTATCTGTGTGTATCTGTGTCTCTCTGTGTGTGTATATCTGTGTGTGCTGTCTGTGTGTCTATGTATCTGTGTGTCTGTGTATCCATATAACTCTGTGTGTATCTGTGTATGTGTGTATGTATATGTATATGTGTTTGTATTTGTGTGTGGTGTTTGTGTGACTATCTCTGTGTGTCTGCATGTCTATGTATCTGTGTGTGTCTGTCTATGTGTACGTATATGTGTGTGCTGTGTGTCTGTGTGTTTGTGTGTCTGTCTGTATGTCTCTGTGTCTATGTATCTGTGTGTGTCTGCATGCATATATCTGTGTGTATGTCTGTGTGTGGTGTCTGTGTGTCTGTATGTCTCTGTGTCTATGTATCTGTGTGTGTCTGCATGTTCACATATCTGTGTGTGTGTCTGTGTGTGGTGTCTGTCCCCATGTTCCGTGTGTCCTTCCTCTCCACTCAAAACTGCCATCCAACGGTCCCTGCTTTACTGAGCCCTGGAGGGTGCGATGTAGTGCCTCTTTGCTTTGGGCATCTCTACTTCGTGATCAGCAGAGGTCTGGTTATGTTCCTTTAGACTAAGGCTATTTAATGGTGGCAAATCAGGCAGTAGTCAGCGTGCTGCCGGGACTCACCTTCCAGCCTAGCCAGACGCTCGCTCGGCACGGCTGCCTTTCCCTTCTTAAGGGCTCAACAAAGCAAAACAAAATCAACAGTCATCTAAATTGTTACTTGTCACTCCTTTTTTTGCAATAAGTCTTCCTGGGCTGAAGAGATCGATGGCTCAGCTGTTAGGAGTGCTTACTGTTCTCACAGAGAACCGACTTCAGTTCCCGGCTTCCGCATCTGATAGTTCACAGGAGTGTGAACTGAGGCTGCACGGGGATCTGACTCCTCTCTGACACACACACACACACACACACACACACACACACACACACTTGAAATTAAATTAAAAAAATAAAATAGCGCTGGGCGTGGTGGCGCACGCCTGTAATCCCAGCACTTGGGAGGCAGAGGCAGGCGGATTTCTGAGTTCGAAGCCAGCCTAGTCTACAGAGTGAGTTCCAGGACAGCCAGGACTACACAGAGAAACCCTGTCTCGAAAAACCAAAACAAACAAACAAACAAAAAACAAAAACAAAACAAACAAACAAACAAACAAAAAATAAAGTCTTCATAGCAGCATAGCAGGACAAGGTAGCTCACACCTGTCTCCTCAACTCTCAGAATGTATACATGGAGGACTCGGAGTTCAAGGTCAGAGCCTGGAGAGGTGGCTCAGTACTTCAGAGCATCTGCTCTTGCAGATCCACTCCCAAGGGTCCAATACCCTCTCCTGACCTCTGTGGGCACCAGGCATGGACAGGGTACGCATACATGAACGCAGGCAAGAACATTCACATATATAAGAGAAAAATAAATGGATCTAAAGAAGAAAATTAGAGGGGGCTGGAGAGATGGCTCTGTGGTTAAGAGCACTGACTGTTCTTCCGAAGGTCCTGAGTTCAAATCTCAGCAACCACATGGTGGCTCACAACCATCTGTAATGAGATCTGACGCCCTCTTCTGGAGTGTCCGCCCTCTTCTGGAGTGTCTGAAGACAGCTACAGTGTACTTACATATAATAAATTAATAAATCTTTAATAAAAAAAAGAAAAAGAAAACTAGAAAGTTCAAGGTTAGTTCAAGGTCGCCTTCAGTTACATGGAGAACGTGAGCAACCCTAAGCTCAAGGGAGCCCTGTCTCTAAAAACCAAAGAAAAGACAGCTTGCCGCACTAGGGTGTGCTGCCGCCCCGGGGCGGGTGTGCTGCCGCCCCAGGGCGGGTGTGCTGCCGCCCCAGGGCGGGTGTGCTGCTTTCTTCCAGAAGCCGGTCACTCCCCACGCTTGCTTGCTCCATGTGGGACTTTCCCACTAGGTTCATGGAGAACAGGCCCAGACATGGAGGTCCCACTTCCCTTTCTTTCTCCACCCTTAAGTCCTGTTTCCCAAGCATCTACATCCAGAATACTTGTTCTGACTGTTTGGCCAGCCTCCCACCCACAAGGTATATATTCCTCTGCACAGAGGTGTGTGGGTAGTAGGTGTGCAGGGTGGGGTAGTGTGTGTGTGTGTGTGTGTGTGTGTGTGTAGTATATGGGGGGCCAGTGTATGTGTGTAGTGTGGGGGTAGTATGTATGTGTGTGTATAGTATGTACATGTGGGGGTAGTATGTGTGTGTGAACAAAGAATATGTGTGTGGTATGTATGTGTGTTGATAGTATGTGTATATGTGTAATATGTATGTGTATGTGTGGGAAATATATATGTATAGGGGTAGTATGTATGTGTGGTGCAGTGTGTATGTGTGTTGTGCATGATGGTGTGCATGTATGTGTGTGGTGTATGTGCATGTATGGTGTGTATGTGTGTTGTGCATGTATATATGCGTGGTGTGTGTGTGGTGTGCATGTGTGTATATGGTGTGTAGTGTACATGTATGTGTGATGTGTGCATATGTGTGAACATGTGTGTGAGTGTGGGTAGTTATGTGTGCACGTGTGGTGTGTGTGTGCCTGTGTGTACTATACATGGGTATATGTGTGGTGCATGCATATGTGTGCACATGTGTATATGAGTGTGTGGTATGTGTGTATGTGTATGTATGTGTGCATGTGTGGTGTATGTGTATGTGCATGTGGTGTGTATGTGTGTGCATGTGTACGTGTGTGTGCATGTGGTATGTGTATGTGTGTGTATGCATGTGTGTCTGCATGTGGTATGTGTATATGTATATGTGAATATATGGTGTCTGTGCATGTATATGTATATGCATGTGGTGTATGTGTATTGTACATGTGTGTACATGTGGTGTGTGTGTATTGTATGTGTACATGTGGGGGTATATGTACATGTGTGTGCATGTGTGTGTGCATGTGGTATATGTGTATATGTGTGTGAGAATATGTGATATGTGTATATGTATGTATATGTGTATGCATGTGGTGTATGTGTATGTAGGTGTGTGTACATGTGGGGTGTGTGTATGTAGGTGTGTGTAGGTGTGTGCTCACTTCCTTCCCTATCTGTCCCCTTGCTTGCCATAGATGCAGAATTTAGTTAGGATAAGGATGGAGTTTCTTCCCGCACATCTCTCCCTAGGACTCAGGACTGGTCTGGGCAGGATACTGGAGAATAACCTGGTCACCACAGAGCTCTCAGGTGCCGGCAGAATCCTCAAAGCCCTTTTCTCCCTGGGTTGAGCCATCCTTGTTTGCCCAGCACAATCACAGCATTGAGATGCACACAGAGACAGGCACTGCCCTGCACTCGACCTCTTGCTGATGCAAATTCTCACACATCCCGTCCACTGGGGACGGACATTTTGGGCCTTTCCAGAAGAGAGGCTGAGGCTCTCAGAAGGGCCAAGTTCGCCTAAGCTCTGGCACAGCCGTCACTGGGCTCCTCTGGTACTGAACACCGACCGGGGCACTGCCTCACCTCCAGAGCTGGAGATGATGGGATATGTCCAGCAGACCGGGGGGATGTTTAGAGCAACACTGTCTTTCATTTGGCGTTTCAAGAAAAAGAAGGCTTTGGCTCCGAGGACTCAGACTATGAGTGCTGCACTGTCACACCGGCTCGCCTTGGACGCCTGGGCTCAAGCAACCCCGCTTTATGGTCCTGAGGAGCTGGGCTATAGTAGTGACAGACTTCTTTAGTCTCAGCACTTGGGAGGCAGAAAATCTCTGTGAGCAGGAAATCAGCCTGGTCTGCAAAGTGAGTTCTAGGCCAGCCTGGTCTATACAGTGAGTTCCAGGCCAGCCTGGTCTACACAGTGAGTTCCAGGCCAGCCTGGTCTACAGAGTAAATTCTAGGCCAGCCTGGTCTACACAGTGAGTTCTAGGCCAGCCTGGGTTATGAAGAGAGACCCTGTCTCAAAACACAAAGATGGAAACAAACAAACAAACAAACAAAAGCCTCACCCAAGTTATTTTTTCTGTTTTGCTTGGTCTTTGCTTCTGCATTGAGACAGTCTCATATAGCCCAGGCTGGCCTCAAACTCTCCATAGAGCCAAGGATGACCTTGAACTTTGGGGTTCTCCTGCTTCTACCTCCCAAGTGCTGGCATTACAGGCACGCGCCGCCACCATGCCCAGTTTAGCCAGTGCCGGAGACTGGACCCAGAGCCTTACTCACGCTAGGCAAACTCTGCCAGCTGAGTTACACACCCAGCTCCGGAAACTGAGGCTCAGGGAGGCTGGCTCGACCATGTGCACACAGCTAGGCACGACCGGAGGCTGAGCTCGCACCCAGGCTCGCCGTCCACAGCCACGACACAGCTTACGCTCAGTTGGCCCCTGAAGCCCTGCACCTTCTCAGCTGTTCCCCGCCCTGGAATGCTTGCGTGACGTGGCCAAGGTTCTGCAGCTACATTAGTGGCAGAGCTGAGTCAGCCACCTGCAGCCTTCATTATACACCACAGCCTTCCCCAGAACCCGCTCTCAGCTGAGGACCGGCCCCTCCCAAGCCCGACGACTTCTGTTCTACACAATGCAAACAGGGCTCAACCTATGGGTAGATCTCATGTCCGGGTTTCTCCCAGTTGAACGTGGACAAAGACAATCTGATTTCAGAGGGCACCTGCCACCCATGGGGCCTCCCTTTCCCTGGGCTCTTCTGTGTGCTGGAGGCAGTGCCAGCTGTGGGCAGTGATTATTCAGCAGCAGAGCCTCACTTGCTGTGGGTCCTGGTATCCCCAGTTCTGGGTTCCATAAAGCACAGGACATCAGTGAGGAAAAGGAGCTGGGGTATGCCTGCGATGACACAGGCTGCTCTTACACAATTCAAATGAAGCATATTCAAAACCTCGATCTAATCATCGTACGATGATTTGCCTATCCCAGCCTTCTTAGCTTTTCTCTGACGAGCAGGGAACCAGCCGTCCTGTCTGGAAAGCGGACCTATGTAACACACACACACACACACACACACACACACATCACACCTGCGGTGAAGCGAAGGTAGCCCTGGAGGCTCTTTGGTGTGTCTGTCATTAACCTCAGCCACTGATGGGCTCAGAGTGCAGCCTTACAGCTCTCCCTGGGGGACCACAGGGGAGAGTACTGCTCAGGACTCGGGTTCCTTTTTGAGTTTTGAGTTTTGAGGCAAGCAATCGCCAGCAGTGTCCACACAAGCAGGCGAGCCCTCTCTGCAGCGGTCTGGAGTCTCTGCATGACTGGCCTTTGGGCAAGTGGCAGGAGGATTCTCCTTTCTGTCATCACGAGGGAGAATCAGGAAGTTGGTGGTGACAGTCACAGTCATACACTCTACACAATACCTCAGAACTCCGGTCCCCACTCCTCCAAAGCACCAAGCATCCAAGGGGAGATCAATCAGGCAAAGACTCTGAGGGGTCCCCACCAATGACGCTTCTCCTGATTTGTCCCCTTCTGCTCGAGGAAGGGGGGCACGATATGGCTGGAAGGAGTCCCACCTCTCGATCACAGGAGGTGGTCAAATCTGGGGAGTCGCACGGTAGGCGCCAGGGCGAGAGCGAGGGAAAGAGGGAGTCCGGAGCTCCCCGTTCGCCCCTCAGCTTCTCAACCGCAGAGGCGAAAGGGTCCCACCGCGGAAGACGCTAGATTTCACCCCACGCGGGGCTCAGAGCGAAGGCGTGGGAGATGACTCTGGCTCTGCCCCTTCGTCTCACCGTGGCGGGGGTAGGGGAGGGGGACGGCGGGGAGGAACCCCGAGGAGCACGGGGCTGCCAGGTCCGAAGGCACCACGGGGTCGCGCCCCGTTGCCGCTTACCTACCGCGCCGAGGCAGAACCGCCGCCACTGCCGCCGAGCTGCCCGTGGGTTTCCCGACGGGGCGGTCGGGAGGGCGGGTCCGGGGCGGGTCCTGTCGAGGAGGACGCCCCGCCCCTCTCGGGCAGGTGCCGGGACTCCGCTCGCGCTCCGGCGTGCGCGGCTGCTCACATTGGGTGCAGAGTCGGAGGCCGGAGCGCATCTCTGGCAGCTCCACCCCCGGCCACCGCCATCCCAGGCCACCGCTATCCTAGGCTATCTCCATCTCATGCCACCGGCACCGCAGGGCGAGGACAGCGAGCCACAATGTGCAACGTGCTGGCTCGGTGGCCCAGAGCCGGCAGCGCGGGACCTGCTGGGCGGCGGCGAGCCCCAAGGTTCCGTCCCAGGCGCCTGAGGTTGTGACAGATCACTTTCCCACCCATCCAACTGCCAACCGACAAGTGTCCGGCCTCACCCAGCCCAACCCCACCCCAGTACCGGACTCCTGCTACCCGAGGGGAGGTAGGGTCGGTGGGAGGGGCTGACAACCGCTGCAGAGTCAGTCTCGGAAATGCGGTCCGGATGTGCAGAACACCTTCGAGGTGGTTAGAAATGCAAATTCGGAGACAGGCAGCTTGGCACACTCCTAAAATCCTCGCTCCGGAGATCTTGAGTTCCAGGCCAACCTGAGCTACATAGGAGATCGCGTCTCAAATAAATAAATAAATAAATAAATAAAAAATAAGTAAATAAGTAAATAAATAAATAAATATTACTTAAACCCATGTCTGATTCTCTCTCTCTCTCTCTCTCTCTATCTATCTCTATCTCTATCTCTATCTCTATCTCTCTCTTTGAGACAGGGTTTCTCTGTATAGCCCTGGCTGTCCTGGAACTCACTCTGTAGACCAGGCTGGCCTCGAACTCAGAAATCCGCCTGCCTCTGCCTCCCAGAGTGCTGGGATTATAGGCTTGCACCACCACCGCCCGGCACCCCAAGTCTGATTCTGAGTGGTCCTGCCACCAGGACAGTGGCTGCTCATGGGTTCTGAGCCTACCATCCTGATGTAATTTTCTGGGTCCTTATTTTAACTTAAACGGGAGTCTCCAAATTCTTGGTGATTTTAAAAGACAGATTGTATTCATTTATATGTATGTGGCCCTCCAAGCACACAGCCAGAAGGTATATAATCCCTCAGAGCTGAAGTCAGAGGCAGATGCCCAGCTTTTACAGGGTGATGGGATCTGAACACCGGTCCATACAGCAGTGAGCAGCAAGTGTTCCTCACCGATAAACCATCTCGCCAGTCCTCGTGTGTTTTTCAAGAAAGAGTCTCAGGTGGACAAAGCTAGTCTTGGAACTCCCTACCTAGTATAATAGTATAGTTGGGTTTGGGCTTTTTTTTTTTCCTTTCTTTTTTCCTTTTTTTCCTATTTTATTAGGTTCTTATACTTCTACCTCCCAACTTTTATTACAAACCCCAACAGTAGGTTGGAGAGAAAAGGCTAGAGGAGAAAGGGGTGTAAGCTACTTCCTGATGATTAGGGACATCGGGTTTCTTGGGGCAAGTTATGGAATATATATATATATATATATATATTCCCCTAACATAACTGGGTTTTAAAAGAAATCCAAATTCTCCCTACAATCGAGGATGACCCTGTGCTCCTGGTCCTCTGACCTTGCCTCTGCAGTTCTGAGATTACAGAAGTGATATACCATGATACCCAACTTCAGATGCATTTTATTTTTCTTCTGGTAGACATTGGTGCCGATGACCCCAGCATTTGGGAAGCTAATGCAGGAGGTCCTAGAGTTGCAAACAACACAGTGAAAGGCAGCTTGGTGAGAAGTGGGAGGGGGTTGATTGGGGAACTAGCAGAGGGAAGAGGGCTTATGGGACTTAGGGGGAGGGGGGAACCGGGAAAGGGAAAATCATTTGGAATGTAAACAAAGAATATAGAAAATAATGAAAAAAATTAAAAACAAAACAAAAAAACAACAAAAAAAGAAAGGCAGCTTGGGCTGAATATTGATAATCTGCCTCAAAACAATGGAATGCTGATGATCTTTCTGTTTTGGCTGGTGTTAAAATGGCTCTGCATTTTTGAGTCTCTAAGACTCAGAGGACAGGACCCAATACCCCATGGTTGAGTTGAGTGTTCAGAGGGGACCAGAGGCATTCTGGGAAGGCCAGCAGACCACAGGGGGGAGCTTTCCTAGCTCTTTCACTTAGGTGAAGGGTGACACTTTACCAGGAGTAGAAAGGGGGTGTTGCTTATTCTTGGCATAATAAAAGACCCCCTCTAGTGGCTCAGGAGGTCCCCCCATCCCTTCACACTGGAGACAAGGACTGGGGGTCTACAGAGCTTGTCCCTGTCCTCTCTGGCTCCTCTGCAGACTCTTGGGGTTCACTTGTCTCCCACAGACAATGCTTGGAATCACCAGCATTTCCCACTGCAGAGTGGGACGCTGTCTTCCTTTCTCCTCCCTTGGGTATGAGACTCAGTGGCTTGACCTTTGCCCCCATGTCCTTTCACTCAGCTCTCTGACCTTCAGCACTGTGTGACCTCAGTCAGGTCCCAGCTTTACCTGAGGGACCTCGGGGTGGGCTCATGACCTCCGACTCGACCTTGGAGCTTCAAAGAGTCGGACTGGCTTTTCAAGAAGGAGTGCCGGCCAGTGTGTGTGCGCCTCAGATTCTGACGCTATCTTTAATGAGTTTACTTTGAGAATAAGAAGTTGATTAGTATTTATTAATTGTGGTAAGCAAAGGGTTCATTATGACACTTCATGGATGTATATAATACACTTTGATCATTTTCAATCTGTTTTCTTTTTATGATTTGTGTTGTGTATGTAGGTCAGAGGTCATCTATCTATCTATGTATCTATCTGAGACAGAGTCTCTCTATGTAACCCTAGCTGTCTGGGAATTCATTATGCAGGCTGACTTCAAACTCAGAGATCCACCTGCCTCTACCTCTCTAGTGTGGGGATTAAAGGTATGAGCCACCCCCCTCCTTCATTTTTGCGTTTCTTTTTTTTTTTAAGATTTATTTATTGTTATATCTAAGAACACTGTAGCTGTCCTCAGACACACCAGAAGAGGGCATCAGATCTCATTACAGATGGTTGTGAGCCACCATGTGGCTGCTGGGACTTGAACTAAGGACGTTCAGAAGAGCAGTCAGTGGTCTAACCACTGAGCCATCACTTCTCTCCAGCCCCCGTTTTTCCGTTTCAGGAAAGGGTCTCCTGTAGCCGGCCAAGGTGGTCTCAAACCTGGGTCAGTCCTCGTATGTCGGCCTCTCAAGTGCTGGGATTAGACAAACCACCATGCCTGACTGGGACTTTAAATGTGACTTAAGTCTTCATAATGCCTAGCTGCCTGATTTGGAGGTGCACTCTGCAGACTTATCCCTACCACACGGTGTTCTCTCCTAGCAGGGGCTGGTTAGGGCTCCTCTCCCCACTGCATGGGAAGGTTCTGAGGCACCACAGAGCAGAAGAGGCCAACCTGACCTCTGCTGGTGGCAGTCCACTTAAGATGTGAGTTTAATTGAACATGGTGACGCATACCTGCAGTCCACACAGCTAAGAGGGAGACAGGAGGATCGGTGTTCAGGGACACCGTTGGTTAAATAACGAGTCTGAGACCATTGTGGGCTGCGTGAGGCCCTAACCCAAAAGTGTGTGTGTGTGTGGGGGGGGGCTCGATGTGCCTCAGCAGGGGAAAGTCTCACTCTGGTTCCTAAATTTAGTCCCCAGAACTTACATGGTAAGAGAATCAATTCCTTGAGAGAGTTGCCCTTGATTTCCACACAAGCACCCACACTCACTCACTCACACCCACGGGACTAATAAATAAAATAATATGATTTCTGTTAAATGCCAAGTTTATATATGTGGGAGGGAAGGGGAAAATCGGGCACTAGGACAAGATGCCTCCCAACCTGCAGTCCGGGTCCTGAGGTCACCCACGCATGCTCACAACCGGCTCTCCCATCTTAAAGCTCTTTTCTGAGGGGCAGGCTCGGATTCTCCCAGCCGCGAGGACTTGAGAAGGCCCTTCCTAGAAGCCTTGTAAATTTCGTTGTCTTCCCGCACAGCCTGCTGTTTGTTGCTCTATCATTTAAGTTCTCGTTTTGGGGTGCTCTGCACTTCCGGTCTCTGCGGTTTTTCGGGGGGGGGGCTTCCCCAGCACAGCGCAGGAAGTTCGGTGAGGAGCAGATCTGTTGCAGCGAAGAGACAAGGCAGCCTTGTGAGCTGGTGACGTCAGTTCTGCCTCTTATCGCTCCCTTCCTCCCACTCAGGCCCTGGAGAGAGACAGCCACTTCTGAGTGTGGCTGGCAGAGAGAGCTGGCCTCTTATCGCAGACCGCTGTGGGGGCCTGGTGAGGCGCCTCCACGGGAAAAGCACAAGCTCAGTGAGCTGGGTTTGATCTCCGGATGCTACACTGGCATAGGCCAGAAATCCCAGAAGGAGTGTCAAGATTAGAAGGTCAGGAGTGGGGACTGGAGAAATGGCTCAGCAGTTAAGGGCACAGTCTGCTCTTCCAGAGGACTGGAGTTCAAATCCCAGCACCCACATGGCAGCTACAACCGACTGTAACTCCAAGATCTGACGTGTCCACATAGATGTACATGCAGGCAAATGCCAATGCACATAAAATAAAGGATAAATAAATTTTAAAAAGTCAAGAAGTTAAAGGCCTTCTTGACTACAAAGTGAGTTTGAGGCCAGCCTTGGGTGCAAAACTTGCCTAAAAACACCAGAAACAAGCCAGACAAACCCACAAATCTGAAGGCAGCGCTGTACACTGTAATCCCAGCCTCAGGAGTTGGAAGCAGGAGAGAAAAGTCAGGAGTCCTCATTCCAGGCCAGATTTGGGAACATGAGACTATCTCAAAACCAAACCAAACAACTCTAAAACAACAACCAAAAACCAAAACAAAGTCAAGTTTTTAAAAATCAGCAATGCTTTCAGTCCCTGGCAAATAATAAACAATGCTACCTTCTAACCCTACAGTCTTGTAGGTGGCTTTTTCCTCCCTCCCTTCCTTCCTCCCTTCCTTCCTTCCTTCCTTCCTTCCTTCCTTCCTTCCTTCCTTCCTCCCTCCCTCCCTCCCTCCCTCCCTCCCTCCCTTCCTTCCTTCCTTCCTTTCTTTTTTTCTTTCTTTTTTTTTTTTTTTGGTTTTTTTCTAGACAGGGTTTCTCTGTGTGGTCCTGGCTGTCCTGGAACTCACTCTGTAGACCAGGCTGGCCTCGAACTCAGAAATCCGCCTGCCTCTGCCCCCCAAGTGCTGGGATTACAGGCGTGCACCACCATGCCCGGCTTTGAAACAGGGTTTTTATATGCAGCTCAAGCACATAAAGCCTGGGGCTGCTGTGGGGTACCCACCAGAGATGACTGCACAGACATGGGTTAAACCAATACAAAGTCTATTAGCCAGTCCGGGGCCAGGACGACACTGGGTGTTTGGTACCCCAGGGTAGCCCTGAGTCTTTCTCAGGGTAAGTTTTTAAATGTAAAACCCACATTCTGTTGACATACTACAGTGAGTGAGAATAGTTAGCCAGAGGCAGAACTACAGAAGCCAAAAAGCAAGGTTAGAACATTTAGAGACTTTCCCAGAGCTATGGGCTTTGGTGGATTAGGCCTCTGTTTTAGTGCTGGCAGGTGGTGTTGTCGACGTGCCGAGTTAACCCTGGGTGATACTTCCATCGCGTGTCAACTGTCTTAAGGTCTGGGGTCCTGTCACAGAGCTACATCCTCCTGCCTCAAACAGTGGAGTTTTAGGTGGGCACTGCCATATCTGGCCTCTAAACACCGCTGAAGTCTGCTGGTGCTGACCCCTGTGTAAAGTGCAGGTACACAGAGATACAGAGGCAGGCAAACCTTCGCTGCTTTCTAGACCCCAGTGGTCAGACTGGGGAGAGGTCAGGACTAGAGCATAACAAATGAGATAGTTGTCTCAAGTGGAAAGCTTAGGGGGCAAAATCCTCAGTAATCAAGAGAAATGTGTGTTTGCGTATGTGAGTGTCTTAGTCAGGGTTTCTATTCCTGCACAAACATCATGACCAAGAAGTAAGTTGGGGAGGAAAGGGTTTATTGAGCTTACACTTCCACACAGCTGTTTATCACCAAAGGAAGTCAGGACTGGAACTCAAGCAGGTCAGGAAGCTGGAGCTGATGGAGAGGCCATGGAGGGATGTTTCTTACTGGCTTGCTTCCGCTGGCTTGCTCAACCTGCTCTCTTATAGAACCCAAGCATACCAGCCCAGGGATGGCTCCACCCACAAGGGGCCCTACCCCCTTGATCCCTAATTGAGAAAATGCCCCACAGCTGGATCTCATGGAGGCACTTCCCCAACTGAAGCTCCTTTTCCTATAACTCCAGCTTGTGTCAAGTTGACACACAAAACCAGCCAGTAGAGTGAGAGACAAGTTTTATGCAGCTCAGGCTGATCTAGAATTCATTATTTAGACAAGGATATCTTTGAACTTCTGATTCACCTGCCTTTTGCTTCCAGGTGCTAAGATTACAGGCACACGCTACCATGCCTTGCAGGGAAATTATATATATATATTTTTTTTTTTTGTTTTTCGAGACAGGGTTTCTCTGTCTAGTCCTGGCTGTCCTGGAACTCACTTTGTAGACCAGGCTGGCCTCGAACTCAGAAATTCGCCTGCCTCTGCCTCCCAAGTGCAGGGATTACAGGCGTGCGCCACCACGCCCGGCTGGGAAATTATATTTTAACTGGACATGTTAAAAATATGAGCTGGCAGACGGGCGGTGGTGGCGCACGCCTGTAATCCCAGCACTTGGGAGGCAGAGGCAGGCGGATTTCTGAGTTCAAGGCCAGCCTAGTCTACAGAGTGAGTTCCAGGACAGCCGGGGCTACATGGAAAAACCCTGTCTTAAGAAACCAAACCAAAACAAAACAAAACGTGAGCTGGCGGTGGGAGGCAGAGGCAAGCAAATCTCTGTGAATTTGAGGAGTTCCCAGACAGCTAAGGCTGTTGCACAGAGAAACCCTGTGTTGAAAATAAAGAAAAAATTTAAAAAAGCAAACAACAATTTGGAGGAGGGACAGAGTCCCACGCTGGGATAACCTTGTCTTTCTCCAGAATGGACGTGGGCAGAGAGCTGTGTGAAAGAGACTTGTTTAGAACCAAAGATCTGCTGCAATCCTTTTGGTGAGGCTGTGGGAATGTCCCACTGCAGTAGTGGGTGCTGCAGTCTTGCCATTTGACATACACAGGCTTTCCCAGAGCTGGGGGCCCCTGCAGCATAAAGGGGTGCCTCCGAGCACCTGGGATATCCTGGTCTCTTTAATCGCCAGATGGAAAAAATGGCAGGCAGGTGTGGATTGTTTAGTTTGTTTACCATTGTATATTTAAGTGTCTCAGCCTGTCCTCCAGGCTGTCCAGGCAGCCTGGAATGCACTGTTCTTAGGGTAGCCTGGAACTCGTGACGGTCTTCCTAACCCAGCCTTCTAGGATTATAGGTCGGAGTCCTCACACCTGGCGTCCAGTCCAGTTAGTTTCTCTGACTTCGTTGTTTTCAACAGGACCTCAGGAGAGATGAATAAGACCCTTTGTATCTTCTCCACCAGAAGACGACAGACAACAGAGATGCCGGTCATGTGTGTCCTTCCGAGAGACTGTGACAATGAAGAATGAGGTCAGACTTCGACAAGATACTGGCTTCGCTTAAGAATTATCAAGACTCGAAGCACCACCGGGTTTATCTGTCAAAGGGGTTTATGGGAACCGTTCCAGGCGAGTGGACCACCTGAGGGGTAGGTAGGCTGAACATGGACGGAGAAGAGACACAGCTGCAGGGAGCTTCTGGGTAGATACTCAGAACTCTGATAGGTTCTGTCCTGTTTTGACCTAGCTGGGCCCTACCGTGATGAACCCACAGGCACTAAATTAGAGAGATTACAGATCAGAGCAGGTGACTCCTTGGCATCTTCTTGTCCTTTGGTGATTAGTTACTGTGCTTAATCTGGTGATCCCACTGTCCTTGTCACGATGGGCCTTAGAGATTTCCTTTGGGGCCCTGAAAAAGCTTTCTCTTGATTGAAAAAACAGACACAGTAAGGCGCGGTGGGGATCTAGCTCAGGGGCAGAGCATCTGCCGGCCTACACATTGGGAGGCCCTGGTACAGTGCTGGGCATTGCAGAGGTGACAGGATAGCGCTCAGAAACTCCCTGAGGGCAAAGCCCAGAGAGTGAGGAGAGAGGTGGAGCACAGAGAGCAGGACAGGACGGTGCCCTGCTGAGCTGCAGACCTGGAACTTACCTTGTTCGTAAGATCCACCCACCTTGGCATCTGTTACGTGAGATTACTCAGCCAGCTGTGACAGCCAAAACCAACTAGAAAAATGGCCACAAATGACCTGTTTCTCCTCTCAGGGCTGCGAGATCATGCTTTTGCGGTTATTAAAATTAGGATTTTTCTGCAGAACCTGGGTAGAAGCCACGGGAGTAACGACATGGTGTGCTGGCCAATCTCGGCTGTCAACAGGATGTGCCTGAGTGGTAGGAACCTCAACTGAGGGCTTTCCTCCATCAGACAGGCCCATGGGCTTGTCTGCGGGGCATTTTCTTGACTGCTAATGGCTCTAGGAGGGCCCAGCGCCTTTTAGCAGGCCCACCCCAGGGTGGTTGGGTGTGGCTATGTGAGAGAGGTAACCGGGCAAGCCAGTGAGCGTTCCTCCGCTGCCCCTGCTTCAGTTCCTGCCTCCAAGTTTGCATTGGTCCCTTTTCTGTTGCTGTGATAAAATACCATAACCAGATAGTGGTTATGGAAGAGTTTGGGCTTATGGTTCTAGAGAGATAAGAGTTCCCCTTGGCACAGTCAGAGCAGCCTGTGTGTGGATTGAGGCTGAGAGAGCCCAGAGCCTGTGGTTAGTGAGGACTTCCTCCAGCAAGGTTACACCAGGAGACCTCCCCTACCAGCCCCACCAGCTGGGAATCAGATCTCCAAACCCCAGCACCTGTGGGGACATTTCTTACTCAAGCCACCACCATGTGCCTCCCTTGAGCTCCTGCTTCGGTGGCTCTCAATGACAGGTTGTCACCTGGAAGCCAAATAAACCCTTTCCTCTCCCAGGCTACTTCTGCTCATGGTATTTATCACAAAACAGACCAAACGGGACACCTGCACCTGGGGAGCCAGTGAGCTTTTAATTTGAATGAGTCTTTTAATTCCAGTGGTCATCAAAAGCTGTGTGTGTGTGTGTGTGTGTGTTTGAATGAGTCTTTTTTAAATTTTTTTTTACATGTATTGAAAAGAGAAGTAAAGGGAAGTAAAAACACTTTATGATAAAATTAAAGATTTACATGAAAAATATTTCAGATAAACACATTAAATTTGACAATTTTCATGGAAAATTAAGGAGTAAGTGGTAGACATGTAAAACATTGCTAAATTATTTGAAATATGGGATAGAAACATTTTATGATAGAATTGAAGATTTACATGGAAAATATTTCTGATAAAATTGTAGAAAATGTTGAAAAACATTAGAATTGAAGATTATCATGAAAATTTTATATAGATATAATAATGGTAGGCATAAAAGTATTCCTAAGTTGATTAAAAGTGGAATTATAAACATTTTCTGATAAACTTGAAGATTTACAGGAAAATATTTCTGATAAAATTGTAGAAATAAATAGAAAAACATGTTAAAATTAAAGATTATTATGAAAATTATATAGATAAAATGATAGGCATAAAGATAATTCTAAATTGATTGAAGATAGAATTATAAACATTTTCTGATAAACTTGAAGATTTACATGGAAAATATTTCTGGTAAAATTCAAGAAATAAACAGACAAACACATTAAAATTGACTATTTCATGGAAATTTTTACATAAAGAATGGTTGATGTAAAACTCTAAATTAATTGAAAGTAGAATTAGAAACATTTGTGATAAAATCAAAGATTTACATTGAAAACATTTCTGATAAAATAGAGGAAGTATATAGAAAGACTTAAAATAGTTATATATAGTATATATATATAGTATATACATATAGTATATAGTATATTATCATGAAAAATAATGCAGATAAAATGGTAGACATAAAAGAAATTACTAAATTAAAAGGGGAATTGGAAACATTTTCTGATAAAATTGAAGATTTACATGAGAAATATTTCATTAGTCTATGTCTTTTTACTGGGCAGTTGAGTCCATTGTTGTTAAGAAGTATTAGGGAATAGTGATTATTGATTCCTGTTATTTTTTTATGTTATTTTTATGTTTGTGTTGGCATTTTCTTTTGGGTTTGTTGGAAGAAGATTCTTGCTTTTTCTAGGGTGTAGTTTCCCTCCTTGTGTTAGCATTTTCCATCAATTATCCTTTGTAGGGCTGTATTTGTAGGACAGATATTGTGTAATTTGGGTTTATCATGGAATATCTTGGTTGCTCCATCTATGATGATTGAGAGTTTTGCTGGATATAGTAGCCTGGGTTGGCATTTGTGTTCTCTTAGGGTCTGTATGAGGTCTGCCCAGGATCTTCTAGCTTTCATCGTCTCTGGTGAGAAGTCTGGTGTGATTCTGATAGGTCTGCCTTTATAAGTTACTTGCCCTTTCGAATGAGTCTTTTAATTCTAGTGGTCATCAAAAGCTGAGTGTGTGTGTGTGTGTGTGTGTGTGCGCGCGCGCGTGTGCGTGTGCGTGTGCGTGTGCGTGTGCGTGTGTGTGTGTGTGTGTGTGTGTGTGTGTGCGTGCGCGCGCTGTGAATGCTGCCCAAGCACCCGGAGTAAAATCCTGGATCTGGGGTTTGCACCCATCTTGGTTTGGAAACAAACTTGGTGACAGGGAACATTCTGGAGGCTCTGAGTTATTACAACCGCCTGTCAGAGGGTTACGCTTCAGCAGATGCTATGCTACGGGAGAAGGCTGTGCGCGGGCTGGGGAGCCCGGAAGAGCTCCCTCTAACCGTAAGGGGCTGTGGGCCTAGGAAACCCTCCAGTTAGCTGCCAGTTTTGTGATGGTGGCCAGGTGGCCTAACCAGTTTGTTTTTCCCCTAAAAAGTGGTTATGGCTATGCATTTTCTGCGGGATTTAGGCGATATAATGTCTGTGTGCTGTCTGGACCAGTGTTTGGAGAAGTGAATGTCCTGGGCTCAGCTACAGCAGCAATGCAGGCACCCGGGCACTCCTCACACCGCCACAGAGGCCCAGACACTAAAGGCCTTTGAGCATCCTGTGGCCTGAAAAAAGGCTCAGAGGGAACGGCGTGCGGCTTTTTAAATCTGTGCCTGAGGCTTTAATGGAAAGCTTTCGCTCCCTCATTGTCAGAGACCGGACAGAACCTTCCACGGCCTCCTGGAGAGCTTGGCCGGATCTGGAAGTTAGGCTGGATGAGTATGGCTGCCGGTGCTTTCTTTTGTGGGGGATGGGGCTGGAGAGGTGGTTGAGCTCTTAGCGTTCTTTGCTGTTCTGCAGAGGACCTGACTTCCATTCCAAACACCCGTGTCAGGAGGCTCAGAGCTGCCTGCAACTCCAAAGGTCTGTAACTCTAGCCCAGGCCTCTTCTTGTCTACACACACACACACACACACACACACACACACCAGTCAATCACTCCATCAATCAATCTATCTTAAAAATAAAAACATTCTTTCACTTGAGTTTGCTCCCAAAGCAGCTAACACAGAGGAAGACAGGGCGAGGGTACACGAAGAGGGCAGAGCCTGCTCCCCACTGCCTCTTATGTCACTTCACAGAGAAGCGCCCCTTGGGGTTTGGTGAAGGTGGCCACGTCAGTAGGGGTGATGGCAAGGTGCCTGCCAGGCTGTCTGTCCCCTGTGTATCTCTGGCGTGTCATGCCTCATAGCAATTAGAGTTCCTTATACGGTAATAACTGGGTTACTCTGGCGTTGCCACCAGGTCTAAAGTCCAGGCCTTAAAGTCTTAGCTTGGCTCCAAGTTGGTGCCCTTATCTCTGATGTTGCTGGCAGGCCCTTGTTAGCCAATAGGGTCTGTTCTGTGCCGACTGAACAGCACCACTTCCGGTGGCAGCCGCAGACCTATGATCCAGACACCTGGTCCGATGAGCTAATCTTGCACAAGCGCAGTCCGTACAATCTGCAGCAGCCATAGCCAGAGGGCCCTGGGGAGTTCTCCTTCCTGGGGACTTGCCACAGTGATCTCTGCCTGAGGGAAGGCAATGGGGTGTGAACCCTCAAGGGGTGTGAAGCTACACTATAGACCAGTGATTCTCAACCTCAGGGTTGCGACCCCTTGGGAAGGGTCAAACCACCCTTTCACATAGGTATTCACCAGATATCCTGCATATCAGATATCTACATTATGGTTCATAACAGTAGCAAAATTACAGTTATAAAGTAGCAATGAAGCAATTTTGTGATGGGGGTCACCACAGCATGAGGGACTATGTTAAAGGGCTGCAGCGTTTGGAAGGCTGAGAGTGATTGCTATAGACCCGTACTGCTTAGTAATGGCTAGAGCTTTGTGTAACAGGAGAAGGTACAATATGACCAGAGGAGCTACATCAGAGGGTGGGTGGGCCTCAGAGCTGTCTTCTGAACAGAGAATTGCTGGTCTGTGGATGTCCTGGAACTGGCTTTGTGCTTTGTGGGCCAGGCTGGGCTCAAAGACCCACAGAGGCCCACCTGCTTCTCTCTCCTGCATGCTGGGACTAAAGGCCTGGGCCACCATTGCCCAGCTGGTCTGTGGAACTGCTAACTTCTGGCTAAAGGCCTGGGGAGCTTGGTTGTGAATAAGAACAAAGCCAGCCTTGTATGAAAACCTTGCTTTTGAATTCACCCGCCTTTACTTGGTAGTTCATCTGAAGCACGGATCATCGGCAGGGGTGGTTGCACGATCATCTGGTCACGTGACTGGCTAAGGGTCTGCCCATTGCTGGAGCCAGGCCGTTCAGCCTTCCTCTGAGTGTTTTGAGACAAGCAGAAAGAGACAGGCGCTTCTTCGACCCCAGGCAGATTCCTACCACGGGTGGAATCGCTAGCTGGGGTTGGGACAGATGTTGAGAGTGGCTAGCGGCTTACAGTTACACAAGGAGGAAGAAGCACACCTAACACTGCTCCAATACTGAGAAAGCAAGGCAGTGAGGCGTGGCGGGGGTGGGGTGGGGTGGGCGGTGGGGGGGAGGGATGTCTTTTGGCGTCTTGGATCCCAAATCCATTTTTCATATATTCCTTGTTCCACTTCATGTTCTTTCTCTCTACCCTTTGACTCTTCCATGTAAACATTTCCTACTGGTGTCTGTTCACTGCAGTTAGATGGTATGTATAGGTTTTATAAGATGTTTTTATACAAGTTGCCCACTGTCCCGTCACTCCCCTCCCCCTCCTGTTAGCCCCCTTCATGCCCTCCCAGGCAAGTTCTCTTCTCCTGTCCTATCATAGATGCATGGATGATTCTGTGAATTCATATGAACCTATCTGAGGCACAGAGAAACCATTTGAATCTGGACTTATTTCTCTGAGGATGGGAGTCTTCTGCTGTATCCCTAGCCCTCTGAGTTCAATGTTACAAAATAACCACTGATGTTTATGGCCCTTTGCCTTGGTACAGAAGGGATGATCTTGAGAAGGACTTCCTAAAGGATTCATTGTGTCCAGGTATTATACACTGGAATTGCAAGGAAGAAATTACAATTATGGCATATGTAAGAGAGAAAGAGAAAGAGAGAGAGAGAGAGAGAGAGAGAGAGAGAGAGAGAGAGAGAGAGAGAGCGCTAAATTGATGCGGTGATAGGCTTTGCTCAGTTGCTGTTGTTTCTCTACATTAAAGACAAAGCTGGTCGAGTGGAAAGAAGTAGGGGATTTGGGAGTACTGGAAAAATGTTTGCCAGTTCTGGCAAACAGTGGTTAATGATAAGAGACCAAAATTAAAACTTTAAGTGAATGGTGTGGATATGGAAGGTTTGGTAGAAGGAGCTGATGTGACTATCAATTATCAAAAATCTGGGAATCCAGGTATGGCCACTTGTAGTGGTTCGAATACACTTGGCCCATGGGAAGTGGCACTATTAGGAGATGTGGCCTCGTTGGAGGAGGTGTGGCCTTGTTAGAGGAAGTGTGTCACTGTGGAGGTGGGGCTTTGAGGCCTCATATATGCTCAAGTCTGTCCAGTGTGATCCAGACCCTCCTCCTGGCTACCCTCAAAAGACAGTCACCTTCTGGCTGCCCTTGCATCAAGATGAAGCATCCTTAGTTTCTTGTCCAGTCTGCCTGCATGCTGATAGAATAAATGGTAAATTATTGAATATACTAGTCTCAAATATTTTACATTGGTATGGACGATTATATATTGAAAGAAAATTAGTTACTTTGTTAAGCTCTTGCTTAATGTACACATGTAACTTTTGAAAGTGCAATATAAAGTTCTATTCTTATGAAAGCAAACTGTTTGCTATAATTAGAAATGCAAGTTACTAGTTAGTCGCCTATAAACAGTCTTACTTGTAGCCTTGTTAGGTACTCACAAAATAACTAAATAAGCTTTATTTAGCCTCTTGAATAGATTTTCAAAGTAAATAGAGATAGTAAATAGAGTCAAGCAACATTTGTCTATTGAGATATACTGAGATAGGCCTTCAAACTCTTCAGAGATCTACAGAGTAAAGCACTTTAGATGTCTGTAATAATAAACGGCTTTTCTGACACACACATCTGCTCCCGGCAGCACCCCAGATCTACCTCAAAGAAGGCGATGGGCACTGAAGAACTTCTATGTGTAGTTTGCCTCAAACGTGGCTCGCGGCTCGAGGAGGAGCCGCCCTTGTCTCTACTCCTGCCAGCTCGCTGTCTCAACTGAGGACAAGCAGGACACTGGGAAGTTGACAATTTACAGAGACAAGGTAGGCCAGTCCTTCAAAATCCCTGCTTCACAGAAAAGTTTGTCAGCTATTTTGGGTCTGCCGCTGAAGATGGATGCTCCAGTGATGCAGGAGACTCCTGGGTGACTGCGCAGGCACCCGCGGACCCTGACTGGCCTGCAGTTTTGAAAGCCACCTGCTCTGCACTTCCTGTTTACTCAGGGAATATTTATTCTTCTCCAGTCTCTGATGGGGTTGAAGACTAGATAGTTGTAATCTCACAGTTAATCTTAAGTTGTTTAGGAGTTAAGAAAATGTTTTAGGGTCTAAAAAGATGTTTTAAAGGTGTTAAATGCAAGAAACCGATTGAGGTACAAAACTTTGGGCTCACCAGGAAGGGACAGATAGTGGAGTACTTTCTCCAAGGTTACCAAACACATAGGGACAAAACACTGCAAATGTAATTCTTACTTGACAGTTCTCATAATTTTTGTATAGTTTATTAATATTAGAGAAAAATCCGTTTTTAGACTAAAATGGGGGAAAGGCAGTGAGAATTTTGGCTTCTTTCAAAAGTCAGTGATGTGTGTGACTATGTTTTTGTTTTAATCTCAGGTGTGGGATGAGAGGCTGCCTCACAGCAGGTGATTATGATTTGTGTCACGCACTAGCTTCGGACGGCTTAACTCTGAGCCGCTGGAGGGGCATAAGTGGGCGAGTCCTGAGAGGGTCTGTCGCAGCCTCTGCGCACTCTCTGTGGTGGTTGCCATTGCGGGATATTTTGACAACAAAGATGGGACTTGCCCCCAGGGAACCCAACACCTTTAATAAACAGAAAGTCAGCTAAAGAGGTCTATGTCCCCTTTCCCCTCTAACCTTTCTTTCCTATCTAGCCTTGGAAGAGATTAGGGTGGAGTAAAGGCTGGGCCAGCTGGGCCGGCTGGCCCTGGACACCAGGGAACTCGTCTCTGCCTCCCCAGGGCTAGGATTCTGAGCCTGTGCTGCTAAGTCTGGCTCCTCCCTCTCCTCCAACCTTCAGGGTTCTGGGGCTCCAGCTCAGATCCTTACCCTTGCAGGAAAAATGCTTTAATCACTGAGTTCCCCTTGGGTCTGACCTAATCCCCACCCCACCCCACCCTGTCTCTGTTTGTTCCTCTCAGAAAGACAGTGTTTATGCCGATGTCTGGACGTAGTTTTCTCTATCCCCAGCCCCCCACCCCCACCCCCGACGGTTTAAGTTCTTATATTGAGGTCTTTGATCCATTTGGCTGATTTCTGTACAGAGTGAGGAGACTATTTTCAGTCTTGTCTGTGTGGATATCCAGTTTTTCTGGTGTTATTTTGAAGTTGTCTTTTCTCGAGTGTTTTATGGCTTGTTTGTCATACTTCCCGCGGCTACAGCAGGACTCCTGCAGACACTGCCTGTCTGTCTGTTTCTGTCCACTATCAAGCTGTTTTTGTTACTTTGTAGAACTTGAAGTAAGACATGTCCACACTTCCAGAGTGCCCCTTTTCATCTAACTGTCGTCCATGGCGTCTATTTGTCTTTGGTGCTTGTTAACATTCCTTCTAGGCTCCGCCCCACAGTTACCTGGCAACAGCCAGGTAATGCCTGCCTTACTATAAAAGGCCCTCCTTGCTTGCTTACTCTCTGTCCCTTCTCTCTCTCTCTCTCTCTCTCTCTCTCTCTCTCTCTCTCTCCTCTCCTGTACCTAGCTGGCCTCCTCTTCTTCTTCTCCCCCTCCCCCTTTGCCCATTCCCCTCCTCCCCTCCCTCCCCCCTCCCTTCCCCCTCTCTGACTCTACACCCTCTTCAGCTCCCTTCCTCATGCCCTACATAAACTGTTCTGTACGATATCTGTCTATGTCTGGTCCCTGGGGGGGGGGGGCGGGAGGGGGGGAGGGGGAGGGGGATGGATGCCGTAGGCTGGCAGAGGCGCCCCTCCACCTCACCATACCATGCTTCTACAAATATATTCTGCCTCTTTTTTTCTTTTTTTATATAACACAACATTGCTTCTATATACATTTTAGAAAAAAATTTTTTTTCTATTTCTCAGAAGCACAGCCCTGGCATTTTGATGAGAATTCCATTGAATGGTTGAATTTTGTTTGTTGCTGGTGCTTTGAACTAAAAGAATCTGACCCAAAATAACGATTGATACCTGTCCTAACATTGCTATTGAGAAATGGGTTGCAAACAGAAAGGGAGTCATGTATGTTCACTCAGCCTCAGGCCCAGAAGAGGAAGCAGACACAAGCCTCCATGAAACACTAAGGAGATGATGTTTCTAGGGGCACAGGAAAGGGTCTTGGGACCCGAGTGGTGACTTACGGGACCCGTGGAAATAATGCCAGGATGACCTGTTGTCCTTCTAGGCTGTGAACCAAGCAAATCCCCAGGTTAGTCTTAGCCATGGTTGGAAGACCAGGGAGCTGGAGGCTTTCCTGCTGTGAGTGGAGATGGCCTTCCAAACAGAGAGCAAGAGGCTGGCCCAGGACATCCAAGAGTCCGCCTGCCGTGAGTCCCTGAAAATGGCCAGCAGCTAAGATCCAAGAGAGGCAAGAGGAAACCCCAGCTCACCACGACTCAGCTGCCTGGGCTGGTTCAGAACTCCAGAGGCTGACCCCGAGTTTATTTTTGACATATTTAACTTTGGAAAAAGTTTCCTCCTGACAGTTATCACAGCAAAGCTCAAGACATGACTACATCAAAACTCCTTTGCAAAGTGCATGTCTTTTGCAAAGTATCTGTGACAACTTCCATAAGAGTGTCCTCTAAGGGCTGGAGAGATGGCTCAGTGGTTAAGAGCACTCACTGCTCTTCCAGAGGTCCTGAGTTCAATTCCCAGCAACCACATAGTGGCTCACAACCATCTGTAATGGGATCTGACGCCCTCTTCTGGGGTATCTGAAGACAGCCACAGTGTATATAATATAAATAATTTTTTTAAGGAAAAAAGAATTGGTTCTATTGACTGAGAGATAACACTGGGGAGCCTGGACGGAACGTTCAGGGGAGGCCTGGCTCTATAGGTAGCGAAAGAGCACCAGGCTGTAAGCACCGCCCACTCGAGCCTTCTGTGTGGAAATCCCTTCTCTGCGGGAGAAAACTTCCAGTTTCCTCTAGTGCTAGTCTGGGAGACCAGGAGGACCTTGGGCTGCCTCTAACCCAGGGCGTGCTACAGGGCAAGCTCTTGCTTGAGAAATCACCATCTCCATGTCTCTAGGAGTGCAGGCTCAGCCCTGCTGCCTTCTGTGGGACTTCTCATTCCCTGAGACCCTTGTGAGCCTTGTGAGGTCTCTATGATAGGCAAGAATCCCTGCTGTGACCTGCTTTGGGTGTATCAGTGCTCCTACGGGTTACTTTTCCTTCCCGCCCCTTCCTTCCCCTCCCCTCCCCTCCTCCTCCCCCCTCCCCTTTCCCTCTCCCCATCCTTCTCCTCTCCTTCCCCCTCCCCTTCCTTTTCCCTCCCTCCCCTCCTTCCCTTCCCTCCCCTCCCCCTCCCCTCCTCCCCTCCCACTCCCTTTCCCCCCTCCCTATCCTCCTCCTCTCCTTCCCCCTTCCCTCTCCCCTTCCCTCCCTCCCCTCCCTCCTCTCCCCCTCCCCTCCTGCTTCCTTTCCCCTTCCCCCTCCTCTCCCCTCCCCTCCCCTCCCTCTTTCCTTTGGATGCTGGCCAGAGCCTCACGTGTTTCTCTGGTAGTCTGGGTGTTTCCAAGTCTTTCTCTGAAACTTAAACCCAACCCTGTCCCCTTTGCACTTTCTGCTGTGCGGCTGCTTTGCAAGCAGCACGCTGTCTCTTTCTCCTCTTTTCCCTCCAGCCCACAGCTGCTGAATGGATTTACAGCCTGCCTGACATGGTGCTTTTCTTTGTAAACTCTAACAAAATTGACCTAAAACTAAACAAACAAACAAAAACCCCACAGAAACAACAAAGCAAAACTCCCAAAAACAACAAAGCAACAAAACCCCACAAAACAGCAAAGCAAAACCCCCAAAGCTGCTTTCGATGCCTGTGGCTCACACCGCGTGAGTCAACGCTGTCTGTAGGAGAAAAGGAAAAGATGTGAAAATTCTGGCCTTTCTCAGTTAGAGGGGCAGCTGCCAGGTAATGAATGAAAGAGAGAGAACCTGCTCAGAAAAACAGAGCCGTGTCCCAACATCTATAATAAATCAAATAAGAGGGCAAAATGCATCCTGAGTGTGGCAGATCACGTAGCATTGCACAAACTGGACAGCTTGTTTCCCTGGAGACGCAGAGGACAGAAAACAGCAGAGATGAGGTAAGCGGGTGCTGGGTGTGTTGCCTATCTCTGTCTGAAGTAGGAAGCAGGGTGGCATTGTGTATTAGTGTGGTTTGTGTCTCTGTGGCAGGCACCATGACCACAAGGAACTTGGGGAGGAAAGGGTTTATCTTAGCTTATTTCAGCTTAGTCTACCTTACAGCTTATGGTCCACCATGAAAGGCAGTCAGGGCAGGAATTCAAGGCAGAATCCTGGAGGCGGGAGCTGAAGAGAGCTGTGGACAGACACTCATGGTCTCTTGCTGAGTGACTCTCTGTGGCTTGCTCGGATGGTGCTCATACGCAACCCACCACCAGGGTACTACCCACAGTGCGCTGGGCCTTGAGCAATCATACTCAAGGAAATGCCCAACAGACATGCGTACGGGCCAACTAAGGATGGAGGCATATTCTTAATTGAGGTTCCTCCTCAAATGTAAGTCTAGCTTGCGTCAAGTCAGAAAAAACAGTAAGGAAAACCCAACCAGGACAGGGTACGGATACCAGCAGCCGTAGGACACAGCAGCCATAGGACAGGGTATGGATACCAGCAGCCATAGGACAGGGTACGGATCCCAGCAGCCATAGGACGGGCACGGATCCCAGCAGCCGTAGGACACAGCAGCCATAGGACACGGTCCGGATACCAACAGCCATAGGACAGGGTATGGATACCAGCAGCCGTAGGACAGGGTCCAGATCCCAGCAGCCGTAGGACAGGGTCCAGATCCCAGCAGCCGTAGGACAGGGTCCGGATACCAGCAACCGTAGGACAGGGTCAGGATCCCAGCAGCCGTAGGACAGGGCACGGATCCCAGCAGCCGTAGTTACATTTGTTACTGCACCAATGGAGTGGGAGAGGCAGAGAATCTGCATTCTTCTCTCTGGGAATTCTGTCCAATGAGATAGCTCCAGCTATAAATAAATGAAATGATCTCAAAAGTACCAAGGAAATGGGGGTGAGCGTGCAAGCCCAAGGACCCGAGTTCGGATTCTCGGCACCCATGGAACAGCTGGGCTTGCTGGTGGGGGTCTGCGATGCCAAGGCCAGGAGCCCGAGATGGGCAGATCACCACGGTCAATAATAGCCTGGCCTAGCTGTAAGCTCCATGTTCAGGAAGAGACCCCACCTCAAAACCACAAGCTATAGAGACACCCAGTGTTGGTCCTTGGCCTTTATACACATGAACACATGTGTTTGCATAAGTGTGTGCACATGTACAAACACACACATATGTATATATGCATATACATATATATGTCTATACACACTCACGCATACACACATACAGTATCTGGACACCCTATTCTTGCCTTCTCAGGCACTGCACATATGTGATGCACAGACATACAGGCAGGCAAAACGTTCATACACATAAAATACTGTTTGTAGCCGGGCGGTGGTGGTGCACGCTTGTAATCCCAGCACTTGGGAGGCAGAGGCAGGCAGATTTCTGAGTTTGAGGCCAGCCTCGTCTACAGAGTGAGTTCCAGGACAGCCAGAGCTACACAGAGAAACCCTGTCTCGGAAAACAAACAAAACAAAAAAAATACTGTTTGTATTTTGAGGTCAGGCTAGTGATTGAGTAATCAGACTATAATAATAATAATAATAATAATAATAATAATAATAATAATAAATTACAAAAAATCCCCAAAACATGAGAGCATTCTAACAGTATACTAGTATATCCACAGTTATAAAGATTATTACTTGTATTTAATTTCATACCATAGCCGGGCAGTGGTGGCACACGCCTGTAATCCCAGCACGCTGGGAGGCAGAGGCAGGCAGATTTCTGAGTTCGAGGCCAGCCTGGTCTACAGAGTGAGTTCCAGGACAGCCAGGACTATACAGAGAAACCCTGTCTCGAAAAACAAAACAAAAACAAATCAAAAAAACCTAATAATAATAATAATAATAATAATAATAATAATAATAAATTACAAAAAATCCCCAAAACATGAGAGCATTCTAACAGTATACTAGTATATCCACAGTTATAAAGATTATTACTTGTATTTAATTTCATACCATAGCCGGGCGTGGTGGTGCACGCCTGTAATCCCAGCACGCTGGGAGGCAGAGGCAGGCAGATTTCTGAGTTCGAGGCCAGCCTGGTCTACAGAGTGAGTTCCAGGACAGCCAGGACTATACAGAGAAACCCTGTCTTGAAAAAAAACAAAAACAAATCAAAAAAACCTAATAATAATAATAATAATAATAATAATAATAATAATAATTTCATACCCGGCAAGCACCCTACCAGCAGAACTGTAGCCCCAGCCCCAAGTACCTTTTAAAGGAAGGTGGAAACCATAAAGCAATATTGGGCTGAGTTAGTGATAGGGGCCAGACACAAAGACTATGTGGTTCCTGTGAGGCTAATCTTATCAATTTGATGGGATTAAGAATCACTATGGGGAGCCGGGCGTGGTGGTGCACGCCTGTAATCCCAGCACTTTGGAGGCAGAGGCAGGTGGATTTCTGAGTTCGAGGCCAGCCTGGTCTACAGAGTGAGTTCCAGGACAGCCAGGACTACGCAGAGAAACCCTGTCTCAAAACACCAAAAAAAAAAAATAAAATAAATAAATAAATAAAAAATCACTATGGGGGCTGGGTGGTAGTGGCGCATGCCTGTAATCCCAGCACACTAGGAGGCAGAGGCAGGCAGATTTCTGAGTTCGAGGCCAGCCTGGTCTACAGAGTGAGTTCCAGGACAGCTAGGGCTATACAGAGAAACCCTGTCTCGAAAAAACCAACCCCCCCCCCAAAAAAAAGAATCACTATGGAGCCCAGATGTGGTGGCACACACCTTTAATCCCAGCGCTCAGAGACAGAGGCAGGCAGATCTCTGAATTTGAGACCAGCTTGGTCTACATAGTGAGTTCCAGGACAGCCAGGGCTACACAGAGAAACTGGGTCTTGAAAACAAAGGAGTCACCATGGAAACCTGTATGAGTGTGTCTACAAGGATATTTCTAGAAAAGTTTTAATGGAGAGGAAGACCCACTCTGAAGTGATTTTACTGTTTTCTCTTAGACAGTAAGACAGGGTCTTACTATGTATGTAGTCCTGACTGGCCTGAACTCACTGTGTAGAGAAGGCTGGCCTCTAGCAGCCTGGGATTAAAGGTTCTGGTCAACACGCCTGTAGGAATGAGAGGACATTTTCTTTGGCACCTCAGATGATTTGGAAGGAGCGGAAGTTTCAATAAGGCCACTTAGTCCCGGGAAGGGGCTGCCACCTATGGTCAGTGTGATTCTGCAGGACAGCTATCCTGGGATGTCTGGATGGCTCCTTTCAGGGGACATTGTGGAAAGAAACAGCATTAGACAGAAAACTGGTTTTGAGACTTTTAAGTCTCTCTTCCAACTATTTTCAGAGGCTAAGGGCAAGAAATTCTGAAGAGCCAAACTGACTCGCTGGTTCAATGTAACTGTAATGGGCTAGACTCACCAGTTACAATGTAACTGTAATGGGCTCACTCCAGTGGGCAGTCTCTAGCCCCCTCCACCACCCCTAACACAGCCGGGGGCTTTTTTCTTAGTTTCAATAGGGCCTCACTAAGTAGCTTAGCATGGCCTGAAACTCCCATCTGCCTCAGCCTCTCAGTGTGGGGCTCATGTGCGTGACCCACCGTGTCTGACTCCCGAGTGTTTGCAGACTAGATGCTCCCATCCCCAGAACTGAATGTCAAACTCATGCCTTGGCCACGTGAACAAGTGTTCGGCTGCCAAGCTACACCCAACCCCTATGTTGGATTTTTTTTTTCCCTTTGGGGTTTCTGATAGCCCTGGCAAATACTTGCTCCTATTTTCTGTTGAGCTGCAGAAGAGATGAGAGAAATGTGCCTTCTGGAAAAGGAGCTGGCCTTTTCTGTTTGGCAAAAGGTCATAGAGAGAAAAAGATACACAAGGGAACTATAGTCACATCCTGTGTCTGGTCCCCTTTTCTCCAGCCCAGATGTCTGACCAAGTCTCTTGTCCTTCCTATTAGCTGAGAAATCAAGGCCTCGGGGGCTGCGGCCTCGGAAGCTTGACCAGGACTGGACTTACGTCTAACTCCAACATCCTGCATCTAGAGCAAATAGCAGTGAGAGTTACTTTCAGAATGTTGTGAGAATTTGTTCAGTAAACGTCCGTGTCTCACTGACAGACTTTTCAAAGTGGCAGTTTGGGGGCTGGTGGTATAGCTCAATGGTAGAATGCTTGCCTAGCAAGTACAAGGCCCTGGGTTTGGTCCTCAGCACTGAGAAAGGAAAAGCCACGAGAAAGACAGGAAATTCCTCTTTGCCAGATGACAGCTGCCCAGGCTTTCGCTTTGTGGTGGGTAGGGGTGAGCCACTCAAAGCGAGATTGTCTCTGCTCGGGCCGATTGGAAATAGTCATATTTGTAGGAAACGACATAATCAAGTGAAAAGCATTGGTAATTATATTATACATGATGTTTAGTTATTTGTGGGTTTTCTGAGACAGGGTCTTTCTATGCAGCTTTGGCTATCCTGGTGCTCTCTATGTAGACCAGGCTGGCCTCAAACTCACAGAGATCTGCCTGCTCTACCTCCTGAGAGCTGGGGTAAGGGGGTGCCAAGAGCTGGGGCAGGAGCCTGGAAGCAGGACCTGAAGCCACAGAGACCAGCAAGAAGGCTGAGCTGCTGCCGCCAGCTGGATCTCCCTCAGTGTGCTTGCTTGCTCTTATGTAACCCAGGACCACCTGCCCCAGGGTGGCACCGCCCACAGTGGGCTGAGCCTGACAACATCAGTCAATCAGTTCTCAGGCTAGCCTACAGGTCTGAGATGGCCAGGCGGAGCCTGTCACCTCAGATGACTGGAGCTTGTTTCAAGTTGACAAAAATCACAACAGTTTGTCACAGTGCTCTTGACCACTGAGATATCACGACATCCTGAAGCATCTTTAGTTCCTAAGCAGCCGGCTTATTAACTGGTCCAAACCCGCTTATTAACTGGTCCCCGCATTTCAGCCCCCAAATCTATAAAAGTATGCATGTGCATCGAAGACACATGAGGAAAAGGATAGCTTTAAAAAGTTTGCCAAGGCCGGGCGGTGGTGGCGCACACCTTTAATCCCAGCGCTTGGGAGGCAGAGGCAAGCAGATTTCTGAGTTCGAGGCCAGCCTGGTCTACAGAGTGAGTTCCAGGACAGCCAGGGGTACACAGAGAAACCCTGTCTCAAAAAACCAAAAATAAAAACAAAACAAAACAAAAACAAGTTTGCCAAGCTCTGTCTCTGTGTCTGTCTGTCTCTGTCTCTTTCTGTCTCTGTCTTTCTGTGTCTATGTCTGTCTCTGTCTCTGTGTGTCTTTGTCTTTCTCTCTGTGTATCTCTTTCTCTATCTTTCTCTGTCTCTCTGCCTTTCTTTCCCTTTCTCTTTTTTCTGTCTTTCTCTCTCTGTTTCTCTCTGTCTCTGTCTGTCTCTCTCTCTCCCTCCCTCCCTGCAACCCTTCCTCCATGCTATACAGAAGGTTGGATTTGCTGCCACCTTAAGGCCAGGCCTGAGGGCTAGAAGTAAACCAAGAACTTCCTGTCTGAGTCTAACAAGCTCAGATCTTATCCCAGGAAGATAAGATATGAAGTGAAACTCCTTTAAACAAACATTTCTGAGCAGGATTAGGCTTGGTTAGAAACAGATAAGACAAATGTGTTTAGCATAACACAAAAGGACTCAGATTTGTTATTGAGAGCTTTGGCAAGTTGTACTCCGTGAACACCTGCTTCTTGCAAATTCCAGAAGGGCTTCCCGTCGGTCCTGGAGTCCCACAGCCCCTTAGCTCTAGCCTTCGCTTGCATGCATGTGACATTTTCTAAGACACGTTTTTCTGTTTTGTTCTGCTCCCCGCTTTCCAGTCCTCTGCTCTGCCTAATTGTTTTTATCAGGGTTGTAAAGAAGGTGGGGGAGGTGGGGGGGCAGGTCTGGGCCACTGTACTTCATCTCAGAGCTTTGCTTAGTCAGGAGTAAGGTGTAAAAGAGTCCAGCACAAGGAAGCTCTGGATGCCATCGATGGTGAGGGGGGAGAGAGCTCGGAGGGCTCTCCCCCGCCCCTCTCATGGCATTTCATTTTCTTTCCCATGATTTGCAGTGTTCCAGGCTGGCAGCATGCTGTGAACAAAGAGAATTGCAGTCTCTCATCCTGCTAGATAGACTGTGACTTGGCAAAGGCTGAAAGCAAACCATGCACCTGCTGAACCTTTCTGGCAGGACAAAGAAGTCAACCCTCCCTCCCTTCCACGGGAAACGCTCCCAGACTACACAGGAGAACGGACCCTAATTAAGTCTTCCCTGCATCCATCTTTTCTCGGGCTTAGACATGTAATTAAGAGGGATATCAAGAGACATGGTTTTGTGTTTGAGAAGGACAGAAAAGGCTGGGGATGTAGCTCAGTTGGTAGAGTGTTCTAGCATGTTCTCCTAGCATGTTCTCCTAGCATGTTCTCCTAGCATGTTCTCCTAGCATGTTCTCCTAGCATGTTCTACTAGCATGTTCTCCCAGCATGCACCTCGCGTCCTGAGTTCAGGCCTCAGTACTGGACAGAAAGGGAAACAAGCAAGCCCCTCAGCCATGAAGTCTATGTGGGCTCAGCTGGAGAGCCCCGTGCGGCCGAGCAAGGAGCCCAGCTGCACGCCAAGCACAGGGCCAGAGACGGAAACCGGTGGGCCAAGTAAGACAGATGCTCTTGATGAAGAAACTGATTGCAATTATAGAACATCTCAGATGTTCTGTTTCTTGCATTTTTGTCATTTTTCTCACATTCACGCTCACATACACATGCACACTCATTTACACTCACATGCACAGACACCCACACATGCACACAAGTTCACACTCACACATTCACAGTCACCCACTCACACAGTCACACTCACATTCACATTCACTCTCACGCACATGCATTCTCACACTCACGCACTTTACACACATGCACACACATTCACATACTTTACACAATGCACATACATTCACACACATCACACATTCACACACTTTACACACATGCATACAATTTCACACTCACACATGTACACATGCACACACACAAACACACATTAACACTCACATGCACAGACACACACGTGTGCATGAGTTCACACACATCCAGTCACACATATTCACACTCACATTCACATTTACATACTCACACATTGCACTAATATACTCCCTCTCACACACATGCACATACGTTCACACTCACATGCACACACTTTGACACACACTTTACACACATGCACACACATAAAGACTTTTTGGTTGAGGATAAAACAAGAACAACGGTCATCCTTTAGGGTTGTATCACTGAGTGATGTGGTAGCCATCTTAATTTGCATGAAGTGTACTTTACAATGTTTACACACCCAAGGCCTAGTCTTCCAGAGTCTCTTCAGAACCACCCTGTCGTCCCTGGCTGTGTCTGTTTACACTATGCAAAATTCTGGGCTTTGTATATTTACCTGGAAAGAGATTTGTTGTGTATCCAGGAGTTTAGATCTGTTTCCTCCTTCTGGCCTGTAAGAATCACCAACGCTTAAGAGCTGAGAGGAGCAGAGGGAAGCTCTGGAAGGCCAAAGAGGTGTGGCCATTAAAACCAGGGAAGCTCCCAGGCATCCCGTGGGAAGGGTGGAAGTGCGCACGCGCGGCCTCGGGATCCAATACAGCTGTTCTCAGCCCAAAGTGTCTCCATGCACCAGCTGTTCTGAGTGGGTGACCTGGGACGACCGACACCGCTAAGTTTCAGTTTCTCATCTGTGAAATGGGACAAGAGTCTACCTCAGTCTACCTCACAGAGTTGTGGCGAGGACCAGGTGAGGTTGTCCCCACGGTCTTGAAACTTTGTGTCTGCACGGCTTCTGTGTTGTGTGTGCGTTTTGCATCTTCCTGTCGTCTTTGTTCCTCTTCCAAGCCCATTGCAGGCCACACAAGGGTTCAGTGCTTTTCCCTGCTCCCCCAGGGCCGGTTTGCTCACCGGGTTCAGTCACTCGGTTGCACTGTTTTACACTAGCATAGGGAGCATTTTGGGCTAGAGGACTGATACCTGGCATCAAGCCAGCCAGCCCAGCTTGGGAAGGAAAGACCAAATGAGCCCTGGGAGAGGAGCCTGCAGGGCCGGACTCTGCATCTGGCCTACTTACCCTTGTAATTCACATAACTGGCCAGAAGATGGGGCTCTTGACCCTCAAGGGCCACAGGCCCTACCTCATTGAAGCTAAAGGGAAGTCAGACCCAGGGAGGACTCCTGGAAATCACGTTCCTTGCCCTACCCTGGCCTCTCTTACCGTGGGTGTCTGAGACCTGACTTGTGGGGGCAGTTAGATATTTGGGAACATCCTCCCTTTGGCCACCACCGTTAGCCACTTAATGATCGCTCCACAGAGCGCCCTCTCTGGTGTGGCCGGGTTCTTTCTGTCTCAGCCTAAGTCCAAGGGGGAAAGCTTTTCTCACTGCTGTTTCCCCAGCACCCAACACACAGGATACAGAGCTCTCTGTGAAGCCGTTTTTATTAACAAACGATGATTGAATCCCCACTTAGTGACTGCCTGACCTAGACGTTGCTTAGTTTCTCGGTGACTCAGTTTTCTCATTAGTGAGACAGAGAAATAACAGACATGCTATGACTACTTCGATAAATGGCACATTTATTTCACTAGGTCCTGGTGCCTGGAGGGATGGCTCCCTGAAACCTCTAATGGCATCATCATTATTATACAAGGAAAATAAAGTCCAAACCCATTATCTGGCTATTGTGGTTTGTATATGCTTGGCCCAGGGAGTGGCACTATTAGGTGTGGCCCTGTTGGAGTAGGTGTGTCACTGTGGGCGTGGGCTTTAAGACCCTCACCCTAGCTGCCTGGAAGTCAGTATTCTGCTAGCAGCCTTGAGATGAAGATGTAGAACTCTCAGCTCCTCCTGCACCATGCCTGCCTAGATGCTGTCATGCTCCCACCTTGATAATAACGGACTGAACCTCTGACCTGTGAGCCAGCCCCAGTTAAATGTTGTTCTTATAATAGTTGTCTTGGTCATGGTGTCTTTCACAGCAGTAAAACCCTAACTAAGACACCAGCTCTCCTCAGTTTGACAAGAACACCCCCTTTTTTTAAAACTTCCCCCCCACCCCCAATGTTTTTTCTTTAGATTTATTTTTTTATATATGAGAACACAGTCACTATCTTCAGACACACCAGAAGAGGGCATGGGATTCCATTACAGATGGATGTGTGCTCTTAACCTCTGAGACATCTCTCCAGCCCCACATGCAAGAGCATCTTCTTTTTTTAAAAAAAAAGATTTATTTATTTTATGTATATGAGTACACTGTAGCTGTACATATGGTTGTGAGCCATCATGTGGTTGCTGGGAATTGAATTCAGGACTCTGCTCCCTCTGGTCGGCTCTGCTTGCTACAGCCCAAAGATTTATTTATTATATGTGAGTACACTGTATCTGTCTTCAGACACACCAGAGGAGGACATCAAATTCCATTACAGATGGTTGTGAGCCACCATGTGGTTGCTGGGATTTGAACTCAGGACCTTCAGAAGAGCAGTCAGTGCTCCTAACTGCTGAGCCGTCTCTCCAGCCTGCAAGAGCTTCTTCTAATTGTAACAGTCATTCCTACTGCTCTTTTCACTATTATCTCCCGTGCTGGCCCAACTCTGGCCACGCTGCATGTCAGCACTCTCCAATCTGTGTCCCAGACGTGAGACGTTTGCTCTCTTCATCTTGGCAGGTGGAGGTCTGAGATCAGCTTGCAAGAGTTGGTTTTCTTTTTGTGTTGTGTGGGTCCTGGGTACTCAGATAATCAGGCTTGGTGACAAGTGGCGTCACCTGCTGAGACGTTTCACTGGACCTCAATGCATTTATAAATAGATTGAAATAAATGTACATATATTTGCAGTCTTCTAGATGCCTAGCGACCTCTGAGGCTATGTGGAAAACAAAGGCATAGAAAAAGAAATAATTCTTGTGAGATGATTACTGGGCAATGTTCTTTTTACAGATGACCAAAAATTATGATGTGAGGGCTGGAGAGATGGCTCTGAGGTTAAGAGCACTGACTGCTCTTCCAGAGGTCCTGAGTTCAATTCCCAGCAACCACATGGTGGCTCACAACCATCTGTCATGGGATCCAATGCCCTCTTCTGGTATGTCTGAAGACAGCAGCAGAGTAATCACATACTTAAATCTTTTTTTTTGTTTTGTTTTGTTTTGTTTTTTTTGGGGGGGGGTTCGAGTAGCCCTGGCTGTCCTGGAACTCACTCTGTAGACCAGGCTGGCCTTGAACTCAGAAATCTGCCTGCCTCCCAAGTGCTGGGATTAAAGGCTTGTGTGTGTGTGTGTGTGTGTGCGCGCGCGCGCACAAGTGTTTTACACAGTGCTGTGTGTCCTCATGTATAAGTACACATGTGGAGGCCAGAGTTTGATGGCTGACATCTTCAGTAGCTCTCCACTTATTTTTTGGAATGTGCGTGGTGTTCTGCCTGCCTCTGTGTCTGTGAGCTACATTCATTTCTTGCACCCGAGGAGGCCAGAGGGGACGGACAGCTTCGCTGAGATAAGGTCTTGCCAGGGTGTCTAGGCAGGCTTGAACTCGCGGTTCTCCCGCCTCAGCCTCCCGAGTGCCAGATGAGCCTGAGCCACCAGAAGGGTTGAACTTTGGCACGAACTGGGTCATGTTCCTTTCTGCAGTTTTGGCAGAGGCTGAGACTGATCGCAAAGATCCCTTTCCCCTCAATAACGTGGACTCACCTCCACTCTCAGGAGATAGAAGACAAAGGCCCCTTTCTTTCTCTCAAGCTACTCTGTTTCCTTTCAAACTCAGATCACGTCCAATGCCTTACCCGTCACTTTGCACCCTCTCCTCAGATCGGTTAGTTGTTGCTGTTAAACAATAATCTGTCTTACAGTATGTCTTTGGACAACTTGAGGTCATCCTCAGCTCAACCCCCACTGTCTGCTGTCAATCTTAGCCTCAGGGAGACCCAAGTCTCAGCCCGTTTGCCTCCTGTCTGCAGCTCTTTAATGCTCTTCGATCTGTCCACTAATTTAAGGGTTAAAAAGTAATTTTAGAGGGCTCTCTCTTCTCATCATTACTTTCTCCTGCCATCTTTGTTTCTGAGGGAAATTTCTCTTAATTTAAAACCCGTCTTCCGAGGAATAAAATCAGAATAGGCAAACCCGACACTTTCTCAAGAGTCAGGTGTAGCTGCAAACAGAAGCAGGGATTTTCAGTTCCCAGCAAGCAGTAGGAAGGACCTCAGAGCCCAGAGGCCCCCTAGGGGAGGGAGGTGGTTTCTAAGGCAACCGGCCCAGGGAGGAGCTGGCTCTCTGGCTCCCTCTCCCTTCTCCCTGGTAGCCCAGGGTACCGCCGGACAGCGTCCTCCCGTGCTCCGCGCGCCGATTGGCTGCTCGGGGCGCCCTCTGATTGGCTGCTGCGGGCTGATGGCTATGAAGGTGGCGCCCGTTGATGGTTGACCGGTCTTTGGATCCAGGGTAGGGGTCGCCTCGCGTGCGATCGGCTCACACAGGACCAGAGGGCGCGGACTGCTGCAGCTCAATCTGGAATCCACCGGCGAAACCAGGCTCCGCCCGGCCATGCCCGCCGGGAGCAACGAGCAGGACGGCGTCCTCAGCTATCAGGTGGGCCCCGCCTCCCGCTCCTCCCCGGCTCAGCCTCGGTCCTCTGCCCACCGCCCGGCTCCTGCCCCAGCCGGGGTTCCAGGCGTGTCCCCGAGGGCAGGGGGGGAGGCCCGCGTGGGACGCCAGGGGGCGCTCCGTGTGGCCGGGGAGGGTGACCTTGGGCGAGCCCGGAGCCGCGGGCACTGCAGCAGCCCCTGCGTCGCCTGCTGCCGGGTGTCCCGGAGCAGTGACCGCTCTGTCCGCGGGTCCCGGTTGGCGGCAGACGCCGGCTTCTGGCCTTGCCTCGTTATGCTGTAGGTGTCTGAGAGGGAATCCGGGGACCTTGCGCGGGTCTTTGTGTTTTGACTCTGGTTCCTCAGTGGCTCAGAGGAAACCTTGCAAAGACCGGGAGGCTGGGAGCAGCCCCTGAGAATGTGGCGGCTTTGTGGAGCCCTGCGTGCTGCCCAGACAGCTGACAAGTTCTGGGTAGGGATGCACATGGACCAGGGGAGGCGTGAGGTGGCAAGAGCGCCGACACCTTAAGTAGTTGATACTAGAACTGCAGGGGCGGCTCATGTCAGGACGCGTTGGACTAGGTGTGAAGGGTCTGGGTTCAGTTTCCGATCTGCTTCTCGTAGGCTTCGCGATCTATGCAAGCCACCCGTCCCTTGGACCCTCGGCTTCCCCATCTATTAAAATGGAAATACGTGTACGGTTTACTTCACAAGGCTGTTTTAAGGACTCTGTGAAACACAGTTTATTGTGTGATACCCAGCGAGTAGTAGCTTTTTGAATTCTCACGCCGGCTTTCTTGTGAAACCCGATCAGGTGTGGTTACTGCTCTGAAAAAAAAAAAAAAAAAGAGGGTTGGAAGAAGGGAAGGGACCTGAGACAGAGACTAGTACCGGTGCAGGGAGGGTGGCGGGTCTTGGAAGCAAATGCCATGTTGACATCTGGGAGGAGGCATAGAGGACTTCCTGCGTGTAGTGACAGGACACACCCTGCCCCTCTTCCCGGCAAATAGCCTTTGCTTGCCAGTCACAAAAATAGATGTAAGATTTTAGAAAACCTTTCCACATCTGATCTTATGACCTGCCACGCTATAGGCAACCTCTGTTTGGGAGGCAGTGAGCAAATGGGCCAATAGGAGCAATAGGCTCTTGCCTCTTCCATCTGGTAGAAAGGAGAATTAGCGCTTCTTCACTGTCTTCTACATGCTAGGCAAGGCTCCACCACAGAGCCATACCCCAGCCTGAAAGGATTGTGTGTGGATGCCTCCTGTGTGTGTGTGTGTGTGTGTGTGTGTGTGTTCTCTCTCTCTCTCTCTCTCTCTCTCTCTCTCTCTCTCTCTCTCGCTCCCACTCATGTGGTAGCCAGAGTTTGATATCTGGTATCCACCTTATTTATTCATACATGTTCGTACACTGAACATCAGCTGGCCCGTGAGCCCTTGGGATCTGCCTGTGGTGATGCCCACCCCCTTCCTACCCCCCTTCCCGCACATCCCACTCCACTCCCCCATCCCCCCACCCTGCCCCACACTGAGTGCTGGTCTTTGACACGGGTCCTGGGAGTCTGGATTCAAGTCTTCGTGCCACAACAAACCCCCTGCCTTCCTGCATCCCAAAATGAGCATTCTCAGTCAATCACACAAAACACTGTAGTCCTAGTACCAGGAGCCCAAGACAGGAGGATTGTGTGTTTGAGGTCAGCATAGACCAAATAATGAGATCCCATCTTGGGGAAAAAAAATCTGCACAAAGGAAATGTGTCATTATAATAATGTGTCCAGGTGCTGGCAGTGTCCCAGACAGTCCCATGAGAACATGCATGACTCAGACTGCGGGAGAGTCTTCTAAAGAAGAAAATTTGGGCAAAAGTCTGAAGAGTGGACATCAGCTGGAGAGAGGGGGGCGGTCGGAGAACTTGGGAACAGAAGAGGATGCTCAGACCCCCCTGTGGCAGACGTGGAGGACGTTCTGGAAGGACAGCGTGATGCCGCCGCGGGGGCAGAGGGGGAGCGTAAGGTGGGTTCTGGGTTTGTAACACAGGGAGGCACTGTGGCCCCTGCTCAAGCAGCTGGTATTTACCCGAAGGACCAAGAGCTGTGAGGGGTTGGGGAGGTGAGACGGGAGAAGAGGGCTCAAGAGACAGAAGGTGAGGTCCTGATGAGGCTGGGGTGTGTGTGAGGAGACCTGTCTATAACCTGCAGAGTGTGTGCAGGCTGGATCAAGTACATAGTCACACAGTTCTGTGAGTGGCCTGGAGAACTGATTCCTTTGTGTCTGTGCACATTGTAAGAATGTTCTTTATAGTGAGCGAAGACACCTTTGTGGGGTGATGGAATAGGGCCCTGTGGATCAGGACAGGAACTTGAGGTCTAGGGAGGGAGGAGACTGGGGGCTGAGGGGAACGGGAGGGGCTTTAGGGGATAGTTAGCCGGTGGGTGGTCACCTCAGTGACTCAAGCCTCCTGTGCCCGCCTGAGGGACTGGACCTTGCAGAGCAGGTGGACCATGCGAGTTGTCGGAAGCAGAGGTCGGTCCGAGACACCACAGCTGCACACCCTGACTCGGGGCAGGCTCCAACCCGGCCTTCTGACGCACCTGTCCACAGCTGCCCTCCGAGATCGGCAGCCAGAGGGGTTTGGAAATGCAAGCCACATCACGTCATGTCTTATCTCAAAACCTGTCAGGGGCCTCTTGAGCAATTTAGGATGAAATCCAAACTCTGCCATGACTTACCAAGGTTTGCCATGGCCAAGGCTTGGCCCATCTCCCTAGACTCCCCACTCTGCCCATGTCCTCCAGCTCTGGCCTGGTTTGCGTTTCTTCGGTATGACAAGCTCCTTCACGGCCCAGGATTTGTCCCCTTTCTAGGACACTCTGCCTCCTCATGACTCGTGTCTCCTGACCTCCTCCCCCCGTAGGGTCCTCTTTGCATTTCTTCCTAGCAAAGAGTGTGTGTGTGTGTGTGTGTGTGTGTGTATGAGTTTGTGTGAGTATGAGTGTGTGAGTGTGTGAGTGAGTGTGTGAGTGTGAGTGTGTGAGAGTGAGAGTGTGTGTGTGAGTATGTGTGTGAGAGTGTGTGTGTATGTGTGTGAGTGTGTGAGTGAGTGTGTGTGTGAGTGAGTTTGTGTGAGTATGAGTGTGTGAGTGTGTGAGTGTGAGTGTGTGAGAGTGAGAGAGTGTGTGTATGTGTGTGAGTGTGTGAGTGAGTGTGTGTGAGTGTGAGTGTGTGAGTGTGTGAGTATGTGTGTGTGAGTATGAGTGTGTGTGTGAGTGAGAGTGTGTGTGAGTATGTGTGTGAGTGTGTGTGTGTGTGAGTGTGTGAGTGTGTGAGTGTGTGTATGTGTGTGAGTGAGTGTGTGAGTGAGTGAGAGTGTGTGTGTATGTGTGTGAGTGTGTGAGTGAGTGTGTGTGAGTGTGTGTGTGAGAGTGTGTGTGTGTGAGTGAGAGTGTGTGTGTATGTGTGTGAGTGTGTGTGTCTTGATAGCCTGTTGTCTCCTTAGCTGGGCGTTCCAGGAGCCAGGGAAGAGGCGGATGGTCCTGTCTCGCTCTGCCTGGTGTCCAGTCAGTGCTGGGCTGCAGGAAATGAGCGCCGAGGGCCGAGGCGGAAGTGCCTGTGCCGTAGGAGTTCTTGGTCTACTAGGCAGGGTTTGGTTTGCAAGGAAGGTTTGCGGTGGTCAGTGGCCCGCACACACTGTGCCGTGCGCAGGTCAGCGAGCCGCAAGGTCTTCCCCTCCCCTCCACCGAGGATGTTTCTGACCTTCCAGGCTGGCTTCCTGTAGCTCTACCAGAATTGGACACTCATGCTCCCTGTCGGCACCACCCGCCACGGGTCCTCATGGCTCCCCCCAATCCCCCGGGGGACCACACAGGCTCCTTTCTGCGTTTACCGTGCTCCCCTTCGTTTGCTCCCTCTGCCTGCGTTCTGTGCACCAGGCTCCGTGCTAGGCCCTTCCCATTCACCTCACGGCCGCCTTCTCTTTAGTTACAGTGCTGAGGGTTGAGCCGGCCCTCACTCTGTGGATCAACAGTTAGGAACACATACCATCACCCCCCCACACACACACACACATACACACAGACAGACAGACACACACACACACACACACACACACACACACACACCCATGCATGCAGGAACCCATGGTGGTATAATGCTAAGAAAGATGGATCAGCAGTTAAGGACACATACCATCAACCCCCACCACACACACACACACACACACACACACACACACACACACACACGAACCCATGCATGCAGGAGCGCATGGTGGTATAATGCTAAGAAAGATGGAGCAGCAGTTAAGAGCACTAGTTGCTCTTGCAGAGCACCCGAGTTCAATTCTCAGCACCCACATGGTGGCTCATAACTCCATCCAGGGCCTCCAATACCCTCTTCTGAAACAAGACACCCATGTGTTTCTCTCTCTCACACACACACACACACACACACACACACACACACGCATGCGCGTGCGGGTAAAACCCTCTCACACACAGATGAATGTAAAGACAAGTTCAGAGTTCATGTTGGCTGCAGAGAGACCCCAGCCAGCCTGGGCTGCGGGAGTCTACTGCTACACGAATGGGCAAAGGGAGAAGGTCAAGCCCTGGCGTGTGGGAGGAACCCAGGAGTCCAGTGGGGCCGAACCTCACCCCTGTGCCTTCCGGCGGCTCCATGGAGAGCCGGCCGTTCCTGAAGGTCCAGGGCAGTTTATGGTAAGCAGGTGGTAAGTGTTTGCTCAACGCTGCGGAACAAACCTCCAGTTCAGATGGAAGTTTGCCCCCTCAGCCCACTGCAGAACAGCCGGTGCCCAGCACCCCTCACCCTCCCAGCATGCGCAGGGGTGTGAGAACCTGCGGGCATCCTCCACAGGCTGGGGAGCTCAGTGGGAGGGCCATGTGTGGAGGGGGGGCGCTCTGTGGGAGGGCCGTGTGTGTGCGTGTGTGTGTGTGTGTGTGTGTGTGTGTGTGTGTGTGCGCTCTCTGTGGGGGGCAGCTGCGGGCTGGCCTGCTGAGCAGAGCCTGGGTGCAGAGCAGGGGCAGCTGAGGCTGCTCACTCACTTCCTTAAAGGCTGCAGGTAATCAACTCAGTGCTGTTTGCCTTGGCAGAGCAGCCAGAGCCGTCGTCAACACAAAGAAACAGCCTCCTTGATTCTAAACCTGCTGCTAGGTTACAGCGCACCCGCCCGAGGTAATGGATCCTCGGGCCATTTCCCACAAGGTAGGAAGGAGCTCCCGCTGGCGCTGCCGGGCGGGGCGTTGGTAGTTAGGGAGTCACAGGACTCTGTCGCCTCCTGTCTGGTTAGACTGAGCCCTGCCCCGCATTCCTCCCTCTTGTTCCTGCCTCAGAGCCAGAGTCTTTCAGGTTTCCCCCTCCGATCTTCCTGTCCAATCTTGCTTTTCTGCCTCATGTTTCTGTGGCTGATTTTTTGTTTTTGAAAAATATTTATGTGGATGAGTGTTTTCCTTGCATGTATGTGGCTGCTCCATGTATGTACGGTTACCACAGAGGCCAGAGGCATTGAATTCCCTGGAACTGGAGTTACAGGTGGGTATGAGCCACCACTGGGGTGCTGGGAACCGAACCCAAGGCTTTGGCAAGAGCAGCAAGGGCTCCTTGGGAGGAGCCGTGTCTCCAGCCTTATCACCAACCACCCCACGAAAGAAGGGTCTCTCCACGTAGCCCAGGCTGGCCTAGAATTGGTCATCTTGCTGCTTCAGTTTCTCAAGTGCCGGATTACAAGCATGTGCTACCATGCCTGGATTGATAATGCTTTTAATTACATGCGATTCCTTTGCAGTTGACATAACTTTCAGTAACCCACTGGGCGATCCGTTGATCGGTAACATGATCCACTTTAGCTGTACTCTTAACTCTCTTCTGCCGGGTAAAGTCACAAACTCTGATGTCACTGCAGCTTAGATATGCATCTCCCCAGGGGCCATAATTCTCCAAGTCTGTACTCAACAGGGGTGACCTCAAGTGGGCGTCACAGAAAGAAGCACGGAGCCACTGTGCAGACTGGAGAGAGGGAGGGGAGCTCACGGCCAGCGGCTCCTGCCACGAGGCTTTGTAGAGCACGTCGTCTTGTTGGGCATTGTAGGCACCCAGCCACGTCCGGCTTCCCACCTTACGATACAGCGTTGTCCATGGAAGTTCATGCTTGAGAACTGCGTAGCTCTTGCATTACCAAAGGGATCTCGTCTCTGGCTTCGTTCATCCTGAGCCAGAGTGAGAGAGAAGTAGATAGAAATCTGGGCCAGACTCGGTGACTGTCTTCCGAGGGGCCGGGAAGCAGGTGCGGTGCTGGGTGAAGAGGCAGACGGAGAAGACCTGGAGGGCTGCTGAGCACCAGGGCCTTCGGGTGTGCGAGGGTCTGACTGTGGGGAGGCCAGTGTGAGTGTCGGGCTGTTCTCCCCGCTGGCGTGACTTCCGGAGCTCTCAAAAAATGACCAGGTCGTTTGCTTTGAACAGTATTAATATGTAATTAATAATAAAATCTGAGCTTCCCTGTCCGTCTCAGCTCTCGTGAGCTCTTACTCAGCCCTGACTTAAGAACATGTTGGAGATTAGGGAGGGTAGTAGCGACCGCAAACACGGAGGCATAAGTGTCTTGTGGAAATCACTTCCAAATTCTAGTTGTGCCAACTTCTTTTGCCAGCCGACGGGGAACCCCCGCGGTGGGGCTGAGGGGCACCTGTGCAAATGCTTGTCTGTGTCCACCCTGCGTCCACCCTGCGGGCCGCCGAGCTTGTCTCTGCTGCTGATTTTTCAGGTGGCAGGGTGCATCTGTGCTCAGGAAACACTCTGTGATGCTGTCTTTGTTGTCCTGGCCGGCAGTGACGGGTGGCCGGGATGGGAGGCTGTACCGAGACTGAAAGTGTTAGATCCATGGGGTGTGGTGGGGAGTGAAAGTTTGAGATAAAGTTGGGAAGGGTGACAGCGCCCATCCAGGCAGGTCTGTCTCCACGTGGCTTCTGCCTACGACCTTCGTTCTTTGCTGCTTCCGGGCTGTGTCTTGGAGCTGGGAGCATTATGTAAGATCCAATCCTGTTCCTGTCTTTTAATTTGGTCACTCCTGGAAGGAAGACTGGTTTACCATTCAGATCTGACTCATTCTTTTTTTTTTTTTTTTCCAATTAATTAAATACTTTTTGTTGAGACAGGGTCTCACTGTATAGTCCTGGCTGGTCTGGAACTTGTAAATCAAGTTGATCTTGAATTCTGAGATCCCCTGCCTCCTGAGTTCTGGTGTTAAAGATGTCGCTATCCCCAGCTTCATTCATTCTTTAATGATATTTTTAATGTTTTGAAATTACAATCATATCATCTCTGCTTTTCTTTTCCTCTCCCAGCACCCTTTTGCTCTCTCTCTCAAATTCATGGCCTCTTTTCCTTTGCTCACACATGCACACACTTGCATACCTGTGCATATACATATGAACACACACGTGCATACACACATTCATACTAGACACATTGCATACACACATATAACACATACATGCAGATAGACATACACATGCACACATGTACACACATGCACACCCATACATGTATGTGCATACCACACACATGTGCATACATGTGCACATATAAGTACACACAGATACATGCATACACTACAGACGGATGCACATATGTATGCATATGCCACATACATGCACACATGTGCACACACATACATCCGCACATATATGCATCTACACAGATACATGGACACACAGAGATACACAGCACACATGCATGCACACACACTCCTAAATATATATTTACAACCTGCTCAGTCCACATGTTACCTGTATGTGTATGCTCCCAAGGTCTTGGTATTGGATAACTAGTTGGCCGGGTCTTCCCTGGAGAAGACGTTTCTAAGGCGCATGACTGTGCTTTCTCAATATCTGCTGTGTAATGATTTAACGAAAAAGGTTCACTTTCATTTTTATTTACGTGTATGTGTGTGTGTGTGTGTATGTGTGTGTGTGTGTGTGTGTTCAAGTGCCTGTGAACACCAGAAGAAGGTACTTCAGGTCCCTTGGAGCGGGAGTTTGTTGGTGGTTGTGAGCTGCCTGGTGGGACCAAACTTTGGTCCTCTGCAAGGACACCAAGCGCTCGAAGCGGAGCTGCCTGCAGCCGTGCAGTCGAAGCGGAGCTGCCTGCAGCCGTGCAGCTTCAGTGCTTTAATGTGACGGAACACCTCAGCGCCCTTCTCTGTCCCGGGACCCTCCAGCTCATGTTTAGCAGGCGGCAGCATCAACGAGTCTCCCATTCACTACTCCACCCCCCCTCCCTTAAGCCTGCTTAGCGTGCCCCTCGTGACTGATCTCTCCTGAGCCACGAGCCCCTCTGAGAATCTGGTAAAAGCTGCGGACCTGGTGCACATGCATCGGTATCCATGGTCACGGACCCCCAGCTGGTAAATCTTGCCTCCTGTGAGTGGTGGTGCTTGTAGAGGCACCTGCCGCAAGCCTGGCCCAAGAGGTCTGAGATTGCCTTTTCAGTTTGGCAATTCCAGACAAACTTGGCATATGCTTGAAAGTTGGAGAACATTTCAAATGTATATCAAAGGAGAGAGATTTGCATAATGAATCATCACGTATTAATGACTTGGCAGTGAACACACACACCATCTTGTCTCTTCTCTGTTTCCCTCCGCTCGCCATGAAGCTTATAGGGATACACCTGCCTCCAGGGGTGCACTGCTTACAGGGGTACATGCTGTTTCCAGGGGTACATGCTGCCTCCAGGGGTGCACTGCTTACAGGGGTACACGCTGCTTCCGGGGGTACATGCTGCTTCCAGGGGTGCACGCTGCTTCCAGGGGTGCACTGCTTCCAGGGGTACATGCTGCTTCCAGGGGTGCACTGCTTCCAGGGGTACATGCTGCTTCCAGGGGTGCACTGCTTCCAGGGGTACATGCTGCTTCCAGGGGTGCACTGCTTCCAGGGGTACACGCTGCTTCCAGGGGTGCATGCTGCTTCCAGGGGTGCACTGCTTACAGGGGTGCATGCTGCTTCTGGGGGTACATGCTGCTTCCGGGGGTACATGCTGCTTCCAGGGGTGCATGCTGCTTCCAGGGGTACATGCTGCTTCCAGGGGTACATGCTGCTTCCAGGGGTGCACTGCTTACAGGGGTACATGCTGCTTCCGGGGGTACATACTGCTTCCGGGGGTACATGCTGCTTCCAGGGGTGCACTGCTTACAGGGGTACATGCTGCTTCCGGGGGTACATGCTGCTTCCAGGGGTACACGCTGCTTATAGGGGTGCACTGCTTCCAGGGGTACATGCTGCTTCCAGGGGTGCACGCTGCTTTCAGGGGTGCACTGCTTACAGGGGTACATGCTGCTTCCAGGGGTGCATGCTGCCTACAGGGGTGCACACTGCTTACAGGGGTGCATGCTGCTTACAGGGGTGCATGCTGTTTGTAGGGGTACATGCTGCTTACAGGGGTGCATGCTGCTTACAGGGGTGTATGCTGCTTACAGGGGTGCACAGTGCTTACAGGGGTGCATGCTGCTTACAGGGGTGCACAGTGCTTACAGGGGTACATGCGGCTTACAGGGGTGCATGCTGTTTGTAGGGGTTCATGCTGGTACAGTATAGGCGATTGTGCTGGGCTGTAGGAGATGCCCTAGGATGACAAATACATGCTTGCAGCTGTTAGATGCTCATGGCCCATGCCGGGTGTGACGGCACATGATAAAGCCCAGCAGAGGCAGGTGGATTTATGAATTCCAGGCCAGTCAGGGCTTCACACTGAGACTCTGTCTTAAAAAACAAAGCAAGAAGAAAGGTTCTCACGGACAGATAGGCTAGGTAAGAAGAACAGGTATGTTTGGTTTGTTTTTTTTGTTTTTGGTTTTACTTAAAAATGGTTCCTTGTTGGGTGGAGAGATGGCTCATTGGTTAAGAGTGCTGGCTGCACCCTGGCTCAATCCCCAGCACCCACAAGGCTGCTCACAACCGTCTCACCTGTGGTTCCAGGGCATCTAATGCCCTCTCCGGCCTCCCCCAATACCAGGCACACACGTGGTGCACAGACATGTAGGCAAAACACCCTATATACACATAAAAGTACACATAAGAAAAAGGTTCCTCAGCTGGGTGGTGGTGGCACATGCCTGTAATCCCAGCACTTGGGAGGCAGAGGCAGGTGGATTTCTGAGTTCGAGGCCAGCCTGGTCTACAGAGTGAGTTCCAGGACAGTCCGGGCTACACAGAGAAACCCTGTCTTGAAAAGACCAAAAAAAAAAAAAAAAAAAAAAAAGACAAAGACAAAGGTTCCTCAGTTGCTGTGTAGCTCTCTTGCATGTGCAAGGCCCTAAGTTCCACCCCCAGTACAGCGCGAGGGAAAGGAGCAGACGATGACTCTGAGGAAATCTCTGTAGAGGAGCTGCAAGTAGAGCCGGTGTGCTGGGGAATTCATCAAATTGCAACACCACGGGCCTGGGGAGGCATGGGGGCTACCTGAGGACCTTGAGTGTTGTAAAGCAATACTGCATAGGTCAGACTGGGCTTTTTCCTTCCCCTCCTCCTTCCTTCCTCTCTCCAGGGTCTTTCTGTGTAGTCTTCTTGGCCAGGTACTCACTATAGAGCCCAGGCTGGCCTTGAATTCACGACTGTCTGTCTGCCTCATCTGTGATTACAGTATGAGCTTCAACTGAAAATACTTCAGTGTGTCCTAAAAGTGTGTTGTAGAGGCACATAGAGGGGACAGCAGCGGCGCGGCGCGACACGCCAGGGCAGGCGAGCCAGGCTCTCCCGCTGCTGTCCCCATCGGCATTCACATTCGCCTCTCTTCCAAATGTCACATTTGCTCTGACTTTTAGAGACTTTGTAATAAATAGCTTTATTCTCACAGTGCAATACAGGAGGGACAGGAAATTCCCTTGCAGCCCCCTCCCCGATTTCACCCTGTGGCTGTGTCGTAGCTTACGTTAGCGCGGGGTCTTAGTGTTGGAGGGTTTTGTCCCTGCCCTAAATCCACCATGCCTGACTGTGAGTCCTCCCCCAGCCTCCGGGGAGGACTCTTCTTCTTCATAGTGATGTCTTCCTGGATGTCACAGGACTGGGATTATTCTCTCTCTCTCTCTCTCTCTCTCTCTCTCTCTCTCTCAACTTCCCTAGTGATCCTCCTGCCTCAGCTTCCTGAATTTTGAGATTACAGTTCGCGTATTCATTTACAGCAACATCTTGGTGGTTTTTAAGTCTTCAGCAGTTATGAGTCAAACTTCTGTGAACATCCATGTTCAGGATTTTTTGTGGATTTAAGTTTCGGTTTTAGTGGTAAATTAAACACCAAACCGTGTATTACAAAATAAGAATATGTTGGTAAGAAGCCGTCTCCTCCTGTGGCTGCGGGCGCTTGCTTTCCTCCAGCAGTGCCGAGAGTCTGTCGTTTCCAGTTCTCTATACTGTTGTAGCTCGCGGTGTCCTCAGATGCCCAACACCGATACAACCGATAGTGTGAGTAAAGGCTAGACCCAACGGTTCACACTAATCCCCACACACTGAGAGGCCAGCCTGGGCTGCACAGCGAATTCTTAGACCAGCCTGAGCTACAGGGTGAGACGTGTTCTCAAAAACCATCAAAGAAAGAACAGTTCATGATGTTCCCTGTTGTGGTTCATCTCTGCTGCTCTAACCAGGGTTGCTCCAGAGGCTGGTCGGACACTTTGTCCTGATTTCCCCTCTGTGTTCCGCCTCACCGGGAACTGATCTGGAGCCCGTCTCCAGCCTGTTCCCGTCCCCAGCCTGTACCCGTGCACTGTGTTACTCAGAATAGATTCCTCTGAAATCAGCACACCACCAATTTCACATCTGTCTCTGTTTTGTTTTTTATTTTGAGAATTCCTTTTTAAAAAAGATTTAATTTATGTGTATCTGTGTGTGTGTGTGTGTGTGGGGGCTCCTGTGGGGTCAGTAGAGGGTGCTGGCCCCCTGGAGCCAGACTTACCGTGGTTTTTGCTGTCTAAGGTGGGTACTGGGATCTGAACTTGGGTCCTCTGGAAGAGCAGTGCATTCAACCACTGAGCCATCTCTCCATCCCTGATCTGAATCTTTAAAAAACAAGCTCTTGTAACTTATTCTTTCTTTTGAACAATTTTTATTTTCTTACTAAAGTTTTGCCTGCGTGTGTGTCTGTGCATCATTTGCATGCAGTGCCTGTGGAGGCCAGAAGAGGGCGCTGCAGTCCCTGGACCTGGAGTTACAGATGGTTGGGCCCTGCCGTGCGGATGCTGAATTGAACTTGGCGCTGCTCTAGAAGAGCAGCCAGTGCTCCTAACACTGAGCCATCTCTCCAGGCCCCTTTATTCTAACTATAATCAAGCATTTATGTCCCATCTCCTTTTCTTTGACAAAGTGTAACAAATCACAGTTTGTTTTGTTTTGTTTTGTTTTGTTTCTGCTTCGCTCTTCAAACTTAATATTCTATCTTGGAGATATTTTTCATTGTGGTAATAATATGTATTTTTAAATATCTATGAAAGTAAATTATCAAATTAATTACCCTACCTGACATTTGACATTCTATTTCTCTAAAAAACATGATTTAAGTTAACCTCATTAAATGTCTTTTCATCGTGGAAATAGATTGCCTGTCTTCAGCGCTGTGTTTGGGGGCATGGGGGAGCAGGGTGAAGTGAGCCATACCTGGAGGGGGTGAGGACTGCATCCCCGGGGGACAGTAGCCTGGCCAGAGCCACACGCCAGGAAGGCAGAGCTGTGCCCGACCACCAGTGAGGAAGTTTTGTCTTGGTGAGTTGGTGCCCTGTGAGGTGGGAAGGTGTGTCTGAAATTACAGCCACTGATTTCAGAAAGACTTACCAAGCTCACATCATATGAACATTTCTGTGCTAGGTACAGTGCTATAATCTTTAAAATTTTTGTTTTCTTTTAATTTTGAGGCAGGGCCTTACTATGCAGAACTGGATGACCTGGACTTGCCCTGTAGACCAGGTTGGCTTCTGCCTCTTGAGTGCTGGGATTAAAAGCATGCAATACCATACCTGGGTTTTGTGTGTGTGTGTATGTGTGTTGTTTTTTGGTTTTGTTTGTTTTGTGTGTGTGTGTGTCTATACCTGCATGAGTGCAGTTGCCCAAGGAGGCCAGAAGAGGGCATCAGATCTTCTGCAGCTGGGGTTAGAGGCTGGAAACTGAACTTGAGTCCTTTGCAAGTGTATATATACTTTTTGTTTGTTTGTTTGTTTGTTTTTTGGATTTGGTTTTTTCAAGACAGGGTTTCTCTGTATAGCCCTGGCTGTCCTGGAACTCACTGTGTAGACCAGGCTGGCCTCGAACTCAGAAATCCGCCTGACTCTGCCTCCCAGAGTGCTGGGATTACAGGCGTGCGCCACCACTGCCTGGTTTACACTCTTAATCACTAAGCCATCTCTCTCTCTCTCTCTCTCTCTCTCTCTCTCTCTCTCTCTCACCACACACACACACACACACACACACACACACACACATACACACAATCAATCATTGCTAACTGGGATTGCCGTAGGGACATAAAAATTGGCTGGGTTGTTTGGGAGTGAGGGGCAGTTACCGCTCACGGCAAGTGCCGGCCAGTATCCGCCCAGTTTCAAAAGGCTCTCGGGTGTGTAACGGTGGAAGGACGGGAGCCGCTCAGTCTCCTTTGCTCCAGTGCATCCGTGACCTTGGGTGTCGTTATTTAGTGTGCTCTGTGTCTCGGAGACTCACAAAACAGGGGAGAATGGCTGGCCGCATATTTGCATCTCAAGGTTATTATGTGGCTCCAACACGCGTGAGAGCCACCGTGTCTCCCCTGTGGGCATCTCAGAGCATCTCTATACACTGTGGCTTGAAGTATTTGAATGAGTGACAATTTGTATATGTTTGTGACTATTTGCATGTCTGTTTTTAAACAGAGACCAGATGAGGAAGCCGTGGTGGATCAGGGAGGGACCAGCACAATTCTCAACATTCACTATGAGAAAGAAGAGTTGGAAGGTAAGTCCCAGGGAAATCAGGGGCGGTCTCCCGGGTTCACACCCCACTCCTTCTCTCTGGCTGTAAGACTCTGTGGGGGAGACTTCCTTAGCCTCTCCTTCCCTTGTCTGGAAAAAAGAGTGACGCTGATGTGCCCCACCCCCACCCGTCCGTAGGCTCACCAGAGGCCTGAGGCAGTGCTCAGAGAACCGGGAAGGAAGCTCCACATAAATATCAGCCATAACCTTCTCTCTGAGGATGTGAAATACTCATTTAGCTCGCTGATTTTTTTTATTATTATTATGACCACATGGGATTGTAAAGTACAACACAAATTTAAGAGAAAATAAAATATCAGTAGTTTAAAAGTTGAGTTTGCTCGTAATTTTTTTAACCACATCTTCACTACCCGCTCTTCTGTTCTACCTATGCCCATTTCTACCTAATTTTTTTTTAAATCTAAGCAAGCAAATGGAACACAGAAATAGACGGCAAACGACTCTGAGAGTTCACAGTACAACGTTACATAAAACCCCAGTGAGACGGGAGCAGGAGGGGCCCTCCTTTCCCCTGGCTGCCCCCAGCTTCTCACTGGACTGTTGTATGGTGTCCTGTACTCCTTTATCCTGGGGGCTGAGGGGAGGGGCCTGCTGGATTCCTAATCATGCTTCCTCATTAGTGGTGGCCTTCTTTATCCCAGAGGAAGGTTCGTGTCCAGTGCGGCTTTAATAAGGAGCCGGGTTGGTCTTTGCATCAAACTGGTCCGTGTCCCAGAGAAAACTCAGCCTTTGGCTGGGAGACGGAGGAAAGCCAGGGAGGCCGACTCAGCCTCTGGGTCTGTTCTGTGGGAATGCGCGTGCATGGCGGGTGCTGGGTGGCGGGTGTCGCGTGGGTCAGTGGTGTTAGGAAGATCAAAGTCACATTCTGCAAGTTACTGTGGCCAGAGGGATGCAGGGATGGAGAAAGGGGGAGCAGGAGAGTGTGAGGTGAGGGGTGGGGGAGGGGCTCCTGTGGTGGAAGGCCTCTGTGAGTCAGGCCCTTCATGCCAACCCTCCTTTTCCTCTGTAGTCTGTTAACCCACCAGGCGAGAAGATCACTACCAACAATTCTGAGTCAGACTCAAAGCAAGCTTTCTTAACTACTGGCCAGATTCTCAGAGTGTGGCATGGACCTGCATTAGCCAGGGGCTTAAAAGGGCGAAGCCCACAGGGCCGCCTACATCCCGTCATGGGCAAGCCTGTGCTTCCTGCCGGCACGTCCTGCCTACACGTGTTCAAGCTCACCTGGTGTGGTCGGGATGGCCAAGCTTGTCACAGAAGCAAACCATCGCACGGCTTGTAATCTCCGTGAAGGACAGCCCCCAGCATGTGAGGGAATTGTCTGTCTTTGTGCGGTTGGGCTAACAGGTCAGAGGCAGTCTTGTTTTATAGATCTCTTAAGCACAGTAACTTAAACATAAAACCTAACTCAGGCCAACTCCAGCCCTCACAGCACCTCAGGCATGTGCTGGTGCCCTAGCCTCTTTTAGCTGTGGGAACCGACTGGATGGCAGGGGAGACTCACCCCACTGTGGAGCAGAGCCGGCAGATGTAACCTCACGGCCCAGCCTCAGCAGCCCACGGCGGGCGTCGTACAGACAGACCCTGTGACACACCCCAGAGTGTGCTGCTGGCAGCTCCGTGGGCCTCTGGCTGTTCCCCGTGGACCTCAGTCCTCACCGAGAAGGGAACACGTATGAATTCTTTCTGTGCACTTGGGAGTCGCGTAAGGAACTCCCACAAGCTCTCCTGGGTTTGAACTCCCACAAGCTCTCCTGGGTTTCGAAGGCCAGGCCTTGTCCATCAAGGTCGGCTGAGGAGCTGCTGGGAGCAGCATCTCCAGATGATGTCACCCCCTTCTGGGACTTGCTCTACTCTACCAGAGAAGAAAGCTGGAGGATGACACATTGCTGGAGGGCACTGTGTGGGAAATGGCCTCTCAGGACCAGATCCTTTTGAAAACTGGAATCTCTTCTGTTAGCACTTAAACCACATGCAAATGGAGGCCGAAGGTCCTCTCTGACCCAGTCCTGAAATGTCAGAGCCAGGGAAGAGGAGGGGGACTGGCGTTTTCAGAGGGTCGGGCATGCTGTGCGTCCCACCCAGACTCACACTGAGGCGGAATTGCAGGACTTTAAGAAGCCACATGCAGTGTGGTGGCATCTCCTAAAGGCACACGGAGAAAACAGCCTCGCTTTGATGGAGGATGCCATGAACTGTGTGTTCCGACTGAGTCAGGCGCACGCAGTCTCTCAGGAGCCCGTGGCTGCTGAGAAACCCCATGTCTTCTTTGCCCTTTATCTTGTCTTACTTACCCACGTTCCCTTACGCCATTCTCAGAGATGCCGGTGACTGTGAATATGGGTCCTTTTGAACAAGATGATTCCTTCAGTAAAGGTTAATTCAACGGAAGAGTCACGAGCAAGTGTGAGCCGAGCTTTCCCGAGATAACTCCAGAGTAACAGCGCTTAGTGCGTCTGTGTGTGTGTGTGTGTGTGTGTGTGTGTGGTGGTATGTGGTGGTGTGTGTGTGTGTGTGTGTGTGTGTGTGTGTGTGTGTGGTGTGGTGGTATGTGGTGGTGTGGGGTGTGTGTGTGTGTGTGTGTGTGTGTGTGTGTGGTGTGGTGGTATGTGGTGGTGTGGGGTGTGTGTGTGTGTGTGTGTGTGTGTGTGTGGTGTGGTGGTATGTGGTGGTGTGTGTGTGTGTGTGTGTGTGTGTGTGTGGTGTGTGGTGGTGTGTGGTGGTGTGTGTGTGTGTGTGTGTGTGTGTGTGTGGTGGTATGTGGTGGTGTGGTGTGTGTGTGTGTGTGTGTGTGTGTGTGTGGTGGTGTGTGGTGGTATGTGGTGGTGTGGTGTGTGTGTGTGTGTGTGTGTGTGTGTGTGTGTTCCTTCAGCCCCCGTGGATAACAGGGCACTTGTGTTAGAGGAATGGCTTCTCCCATTTCTTCTGGCAGATCATTATTCCTGATTAACGACTAGATTTATGGTTCCTGGCGTCAGCTTAATGCATTCTAATACACTTTTAGCGAAGGCGAGACCCACTTGGTCATATTTATAACTTTAAAGAGGCTTGCGTGTGTTCTACGTGTAAGACTTCCCCTGTGCTTGCTGGCTTGGAGTCGCCCTGGAAGCCCAGGGGGCAGAGCATCCATTAGCGATCAGGGCTGCGTGCAAGCGCTCGGTAAACGGCGCGCAGGGCAGAGTGCTCCGCAGGCCCCTGCCTCTGTCTGTGGGTGCCTCATGCCTTCTCTTCTGCTCCAAAGACCCAGTGCCTCATTCATGGCTGCTTGTGTGTGCACGTGTGTGTGCACGTGTGTGTGTGTGTGTGTGTGTGTGTACACGTGTGTGTATGCGAGCACACGCACGCGCGTGTAATTCTACATTCTTAATTTTAAAAACATCAGCATCTTTCTTACAAATTTTACTGAACCAGGTGCTTTATTAGTGTGCCGACATGCCGATGGTCTGACATTGACTGGGGAAAGGAATGAGAGGCTGGATAAGAAGGAGGGGCGTTGGCTGAGTTGGTGGGCCGGGCAGTGGGTGTCTGTCTGGTTGGATGGCCAGCGAGGTGATCATAGAGTTGGTTTGATGGGGTCACCGGACTGCCAGAATCCAGCCGGCAGCTTGGGCTTTATTTTGTGGTGTCTGTCTGCTGTATTCTAATTCTACTCAGAAAATCTAGGTCCTTGCCTCAGAACCCCTAGCTCAGACACTGACAGGCAGTTCTGCGGCAGCCATCTGGTCCCCCTTAGTCCCCTCCCTGATGAACTAGGTTTCATTTTTTTGCGTCTTTCTGGTGTTTTCAAAAGGCAGGGAGAGGCGTCTCCTCTAAGATGGATGCGTTTCCTTCTCCCTACAAAGCCAGCAAAGGCATTTAAAGGACTCTCTCTCTCTCTCTCTCTCTCTCTCTCTCTCTCTCTCTGCCCCGACCTGCCTGGTGAGGATTTAACTTTTGAGGCAGATCCTGTGCTATGTGTTCAGTACATGCAGAGCCCTCGCGTGGCCCCTTCGGCAGCACCGTGGAGATTAGAACAACGGAAGCATCGTGTTGGCACCCGAGCATGGCCAAGCCCGGACCTTCTCTAGAGCATTAGTTAGAACCTAGTTTTATGACATACAACAGTCGTGGCCCTCCTTGCTTTACCGTGATAGCCTCAGAGGGCAAATTAGTCAATGAGATGATCACAGGTTCTAGTGCTTTTCTTTTGAGAACGTAGATGCAATTACAGAACGCTAGCAGTCTTCCAGAGTGGGTACCCTGGGGGTGGTCAGAGAGACTCGATAATCCTAGCGAAGCTATTCAGAAGCTCGTGGGAGAGATGCCTCTAGCAGAGTCCGAGTCACCTTCAGCCCTTAAGTCCAGCCCTGCGCAAGCTCTGCGCAAGCATCCAGTCTGATTGATGTGATCGTCTAGGACATGACTGTTTTCACAGCCCGAGAATTCACTGCGAGCGGCTCCTGCAGGCCAGTAGTTTCTCTGCCTCCTTTCTCCTCTCTTCCCGCCTGGCTCCAACTCCACTGCTGTCCCTTCACCGCGGAGGCAGGGCGCACCTGGCCCCCTCTCCTGAAGGCATCCCCGCTCTGATGCCCCCTCTCCTGAAGCCCCCCCTGAAGTCCCCGTCTTTCTCACTCAGGAGGGTCCTTCCTGTGTTCCCTAATTCTTCCTTTCACATAGTGGTCCCCAGACACACTAGCTCTTCAGTCTAAAGTAATCAGTTGTACTTGAAAGACTATCTTTCAGTTTTCATTATGGCTGTCTTCCCTGAAGACTTCGTGCGCATTCTAGCCGTTGGGACAGAACTTGTGAGGTGGGTAATAATCAAGAACGAGTCCCGCCCCACCAGGCCTCTGCACCACTCCCGCCAAGTATCCCGGAAAGCTCTTAAACTGGAATAGTTAACCAGATATCTTTATGTATATAAAACTCCCAATTACATAATGCCAATTTACAATGATAGAATCTTATCCCAATTATCTAACCTCTCCAAAACACCAGAAATTCGTCTGAAGCCACCTGGATATCTGCGCCTCCTCCGTCCGCCCTGTCTTGTCCTCTGAGCCCTCTTCCTCTCTCCGCCCCTCACCTCTTAGCTCCTCCTCCTCCTCCTCCTCGCTCCCCTCCAATCACTGGCCTCTCACTGCCTCAGTGTGAACAGATAGGAAATAATCTTGCAACAAACCTGGCACAATTAGGTAATGCCATTCTGTCGCCAGTGCCACCATGGGTGGTTTCAGAGACGTGCCGTGGGGATTTCATTGGTGTATCAGGGTGGGATGTTATCGGTAATGGACGATATTCAGTGTCCCTGTACTCTACAGGGCACACTGGTCACAGCAGAGGTTTGTGCTGGCTAGCTTCATGCCGCCTCTACCACCATCTGGGAAGAAGGAATCTTGGCTGACTCGCCACCATTGGATCGGCCTGTCGGCCAGTCTGCGCGGCATTTTGGTGACTGGTGACTGATGTGGGCAGGACCAGCCCATTGTGGGCAGTGCCACCCCTGGGTGGGTAGTTGTGGATCATAGAGAAAGTAAACTGAGCAAGGAACAAAAGGGAGAGCAGCTCCTGCATGCCCCCCCCCAGTCCCGCCTCCAGGCTCCTGCCCCCCCCAGCCCCGCCTCCAGGCTCCTGCCCCCCCCAGTCCCGCCTCCAGGCTCCTGCCACCCCCAGCCCCGCCTCCAGGCTCCTGCCCCCTCCCCAGCCCCGCCTCCAGGCTCCTGCCCCCCCCCAGTCCCGCCTCCAGGCTCCTGCCCCCTCCCCCAGTCCCGCCTCCAGGCTCCTGCCCCCCCCCCCAGTCCCGCCTCCAGGCTCCTGCCTCGGTCCCTTTGAAGAGGGACTGTGATGTGGATGCCTGAACAGTCCCTTGGCCTCCCTGAGCGGCTTTGGGTCCTGGTGTTCTGTCCCAGCAGTGGTCACCCTGACTAAGACAGCCTGGAATCCTGCGTGTTAGCAGATGGCCCCTTCTGCGGTTTCTTTTCCTACATCCAGGGATTCTGATATGTACACCACAGTCTTGAGATGGGGGAGGGGAGGCGTGTACTCCAGAGAGCATTCTCCCAGCCTTCCCACAGCCGACAGGTCTCAGTAGCCTTCTAGTAGCCTGCTGTTCCTATTTTGTTTAACCAGACACCCCAACCAACCGCGGGATGGTGGGGCGCAGGCCGTGGGGGATGGATGGGCGCAGGCCATGGGGGATGGATGGGCGCAGGCCATGGGGGATGGTGGGGTGCAGGCCTTGGGGGATGATGGGGTGCAGGCCATGGGGGATGGATGGGCACAGGCCATGGGGGATGGATGGGCACAGGCCTTGGGGGATGGTGGGGTGCAGGCCATGGGGGATGGATGGGCACAGGCCATGGGGGATGGAGGGGCGCAGGCCGTGGTGCATGGAGGGGCACAGGCCGTGGGGGATGGTGGGGTGCAGGCCATGGTGCATGGTGGGGCGCAGGCCGTGGGGGATGGTGGGGCGCAGGCCGTGGGGGATGGAGGGGTGCAGGCCGTGGCGGATGGAGGGGCACAGGCAGGCCGTGGTAGACAAGCGGTTTCAGCAGCTCATGGCTGGCGAAGGAGGGTGGAGAGCGACTTGGCAGTTCTCCTCAGAATGTCTGAGACTTCTGGGAAGTCTCACAGCCTGAGCTGTCTGCCCTCACCTGCTGCGTGTCTCGTGCCCGCGAGCTCCTCTCAGCAACCCTACAGCTTATCTCTGCGTGGGGAGGGGTGATCCTGAACAGTGTCAGTGTCTGGGGCTCCCGCAGTTCACTCCCCTAGCCTGACTCTCTCCAGGGAATGAAAGGTCTCACTTCCCTGCAACATGTGTGTTGCTTCTCACCTTCTTCTCACCCTGTGGCCTACAGGGCATCCCTCCAAGATGGCGGGTGTCAAATGCAGAGGAAGGTGCTCCACAGGGCGCTAGGACCTCCCTCCTCCCACTTGCTGGCAAGCCCTTCACCCTAAAACCATCACTTTGCTCAGAGTTATCTTGTGCCCCCTTTCAGACCCGAGGCTTCCTTGGGTCCTCGTACACCCTGAGGAGGTCTCAAGGGTCTAGCCTGGGGAGGCACCTGGGAGAGTTCTGGTGGAGCACTGACCGCGTGAGACAGTGCAGGGCGGGGTGGAGGGTTGGAGATCAGTTCCATGGAGTGCTTGCTTGCCCAGGCGCTCAGCTCTAGCTGGGGTGGGGTGGGAGGAAGGTGCTGGAGGAGGTTCAAAGGCAGGATCAGGATCTTAAGGGGTGCGCATGTGTGTGGCAGGGAGCTTGGCTGTAAGCAAGGCAGAGAAAGGCGGTAGGGAAAGCTTTAGCTAAGGGCTCTGAGTAACTTGGAGGAAGGTGACCGCACATCTCCTCGGGGAAATCAGAAACAATGCTGAGGAGGTAGGGGAATTTGCACTGAATATTGGGTGAGTGCTGGTGCAGAAAGCCCCAACACATTGAGGAAGAGCGAGTGGACTGGCTCCAGTAGAGACAGGGTGAGGCACTGTGCGCCGTGGGCACAGCAGCTGTGAAAGGCGGATGGAGCTGAACGCAGCTACTCTGGGGCTGGTGAAGGTGCAGAGGTGTGCATGTGGGTGGCTCTCCAGATGTTCTGTAGCAGCATGTGGGGCTAGCCTATTCTCCAGATGTTCTGTGGCAGCATGCGGGGCTAGCCTGTTCTCCAGATGTGCTGTGCCAGCATGCGGGGCCACCCTTTCAACTCCCTTGAGCTGATCACCTTGGTCTCACAGGGGCCCTTTATTTTTATGTTAAATATGCGAACGTGTTGTAAAGGAAGAAGCGTCTGGAGGGGGGCCGAGGACTGAGCATTGGAGTCCTACATTCCCAGGATAAGCCACGGTCTGGGCTGAGACTTGTATATTATTTTGAGGTATTAAATGTGTTAAGAAGGAGACTGGCTGCGTCAGAGTGGGAGAAGAGAGAGGCTTGACATCTGTGACCCGTAGGACCCAGAACAAAAGGTACAGAAGGGGAGATCCGGAGTCTGAGGTAACTCAGCTTCCATGCCTGAGGTGGGTTTTGTTTGTTTGTTGTTTTTTTAGTTTTTTTGTTTTATTGGTGATTTTTTTTTTATTTTTTATTTTTTTAGTAACCCTGGCTGTCCTGAAACTCTAGACCAGATCGGCCTCCTACTCACAGAGATCCGCCTGTCTCTGCCTCCCAAGTGCTGAGATTAAAGGCGTGCGCCACCATTGCCTGGCTAAGCCAGAGACTTTTAAAAAAGTTGTATTTATTTTTATTTTGTAAGTGGGCGTTTCTCCTGCGGGCGCATCTGCGTACTACATGTGTGCAGTTCTCTGCGTACTACATGTGTGCAGCTCCACAGGCCCAACACAGCTCACTAGCTTCTCTAGAACTGGAGTTGCAGACGGTTGTGAGCCGCCGTGCAGGTGCCGGGAAGCAGACCCAGGTCCCTGCAAGAGCAGCAAGAACCTCTCACTGCTGAGCCCAGCCAGCTAGGGGCTCACGCAGCGACGGTGCCGTGAATGCAGACGTGGAACCCGAGGCATCCTTTGATTTTATTTTTCTTTTTAGCCTAGGCAAGCCTCATACTCAGACTGTCCTCCGGTGTTCAGCCGGCCCTCCCCCTCCTCCTGGTGTTAGGATTCTAGGTGGGCTGCCACACCTGCAGGCAGCCCACCTTCACAGGATTTTACATTTTTTGGGGGGGGGTCCTGTTAATCGCTATAGATCAGTGGATCTCAGCCTGCGGGTCTAGACCCTCTTGTGCGGCTGACCGACCCTTTCACAGGGGTCACTTAAGACCACTGGAAAACACAGATATTTACATTATAATTCATAACAGTTGCAAAATTACAGTTATGCAGTAGCAAGGAAAACAGTGGTGTTGTTTGTTTTTGTTTTGTTTTATGGCTGTGGCATCCCGGCGTGAGCTGCACTCGAGGGTGAGTCTTAGGAAGGCTGAGGGCCAGCGCTGTGGGTAGAGACTGGCGGCTGGGTGGCAGCACTCAGCTGCAGGCGCAGACGGGGCATGAGAGTTGTGTAAAGCCAGCCTGGGAGACCAAGCTGACACACATAAAATGACTCAAAACAAGGGGCTTGGCCAGCCTGTGAGCTTGAAATTCAAAGGATGGGAACCACTAAAAAAAGAAGAGAACAAGGGTCAGGGGTCAGGGGTTAGCCCTCCCTGTGTGGGTTGTCCGGCATCTGAAGGCTGCTGTCAGACACAGTCTTTTTTTTTTTTTTTTTTTTTAAGATTTATTTATTATTATATCTAAGTACACAGTAGCTGTCTTCAGACACACCAGAAGAGGGCATCAGATCTCATTACATGTGGTTGTGAGCCACCATGTGGGTGCTGGGATTTGAACTCAGCACCTTCGGAAGAGCGGTCAGTGCTCTTAACTGCTGAGCCATCTCGCCAGCCCAGATGGAGTCTTCCGAGAGCTAATGGAGGTCTGAACACTAAGGAGGAGGGTGCCTGACCTGTGTCAGGCTCTCCACAGAGTCTGTGGAGCTGAGAATGTGCTATGGCAGAGGTAGGGTGAGTGGGTGCCGTCTGACGAGTCTGAGGCGGTGGAACAGGAATTTGGTGAGGAAAGGGAGCAGGGGTGGGGTGGGGTGGTGGTGGGGTGGCCATGATTCCTTGAAGTGGAAACTTCTAGTTCTTCAGAAAGTCGGTTACATCAAATGACGCTCTGCTGGGGCGCACAGGTGAAAGGACAGCTTGCCAAAGCAGACACAGACGCGACTGTTTTCCTGAAGCAGACCAGGGGAAAGGCTGTTTGGCCACAGCAGACACATGGAGCCGGGCGTGGTGGCGCACACCTGTAAACCCAGCACTTGGGAGGCAGAGGCAGGCAGATTTCTGAGTTCAAGGCCAGCCTGGTCTACAGAGTAAGTTCCAGGACAGCCAGGGCCACACAGAGAAACCCTGTCTCGAAAAAAAAAAAAAAAATGAAAAAAGAAAAAAAGCAGACACGTAGAAGGACCCTTGATGGAGGAGAATGACTGTGACCCCACAGATGGGAGGGTGGGACAAAGGAGCCAGCCAGGGCGGGAGCCGAGCATTGAGCCTTGGTGTGGTTGTCCCACCTGGCTGTGTGTTGGTTTGCCTTACGTCGTGTTGTTGAGAGAAACCCACCGGAGAGCTTGCTGTGGCTGCGGCCTCGCCTCAGGCCAGTCGGAGAGCCTTGTGGTTTTCAGGATTGAACTATGGCCACTGGTTTGTGTGTGGTGTCTGCCTGCCTGGAGGACTGGTCTGTGGCTGCTGAGTCCTATTTGGTGTCTGCTATGGGACCAAACTGCTACCAAAAAGATTGATCTCGCCCCCAAAGAACTATTGCTGAACAGGTCCTCTTCCCCCATATCCTAATAGCTTTTCTCTTCCACTTCCTCTGCTGGGTGGTGGGCCAGAGGAGAGGTTGAACCCTTTTTAAAAGTAGGTTGGAAAAATTTGCACCTTGAGTTTCTGATGGGGAAGGAAGAGGAGGGGGAAGTGGGGTTGGCAGCTTGTCAGCGGGGTGGCCTCTTAAGGTCGGCTGCTGTGGAAGGTGGAAGGATGGAGAGAGAGGGAGTGAGGGTGGCTCGTACCGGGGGTGGGCAGGGGAGTGTGCTCCCTCCTTAAAGGAAGAGTCAGTCGCCACCAGAGGGCCCCTGCCTTCCAAGAGAGGACAGCTCAGGGGAAGGAAGGGGCACAGGTTGGACTCCCTGTAGGGATGGACCCAGTGGGCGCAGCTAAGATCTGGACGCAGAGCAGCAGGAATGGGGTGGAAACACACACAGGACTCTCTGAGATTAGGCTTGGGAATGGCCACTCAGCTTTGATTCTGAGGTGGAGGCTGGGAAGAAGGCGGTGGAAGTCAGGTTGAAGCTGAAAAGGTTTATAGGGGGACAGGGAGCAGGAGTCACTCGTGTGCCACGGTCTCTGCTCTCTGTGCACCATCGTCAACGTCTCCAATGAACCCAGCCTCATTCCTTGTGGCCCCCGCGTGGTCTCCCAGCACAGTGTTGAACATGCGCCATGCCTTATCCTAGTTTCTGCTCTTGACAACGCCGTGAGTTTATAAAAAACTTTGGTGTTCTTTTTAAAAGATGAATCAAGTGCCGGGCAGTGGTGGCACACGCCTTTAGTCCCAGCACTCAGGAAACAACAGAGGCAGGCTGATCTGAGTTCGAGGCCAGCCTGGTCTACAGCGTGAGTTCCAGGACAGCCAGGGCTATGCAGAGAAAGGCAAAACAATGATTAACAAAGAGTCTAGAGAGAGTAGATGGCTTGTTTTTGTCATACAGCTAGTGGCGAAATGGAGTTTTGAACTCAGGGCAGGCTGACTGGATCCTTAACCAGCCCTAACCACTTTTCTAAACTACCTCTTTGCCAAGTCCTGCCACTGTTACCATAGAGGAATTGCCTCTTTGGGTACCACTCCCATTGCCCTAGTGATAGCAAAAAGTAACATATACAATCATAGTTTGTAAGCCAGCTTCCCCGCCCCTTTATCCTCCCTCCCTCTCCCCTTCCCATGTCCTAACCCAGGACTGCCTCTGTCAGTCATGTCCTCCCTCCGCCTCTCCCCCCACCCCCCAGCCTTCACGCACTTTCTCCTAGGTAGTGAGTAATGAAGTGCACAGCCATTGATTGACACAATATCTTGTGAGGTTTCAGCCAAGTGCAGGACAGAGAAAGATACTGACAGCAGCTGGGTGTGTGTGTGTGGGGGGGGAGGGGTCATCTATGACGTTTAAACATCCAGAAGTCGCCTGTGATCTTTTTTGCTCTTAATTATGCCGGACTCCGTTTGTGAAAGGAGTTCTGAGTCTTCTGCTTCCATCCAGGTCACAGAACTCTGTATGTGGGGGTTCGGATGCCTCTGGGGAGGCAGAGCCATCGGCACCACCGAACTCATGGCCAGAAGCACCGGAGACGAGGAGGGCGGGGCAAAGGAGCCGGCCAGGGCGAGGAGGGCTTGGAAGCCTTGGCCCACGGTAAAACCCCAGAGAGTGATGGGGCCAGTGCACTGGGGAGAGAGGATGGGGGCCCATGGTGGGGGGAGGGGCGCCCCATGGTGGTGTCGAGGCGTAGGCAGTGCAGAAGGAGTGCAGCCATCTAAAGCCATTGTCTGGGGTTCCCAGGAGGAGGGAATGCTTCTAAGGATTAAGAATGCCTTCCTGAAAAGTGAGGTTTCAGCACCCCAGTCAACACTGTCAGAATTCCTTTGCTAGAGAATTAGCCATTTCTTTTTAATTGAAACTTGTAGGGTCTCTAGGAAACTAAAAACAAAACAAAACCTATTTATGTGCTCTGGTATTTTGCCTGCATGTGTGTTTATGTGCCACGTGCATGCCTAGTGCCCTTGGAGGCCAGAAGAGGGCGCCGGATCCCCTGGGACTGGCGTTACAGACAGTTGTGAGCTGCCATGTGGGTGCTTGGGACTGAACCCAGGTCTCTAGAACAGTGTTCTTAACACCTGAGCCTTATCCCCAGCCCTGGCTTCTGGGTTCCTATGGGAGTGGTCCCAGCGGACAGCTCTGCTCCCTCGTGGAGACGCTTCCACAGAAGAGCCTTTTCTCTAAGAACAAAGGAATGTTTAAACCTGTATTGAGGGCGTCTTCTATATATCCCCAAGCTGCTAGGCAGAATGCTATTTTTGTTCCGAGTTGGAGGCTGGTTCCCATGCAGACCTTTCTCTCTCTGGTTGGTTTCCCAGACACCCCATCTCAGCGTGTTCAGTTCATTCTTGGAACTGAGGAGGATGAGGAGCATGTTCCCCACGAGCTGTTCACAGAGCTGGACGAGATCTGTGTGAAGGAGGGGGAAGATGCTGAGTGGAAGGAGACGGCCAGGTGAGGGTCAGGCAGGCCAGGCCTGCTGCTCATGTCTCTTCTCGGGTGACGCGGTGACCAGCCAGCCTGGCTCCAGCTCTCCGTGGTGCAGTGTCAACACGTGCACCACCGCGGACATTTTCAGGGCAGAGAGTTAAGCAGAGCGGCTGTTTAACAAAGCACTGGTAAAAATCATTCTGTGACTGTGGTATCGGTGTGTCCGGATGATGGTTTTAAGAATCATGCTTGGCTGGGCAGTGGTGGCACACGCCTTTAATCTCAGCACTTGGGAGGCAGAGGCAGGTGGATTTCTGATTTCGAGGCCAGCCTGGTCTACAGAGTGAGTTCCAGGACACCCAGGGCTACACAGAGAAACCCTGTCTCAACCCCCCCCCCCAAAAAAAAAGAATCATGCTTATTATAGACAACTTAAAAACTAAAGATTTTTAAGGGCTGGAGCAGTGGCTCAGTGGTTGGGTGCACTAACTGTGCTTCCAGAGGACCCAGGTTCGATTCCCAGCACCCATGTGGCTCACTGCCGTCTGTTACATCATGGCCTGACACCTTCATGCAGATACGTGCAGACAAAACACCAGTGCACATAAAATAAAAACAAATACTAAAAATTTAAAAACAAACATAAGAAAAAGAAAATGGCAGTTACCTTCAATCCTACTCCCAAGGATAAAGCAAGGAATATATTTGGGTCTTAGACATATGTGTGTCTGTAATTTTGAGTTTGTCCCTGAATAAAGACGGGATCAGATTCACAGTGCGCTCCAGCTGGCCTTTCCACTTACTGTGTGTGTGAGCGTGAGCCCGGGAGTTGGCACCGAGTGTGCTGGTGGAGGTTTTGTCCTCTTGCAGACCCTGCACCCCCTGTCCGTCTGTCCATCTGTCCGTCCGTCCATCTGTCCGTCTGTCCATCCGCCTGTTCCTGGCGTCTCAGTTGGCAATGTTTGCAGGTGGCTGAAGTTTGAAGAGGATGTGGAGGACGGGGGTGAGCGCTGGAGCAAGCCGTACGTGGCCACACTCTCTCTGCACAGCCTGTTTGAGCTGAGGAGCTGCCTCATCAACGGCTCCGTCCTGCTGGACATGCGAGCGGGCAGCATAGAAGAGATCTCAGGTACGGGGCAGACAGGGGCGGAGGACAGCGCATAAGCTCGAAGCCAGTGCGGGAGTCGAGCCTCTGGCGCGCACCTGCAACCTGTGGCTGGGAGGCTGGAGGGCAGAAGGGCAGGTTTGAGGTCCGAACTGTACCCTGACGCTTTATCTCAAGCAAAACAAAAGAGAACACTGAAGCCAGAAAGGATGAAAACTAAAGGGTCGTGGAGACAGTAGGTAAAAGTGTTTGCTGTGCCGGCTGGGCAGGCGGCCTTTGGCGCCATCCCCGGAACCCAGGATGGAAAGACCGACTTCCAGAAGCCATCCTCTGACCTCCACGAGCACACCGTGACAGTTGCTCTCGTCACATACACGCTCACGCACGGTAATGGTAATAGTAATAATATAACAGTAATAGTAGTAATCTGATAATACCTGATTTAAAAGCACGCAATCTGTCCTCAGGAAGGGGGGTGCAGGGGGGGAGCCTTAGCATCCCCCGCTTCAGCGTGCGTGGCGTGCGGGGTGGCCCGTCTGATGGGGTCTTCCGATGTGACTGGAGCAGCATCAGAGAACACAAGTGCCTAGTGCTTCTGCCTCTCTGAGGATCTTGGGGACCTAGGGACGGGGTCAGTGCTGGCGGAATTCTGTGCCGACTCCTTTGAAAGGCGGTGCCTGGGTGTGCCACCGGCTGTGGGAAGAGGGAAATCTGTGTCAGGGTCCTGTTCACTGCTCCAGAGGCAGCAGGACCCGGGAGAACCGAGGCCACACATGAGCATGAGAGAAGCCACACGGTTCACATGCTGAAGGCTGAGGGGAGTCACACGAGTGAAGCGTGTAAACCCATGGGCGAGCCTCTGCACATGCTGGTGGGCAGGCCGCATGTAGCAGAAACACGTTTTTTCATGGAGGCATATAAATAATCAGTAATCTGCAGTGGACTCAGTGCTATCTGCTGCACCTGGTGGGGGATGGACATTCCCACATTGGCTTTGAAGACACTGAGGTCACAAGGCTTGTTTTGTTTTGCTTGTTTTTTTGTTTGTTTGTTTGTTTGGTTTTTTTGTTGTTGTTTTTTGTTTTTGGAGTTTTCTCATAAGCACTCAGAAGTCCCCTCACGCAGCTCCATTCCTGGACCGTGTCCCAACAGGGTCACGACTGTCTCTCACTGACTTGTGACTACGTGTCGTAAGAAAGTGTGTTCTGTGTTTTGGACGGAAGAATCCCCAGGAGTTAGTGCCTTACGGTCCTCGAGAATGAGGAGACCTTGGCCAAGCCTTGGCAGGGTAGCTGTTAGAAAGACAGAGGCTGAGTAAATACATCAGGCCTTGGAATAGAGGAGGCCGGGCACTGCCCGCCTGCACGGGTCAGCGGCACAAGGGCGCAGTTTCCACTGCGGCTCAGGAGGTAGAGGTGATGGCAACAATCTGACAGACTGTCTGGGCGGAGAGTGCAGGAGTCTGGCTTCCGGCTGGACCACTGGGATGAGTAGGTCAGGTGGGTGGGGCGGAGAGTGCAGGAGTCTGGCTTCCGGCTGGACCACTGGGATGAGCAGGTCAGGTGGGTGGGACGCGGGTGGTAAATCCTAGGTGGGCGGGGCATCCAGATGGCCGTGTCTGTGTCCTCGGAGCTGCTGCTGTTACACTTGAGAGACAGATCTGACTTGAAATGTGCCTCTAGGTCTTCTAACGGTGGTTGAGGTTATTTCGGTCAGCAGTGGGGGTGGGGACTCCACCTGTCTAAGGCTGGCTCAGGGGTCATAGGTTGGGTGAAAGAAAAGTGTCGTCTTTGGAGATTGAGGGTCACTCAGCAGTGACACAAAAATCAGGCAACAGCCACCAAACCTGTGTGAGCCTCCTAGGAGCCCTGGGACACATCTCTATGAGTGTGGCGGCTCAGGCCTGTGGTCTCGGCACTCAGAGGTTAAGGCAGCTAGGTCAGGTTCAAGACCAGCCTGGGCTTGTAGCAAGATCTCGTCTCAAAATAAAACCAACGAACCAGTCAATAAGTTTGGAAATCAGAAATCCAAAGTGAGTTTCCGTTTGGGCCGTGTTCCTCAGAGGCCCCCAGCCGGGCCACTTCTCTTCGGCCCTTCCAGCTTCTGGAGCTATAGGTGCTTTTTGGTTGAGGATTTTCTTTTCTTTTGGGGAATTTTTTTAAGAGGAAAAAGAAAAGATAAGACTGGTAGAAGGAGGGCCTGGGTGGATGAGGGACTCTGATGCACGATTGTGATGTGAGGGAAGAAATCAACCGGAATAAAGGTTAAAGGTGCAGGGGTGGGGTGGGCGCGCCGGTTCACACCTGGAGCCCCAGCCCTCGGGAAATAGAGAAGAACCAGATGTTCAAGGCATTCGGTAACAATCCTCCAGGCGAGTGTGGCGACTTCAATGCTGAACCTCTTTGCAGGTCAGGGGCTGTGTACAGACATGCAATTCCAGGGTCAGATGGGTCAGGAATAATGGAACTAGGAATAAAATATAGGGCTTGAAACTCTAGATAGACACTTCACTAGAATCCTGCTGACAGTACTAACCTCCCACCCCTGATCCAAATACTGGGCTTCACAGTTTAAATGCTGGCAATTGTCCTGGGGCGAGCAGATAATAAATGTAAATACTGCGTTAAAAATGAAATAAATTTTTAAAATGTATGCAGTTTCGCCTGCACATATGCATGCTTTGTACCACATGCGTGCCTGCTGCCTGCAGAGGCCAGCATTTCATTGGTCCCCTGAAACTAGTTACAGACAGTTGAGTTGTCAATGTGGGTGCTGAGAATTGAACCCGGGTCTTCTGGAAGGAAGAGCAGCCTGTACTCCTAACCACTAAGCCACTGTCCAGCCCCAATTCAATTTTCCTTACAGTTTCTACTTCAGCTAGCCACTGGGGTTCAGAGGTGCGACATCCCTGACAAGCCCACCAATGCTGAGTGCTTAGAGGAAGGGATAACAGAGAAGGAGTATAATTGTGGGGCTGAGCTGGCCTAACCCAACGCGAACCCTTGCTCCTCAGCTTAGCAGCTTCCCGGGAATGCCCGGGCTCGGGAGTTGAGAGCACTCTGCTCTTTCTGAGGACCCAGGCTCGGTTCCCTGCACCCACATCACGAGGCTCACGGCTGCTCGTAACTCCAGCTCCAGGGTGGGGATCTAATATGCTCTTCCAGTCGGCATGGACACCTGCGCACGTGGCAGACACATACATAAATAAAGTTAAAAATAAATATGTTTAAAAATAGAATTTAAAATTGTCATAGAAACACCACTCTGGGCACTTTTTAAGCCTCACAGGCTTTGTTCCCAACGCAGCGAGACGAGCTAAGCATAGCGGCGAATGCCACCATGAAGTCCGACCGTGGTGTCTTTTAGGTCTATATTTAGTTTTATATGTGTGGGTGCTTCGGTTACATGTGAGTGTGTATACTACTTGCCTGGTGCGCTCAGGATCCATAGAGGGGGTTGGATCTCCTGTAACTGGAGTCACAGGTGATTGTGAGAACCATTTGAGAAACCCGAGGGGGTGCTGGGAATCGAACCCAGGTCCTCTGTAAGAGCACTGCTCTTAACCACGGGGCCATCTCTCCGGTCTGTGCAAGCCCCACTTTTGCAGGAGGGTCACATGAACCCAGGAGTTCATGCCCAGCCTAGACAAGCACAGTGGCAGCCCATCTGTGACGATAAGATGTGTTCTCATTGTTACGTGGAGGATGAATGGTGCTCCACAGCTACAGTAACTAGAAGCTCCTTCAGGCAGGAAGCTGAGATCACCGTGGTGACCCTGGGGGAACAGCTCGCCACTCCCACTGCCCCCTCCCCGGCCACCTGATGTGGGTCCTCTGTTCTCGGGTGTGAGTGAGGTTCGAGTGTTGATCGGAACCTCTGCTCTCCAGACCTGATCTTGGACCAGCAGGAGCTGCTCCGAGACCTGAGTGACAGCGTGCGGGTTAAAGTGCGGGAAGCCCTGCTGAAGAAGCACCACCACCAGAACGAGAAGAGGAGGAACAACCTCATCCCCATCGTCCGCTCCTTTGCCGAGGTTGGCAAGAAGCAGTCTGACCCGCATTCCATGGACAGAGATGGTGAGGACTTGTGGGGGCGTGCTGCTCGTGTGGTTGGTGAGACATTCGGGGGCTGGCCAGAGATGCTGCCCTACTAGAGGGCGGAGGCTGTGCTGCTCAGGTACTCCGTCTCTTTGATGGGTGGTAAGCAGGGTGGCCAGGGACTGGGACCGTCTCCCCCTCGTGCTCTCAGAAAGGCAGCATTCTCTGAGGAGAATGCCCAGTGTCCACACTGATGCTGATCTGGGGTCAGAGAAGGGAACTCTGCAGTTTTCAACCAGCAAATGCCTTGGCTTAGATACAGAATACTGTAGCGCAGAGGCTTCCACGCGGAGTGTATGGCCCTGGACAGTCTATGAAAGCTCTTCACATCTCAAGTTAATAAAGACAGTGACAGGACTGTCCTTCCCGTTGTTCGGGTTTTCCAGGAGTTCCCTCGAGCCCCAAGCCTGAGCCCAGGTGCAGTTGGGCCGCAAACTCTTCAGCCACTCAGGGCTTCCTCCCTGTGGCTGGGCAGGGCCTGGTCTGTATTATCTTCTAGTCTCCGTATTTGCTAAGTTAGCACAGACCTTTTCCAGGACTCTGTTCCTGCAACCTTTATGTAGAGGCCCGTGTACACTCTGGCCGGAGCGAAGAGAGGCCTCGACTATTGAGGAAGGAAGATGGAGTAGCCAAGCCTGCTTCCTGCCAAGGGCAGGCATGAAGGGCCACAGACGGCCGTGAGGGGTGGGCCATGTCAGAAGGGAAAGGGCAAGCTCCTAGTGGATTCCGTATGACTTTCTCCCACCAGGGCAAACCGTGTCTCCTCAGTCTGCGCCAGCCACAAACCTGGAGGTGAAGAGTGGCGTGACCTGTGAGCACAGCCCCGTGGATCTGAGCAAGGTGAGGAGAGGTGGCGTGAGCCGCCTCTGAGGAAAGGGCGCCCATCGCCTGCTCTTCCTGTGTGTAACGCACACCCAGCTCCCCAGTGCCTGAAGTTCCTTCTCATCTTTTATTTTTCCCATATATTTAGTTTATGTATATGAGTGGTCTATTTGCATGTTTGCTGCATGACAGAAGAGGGCGTCAGATCCCATTACAGAAGGTTGTGAGCCACCATGTGGTTGCTGGGATTTGAACTGGGGACTTCTGGAAGAGCAGTCGGTGCTCTTAACCGCTAAGCCATCTCTCCAGCACTGGTTCCTTTTCATCCATCCTAAAGTTGTCGAGATGTGCGGCTGCCCACTGATGCTCCTACTGTGTCTGACGACGCTCTGGGGCTGTGACTCCTGCATCTGACAAGGCAGTCAGGAATTAGAAAAGAAAACTAACGTTACCCGGAGCTTCTGTGGCATCTCTTCTCGAGGAGCATGATGGGATGGAGTTCAGGCCAGAGTTCCTCCACTAACTTTGGTTCTTGAGGCGGCTCAGTAGATAAAGGCGTTCTCGGCCCGAGGATCTGAGTTCCGTCCTGAAACGCTCACAAAGCAAGGAGAGTCCTGGTTCTCACAAGGTGTTCGCTGGCCTCCACACGTGTGCTGCTGCATGTGTGGACATGCATGTGCACACACGCTAACTTACATGTATATATTTCTGGTCAGTGTTCCCTCCTGGGTCTTAGTTGCTTTGTTTATTTGTTTTGTTTTTAAGTAGTGGGACTGATAGGACCTGTGTCACCTCCATTCAGGGTTTCTGTAGAAATGAAATCACACAGTGAAAGACGTTTTTAACCTTGAATGGCACATGGAATAGAGCTGTGACGAGGGTCATTGGCCTTGAAGAGGATGGCTCCCAAGTCCTCAGAAGGTTCTTGTGCATTTCTAGGTGGACCTGCATTTCATGAAGAAAATCCCCACGGGGGCAGAGGCCTCCAATGTCCTGGTGGGAGAGGTGGACACTCTGGACCGGCCCATCGTCGCCTTTGTGAGGCTCTCCCCGGCTGTGCTCCTCTCTGGCCTGACAGAGGTGCCCATCCCAACGAGGTAACTGAGGATCAGCTGAGGTCATCCAACTCCAAGCAGATTTGTGTGAGCGCTGGTGCTGGAAAGTAGTTATCCCAAAAGTTAGGGTTAGCTGTGTGGAGAGACGTGTTCGGATTCCTCAGAGCTGTGGGGGCGGGCAGGCAGGCATTGACACCCGGAGGCTCAGGCTCTCTCCTAGTCAGGCAGCAGTCTCCAGGGAGCCGTCCTGCTCTGGTCTTTCCACAGCGCTGGAAGGAAGGACGTGGCTCGGAGGTGGTGGCGTGGTCACTCCGGAGCCACTAACTGTGGAGTTGAGAGGGTCGGGAGTTCAGCTTCCTCACCCTGCCCTTCTCTGTTGTTTCCTTATTAGAACAAAGAATGAGAATTAGATAACTTTGGATTTACACAACAAAGCCGTGTTTGAAAAGACATCTTTTCTGTAGCTAGAAATTGTGTCTATGGTAACTCTAAGAAATGTAGCCAGTATTGAATGTCTTATAAATAGCTCCAAATGGTGTCTGGCCATAGCAAGGCGATGTTCGGCTACCCGTAGTTCTTTTCCTTGAAGGCACAGTGACGCTGTGTATGGTGGCAGGGAAAGAGCTTTGCTATTTGGAGAAGGTAAGACGCCAGTCTCTGTCCTCACTTACAAAGCTCCTTCTCTGTGTGTTTTGGCAGATTTTTGTTTATCTTACTGGGCCCCGTGGGAAAAGGGCAGCAGTACCATGAGATTGGCAGGTCCATGGCCACCATCATGACGGACGAGGTACACGCCGCACTGCCTTCGCCGTTCTCTCAGAAATGCTGTGTGCTCGCTCAGTCCCAGAAGCTGAGTGTATTGTTGGGATAGAATAACAGTTGTCATGGGAGCAGTTCAAGGTTTCTGAAGGGGGGAGACAGACAGACAGACAGACAGACAGGCAGGCAAACCCCCTGAGGCCTTTCTTGCTGTGATTTCTCTTGTTTGTGTCTTTCACACAGACAGGGTCTAACTGTGCAGCCCAGGCTGGCCTTGAACACCCAGCGCTGGGATTATAAGTAACCCCTAAGGCCATTTAACTCTCCCCTTTTCAAGTAATTAAGGATGCAGAAAACCCAAGTATAATGTGTAGACTTTGTATTTAATGTAATTTGAGAAACCTGAGTTAACTTTCCTGAGAATATGGCTACTTAAATAACATTGATGTTATTTGCATAAGGAAATACTGCGATTCCATGGAAAGAAGATTCCATGGAAAGTAGACCAGTTTGCATGAGGCCAGGACATGCCCTTAGGCAGTGTCACATGTAAGCTATGGCTTGTGTGTCCCACACCATTGTTCTGTACTGTGCTGAACAGTGGAGTTTCCAAGGTGTACTTCTTAGTGGGCAGAGGGAAGTGTAGGCTGAGTTTAAGATCTTTGATTCTTTCACAGAAGTCTTCTCTAGTAAGCCCGTCTAGTTTCATTTTGTTTCGTCTCCTTTTCTTTTCTTTTCTTTTCTTTTCTTTTCTTTTCTTTTCTTTTCTTTTCTTTTCTTTTCTTTTCTCTTTTCTCTTCTTCCTTCCTTCCTTCCTTCCTTCCTTCCTTCCTTCCTTCCTTCCTTTCTTTCTTTCTTTCTTTCTTTCTTTCTTCGGGGCAGGATTTCTCTGTGTAGCCTTGGCTGTCCTGGAACTCACTCTGTAGACCAGGCTGGCCTCGAACTCAGAAATTTGCCTGCCTCTGCCTCCTAAGTGCTGGGATTAAAGGCGTGCGCCACCACTGCCCGGCTGCCTGTCTAGTTTTAAACATGACTCACAGACTCTCTGAGTCTTGCCTCTCCAGTGGAGATTGTAGACCCTGGGGCCACGTCTTATCTCCATGATACGGGGTCTCGCGCTTTGACCCAGGCTGGCCTTCATCTTGGCCATGCCCCTCCTGAGCCTCTGGAGTGCATGGCGTTACAGGTGCACACCTCATCACTGAGCTCTGGGTTCCTCTCAAAAGCCCACGTACTCTGTTAAGTGCTACGTTTTATCTCTTAGATACTCATGATGGATAAAACCAGAGAGACTGTGGGTGTGTGTCCCTGCCCATTGGAGGTGGTTGGTTTCCTAAGTTTTTTCCTCTCCATAGATTTTCCATGATGTGGCGTATAAAGCAAAGGAACGGGATGACCTCCTAGCAGGGATCGACGAGTTCCTGGACCAGGTGACGGTGCTCCCGCCAGGGGAGTGGGACCCGTCCATTCGAATTGAGCCACCCAAGAATGTCCCTTCCCAGGTAATGAATGCATATGAGACCGGGGCGGCTGCTGTCGGGAGCGCTTGAGTGTCAGAGCAGGAGTGAAAAACTGATCTACAGCCACATAGGGCTGCTCAGGTGTGCCCGCTCGGGTGAGCTGGGAAGGGCAGAGGGGAGAGGGAGATAGTTCATAGAAGTCTGTTACACACAAAGCAGTCAAGTGAAACACAGTGTGATAAAAGTGCAAATGGGCTTCCAGATGGTTCTGAGAGTCTGGACCGGGACCAGAGCTCCGCAGGCTTCCAGATGGTCCCCTGACAGACTGGACGGGACCAGAGCTGCTGTGTGTACTGGGCCGAGGCTGGCATTTTACCCCTATGATTCGCTCTTCCCAGAAGCTCCCCCTCCCCCAGGTGCTCTTATCTCTAGTTTACAGGAGAATTCACTGATCTTCCAGGGCAGGATTTTAAAGGACAGTGAGATTACATCGAAGCACACTTGAAACTGTAATCTAGGTTATGTCTTATGTCTGGAAAGATATAGTTCGGAGGCAGATTCTGTTGGGGGAAGTAGTTTTATTTATATAAATACATAAGTCTCCCACCCCCCCCCCCAGAAAAGTCAACTGTATCAAATCCACAAATATATTTGGAAACCACAAACATTTGAATGTTTTTATGGCTTTTGTGTTATCCTGTTGCCAACAAGTACAAAGAGGGGCTGACTGGACTCCTCTTATTTCCTGTCAAAAGGAAAAAAGGAAAATGCCTGGTGTTCCAAACGGGAGCATTTGCCACATAGACCCAGAACCACATGGGGGACACAGTGGGCCGGAACTTGAGCGGACTGGGCGGTAAGTCCTGTGGCATTGTATCCAGTGCCAGTCACGGGTAGATGCCACTATGGAAAGGGGCATCCTCGGGCTCAGCATCCTGGGTAGAAGTTTATTGACTGATTGACATTCACATAGGACCATTTACTGTACATGACACGAATGTGTCCGGTATCGTATTCATTCTACTTTCTGGGTTTTTTTTTTTTGGGGGGGGGGAGTTCCAGACAGGGTCTCTCTGTGTAGCCCTGGCTGTCCTGGAGCTCACTCTGTAGACCAGGCTGGCCTCGAACTTAGAAATCCGCCTGCCTCTGCCTCCCAAGTGCTGGGATTACAGGCGTGCACCACCACGCCCGGCCTTCATTTACTTTCTTGAACCATTGTTAAATCCTGTGTGTTCCCCAGGCCTTTCTGGATGTTCCCTCTGAGGTGAGCACAGCACCCTTCTCCCTCCTGGTGGGCTTCTTACCCTTTGTCTCTGCTTGGATGCCGTTTCCTTCTGGCACTCTCCGTGGCTGACACTGGGTGCCCACACTGTATTGATCTTTAACTCCATCACGGCCCACATCACACGGCGCTGCTCTCCTTGTCTCTCCCGCTGGACTGTTGACTCCAAAGCCTTAAAGCCCCCCTCTGCTCCGGGCGCTCAGCTCCCTAAACTATCCCAGCCTACTTAAACTTATGTAAAAGGTGAATGTGCGCCCTGGACACGGTGAAAGTCTCCGGAGCTTTCTGGACGGCACAGTCACAGAACGCACCAGCACGGCTGTGCTTTTAATTCTTCACATCATTAGTTGTGTAGCTTCGAAGGGAGACGTGTCTGTGTGTATATCATGCTGTCGAGACCTGAGGCCAAACACACAGCCTTAGGGACAGTTATCCGTGTCCGTGCGGAAGTATCTGGAGATCCCCTGGAGTGAACTCTGAGGAGGAGCAAGAAGGCCCTGGGAAGCTTTTTCTGACCGTCCAAGCCAGGGCCGAGACAGCGTGGTGAGCCTTCCTGATGCTGGCACAGGCAGGGTGTAACAGGGCAGAGTGGACCAGCTGCTTCCTCAGAGCGCAGAAAGCTCCTCAGAGGTCCTCTGCAAAGGGGCTTCCGGGATAGGCTCTCCCTTATTTGGGATGCAAATTCTTGGGAAGAGCTAATGAGGAAGGAATCTAGAGCTGCTGTGTCCCCCCGCCCCCCCCCAAGACACACATGTTGTGGTCCTTAAACTGCTTTGTGCTCTCAGCTGGCCACACTCCAGCTACCCGCCAGAGCCCTCTGGATTCTCGAATGAAAGGCACACGCATGCACGCACGCACGCACACACCGTTAATTTTAATATGCCTTGACTAGCTCAAAGGCTGGGCAGTTCTTATCTCCCCCCTGCCCCCTGCTGCTAGCAAACACTCCCCTCCAGTATTTCAGAGTTAACATCATTTAAAATCTTTATTTCATCTCTGCTACCCCAAATTCAATTGGGAAAGTAGCCTGTGTGGCCACTTTCCCTGATTGGTTCTCACATGTAGGCGGGCCTTTAGGTCTGGTGCCCCCCCCCCCAGGATGGCAATCTCTCCCACCTCTCTTCTCTTTCAGTTCCAAGGTCCTGCCTCAGTCTACCTGCCCAGCCACTGGCTGTATGGCAGTTGCCAATCAAATCCACCTGGGTGGAGACCAATCAGCGTTTGGGAATGAGGGCATTTGGGCGAACTGAATTGAGACAGCATTAGAACCAATCCCTAACACCCCTCCATGCTTCCCCCAACACATAGACTTCAGACAGGTTTCTGTCAGAGCGCACCAGGCAAATGGCTGGATGGCCTGTCCCTAAGCCGCTCCAGGGACGGGTTCTCTAATCCAGTGATCCACAGCCAGTGACCATGCACGTGGCTAAGTCTGTTCTTGAATCAAGTTTAACTTCTTGCCTCTCTGTGCCTTCTGCCTGCAAACACTTGATCATCAAGGACGCTCTCAAAAGGGAAAGGTTGTTTCAAATCCGAGAAGCCTCCACAGCTAATTAATGTCTTCATTATAGCTCGACTTCACTTGTGAATGAGAACGGGGCTAACTCCAAAGAAGCAATCCTAGCTGGTCGGTAGTGGCGCGTGCCTTTGAACCCAGCACTCAGGACACACAGAGGCAGGTGGATGTCTGTGAGTTCAAGGCCAGCCTGGTCTACAAAGGGAGTTCCAGGACAGCCAGGGCTACATTATAAAGAGACCTTGTCTTAAAAACAATACAAAAAGAAGTAATCAGAACTTACAATTTGTAGTCCTTCCATGAGGAGTGAGCTGGTACCCTCTTGACTTAGGCAGTTAGGCAGTGTCTCCTGTTTTGTATAGCTCCTGTCTGTGATTCACAGACTCGCCTCCATGAAGAGGCTGAGCATTGTTGGTGTCAGAAGCCTTAGCGAGGTGTAGGAGATTCTTAGGATAGATAATACCTGCCCCCCAGATGAGGGGTATTATAGGTAGGACCCAGAAACCCTTGAAAAATCTCCAGACTAATCCCTGCCACCGCAGAGGTCCCCAGGATCTCTCTGTCCAGAGAGAGTAAGACAAAATGGCTCTGTGTTTTAAGTCAGACCTCGGGTCCCCAGCCCCAGGCTGCCTGAGGTGGTTTGCCACACAGGCCGATGCTGAGGCTGGTCCTGAGGCCGGTCTTCCGCTCTGCTCTAAGACCACAGCCAGCCTGCGACGTTACTGGTGTAAGTGCAGGAACAGCACCAAACCAGAGGAAAACAGTGAAGGGGCAGTGTCCACCCTGTGACCCCCCAACCCCCAGCACCCTCACCTCAGCCTGGGGCTTGAGCGGAGCAGGACTGGCTGGGCTTGTCTTCTCTGCTAAGCAGTGGGCCCCGCTGCCCGCCCGCTCCACCCCAGAGTGAGTGACATGTGGCCCCGGTGCCCGCCCGCTCTACCAACATTTTTGCTGATTTTGTTTCACTTATTTCCTCTCAGCTGTTTTTATATTTTCTGGATTATTTTAAACTAAATCCTCGATGTCATTTTCATGTAACTCCCTCCATGTGTACCTCATTTGATAAGGACATTTCACCAACAGTTATTCCAGTCTGTAATCTAGCAAGGGTAGCCATTGTCTTTTTTTCTTTTTCTTTTTCTCTCTTTCTTTCTTTTTCCTTCCTTCCTTCCTTCCTTCCTTCCTTCCTTCCTTCCTTCCTTCCTTCCTTTCTTTCTTTCTTTTTTGAAGATTGTTGACATCTTTTCGGAGTTTATTTGTTGATGTGGGATCTCGTCAGAGTTTGGGTTGGTTATTAGTTCCAGCCCCTCTTCCTTTCTTTTCCATTCCTTCTCTTCTGTGCCTGGCGATCTGGAGTCAGGGCTGTCTGGTAGCCTCCCTGTGGCGAGGCTCCTTTCTTGAGAATGGGCTCAGTTGGAGGCAGTGTTTCTCCTCCGTGTGCGCTGTGCGCTGTGCTCTTTCTCAGCCTCCGCAAAGGTGCTGAAGCTCTGCTGTCCAGGCTGCCGATTCTCCCGGGTAGCCCTGGAGCCCCCTCCCGTCACCCACGATCACACTACCTCAAGGGTGACCATTCTAGAATGCGTGTTGCATGCTGCTGCTTCGCTGTCTAAACTTTGTCAGTAACTTGACATGAGGTTAGGATTAAGTTCCAGTTCCTAAAGCCACCTACTGCCTCTGTGACTCAGTTTCTCCAACCTTGTCCATAGATCTTGCACCTTGAACCCAGCAGCCCATGGCCTCGTGCTGGGGTGTCCCTCTGCCAGTCCCCCTGCCTCGTCTGGCCGCCTCCCGGCTCTTCCTTTGAGCCCCTGCTGAGATGCCTTGGCACCACAGCCCCCGCGTCCTGCATCACCTGTCCTCCTGCCCCACAGGTCTCTGAGAGCAAGGGCTGTGTTTGTCTTGCTGTTCCCTCTCCAGTGCTCCAGTGCCTGGCCAGGCCTGGTGGCTGGTCCTAATTGTCTTCTGCTGGGCAAGCGCATGAGTCAGTTGTTCCGCAAAGACTGAGGCAGGGGGTTGTTGAGAGTGACACTGTGCACATGCAGAGAGGCTTTACATGTGTGAAGCCTCAAAGCCAGGAACAACTTTACCTGCTTCCCGGGGCCCTCCCAGCAGCTTAGTTTGAAATTGAAGCTAATATTGGCCGCCTTCTTAATTTTTTGAATATTGATAAGTGGGTAATGTGCATGCCCAAATTAACTTTTTAAATGCTTGCTGCACACTCAGTTTTACCATACATCATACCCTCGATTATAGCAGAACCTGTCTGTGCCAGTTCCAACGAGGCATGGGCTTGGGGCGGAGGCGAGGCTGAAGTACTACGGAGCACATTTGAAGCACTTTCAGATGCGCGCCGCTCTGGGCCCTCGAGGGAGAGGGACTGCGCTAGAGGCCCATGTGCCGTGTCTCTGCAGGCTGTTTGGGGGCTTGGTGCTGGATATCAGGCGGAAGGCTCCCTGGTACTGGAGTGACTACCGGGATGCTCTCAGCTTACAGTGTCTGGCCTCCTTCCTGTTCCTGTACTGCGCCTGCATGTCACCTGTCATCACCTTCGGGGGACTGCTGGGAGAAGCCACTGAAGGACGCATAGTAAGGCCTTTGCATCATTTCTAATGGTCCACAACAAGATTTAAAATACCATGGCAGCCTCCAAGCCCTTGTCAGGGCTGGGAAGCCTGGGTCTTCTCCCGAGTGGCCGGTGTTCTGGGTTATGGGGGGGCCATGGCTCTGCCTGGTATATACACCCCTTCTGCTTAGATCATTTCAGTGCCTGGTTGCCTAGGTGAATTGCTCACCACCCTAAGAATGGAAAGTGGATCCACCGATAACATGTGAAAATAAGATTCAGCGACTGTGATAGCTCTCGGTGTGAACTGCATCATTGTGCTTTTTATATATCCTTGAATACCGAATCGAGCTGAACGATAGAACTTAGTTGAGGAACCGCGGCAGATGGCTCGGGACCTGGGCTGTTGAAGCGGCGTCTGCTGGAACACCAGGCACTGTGCGCCCTTCACTCTTCCTCGCCCTTCACTCTTGCTGAGAGGAATCTGAGCAAATGGCGCCAGGGCTCCACAGCTGAGTCAGCGGATACGCCGGCTCCTCGCCGTGCAGGGGTGTGGACTCCGCTTGTTGTTTCTTTCTCCTCAGAGTGCAATTGAGTCCTTGTTTGGAGCGTCCATGACCGGGATTGCGTACTCTCTCTTTGCCGGGCAGCCTCTCACCATCCTGGGAAGCACGGGGCCCGTGCTGGTGTTTGAAAAGATTTTGTTCAAGTTCTGCAAGTAAGACACGGGTTTTCCTGACAGTATCTGGGCGTGGCTGCCGCAGGCACGGGGAGGGCTGGGCACCCCCATAGCTCCTGTAGCTGCAGATGGCCTTTGTCTCCAGATCCTGCTGTGTCTCCTCACCATTACTCAGTCTTACATCTTCAGCCTTTTAAATCTATCAGGTTTTGAGACTTACATGTTTTTATTTTATGACTGGGGGCATTTTGCCTGCATGCCTCTGCAGTGTGTGTGTGTGTGTGTGTGTGTGTGTGTGTGTGTGTGTGTGTGGTGTGATGGACACCAGAAGGAGGTGTCGGATCCCCTGGTCTGGAGTGACAGATGGTCGTGAGCCCCCACGAGGGTGCTGGGAATAAAACCCAGGTCCTCTACAAGAGCAGCCAGGGCTCTTAACCATTGAGCCATCTCTCCAGCTCTTTCTCTGTGTAGTTCAGGCTGGCCTGGAACTAACTGTATGTAGCACAGGCTAGCCTTGCATTTATAGTCCTCTTACTTTGGTCTCCTGATACTAGATGGTCACACCGTCATGCCCAGATTGATTGCTTAATTTTTCTTTTCTTTCTTTCTTTCTTTTTTTTTTTTTCTTTTAGACAGGAGTTTTCTCTGTGTAACCTGGGCTATCTTGGAACTCACTCTGTAGACCAGGCTGGCCTCAAAGTCACAGGGATCCCACTGCCTCTGCCTCCTGAGTGCTGGGATTAAAGGCATGTGCCACAACCAGGCTGGCTTTTTATTTTTATTTTATTTTATTTTTAAGATTTATTATATATATATGTGAGTAATACTGTCGTCATCTTCTGACACACCAGAAAAGGGCACCAGATCCCATTACAGATGGTTGTGAGCCACCACGTGGTTGCTGGGATTTGAACTCAGGACCTCTGGAAGAACAGTCAGTGCTCTTAACTGCTGACCCATATCTCTAGCCTTGACTTTTTTAATTTTTAAGAAAAATATTTTAACTGATGCAGATTCCCTTCCTTTTACATTTTAGGACAATTTAAAATTGGGTCTCTTTCCCTCCTCCATATTCTGTCTGCGAATGGCAGTGGGTCTAGCAATGTGGTAATTTCCAAGTTTTCTCTCAAGACCCTTTGCCCACAGGAGTAGAGTCGACCCCATTCCTCGAGGCGCGACCAGGCGTGACCACACTGGGCAGTGATGGTGGAAACACTAAACAGGCCATGTTCTTTATCTTTACCCTGCAATGCCCTTGACGATCTTGTCTCTGGGCTTCGCCGTCTCCGGGACGACCGGCCTCGGTGCCGGAGTGGACGACGGGGATGACTCGGCCGCACAGCCCTGTTGTCTCCGAGCTGCTTCACCGGCTTCACTTGGTGTTTTCCAGGGACTACGCCCTCTCCTACCTCTCCCTGCGCGCTTGCATCGGGCTGTGGACCGCCTTCCTGTGCATCGTCCTGGTGGCGACGGACGCCAGCTCCCTTGTCTGCTACATCACCCGCTTCACGGAGGAGGCGTTCGCCTCCCTGATCTGTATCATTTTCATCTATGAAGCCATAGAAAAGCTGGTCCACCTGGCAGAGACCTACCCCATCCACATGCACAGCCAGCTGGACCACCTGAGCCTCTATTAGTAAGCACGTTTCCGGCTTCCCTCCCTCCTCCCTCCCTCCCTCCCTCCTTCCCTCCCTCCCCTCATTCATTCATTTATTCATTCATTCATTTCAGAATTAGGAGCCTTCTCTTTCCTAAGGCATGGGAATCAAGCAATTTACACTGCTCTGTTTCTGGCGGTGTGCTACATGGATTTATCTTTACGTGTATCTTGATAGTGTTCACCCAGTTACTTTTCCTTGTATCCCCACCACGCTGGCCATCCTTCTCTTCTGGTGTGTGTGTGTGTGTGTGTGTGTGTGTGTGTGTGTATGGGGGGGGTCTTGGAAGGAAGAAAGGGAAAGAAGAAATAATCACACAAAAAAACCCCTATGCTTTAAAAAGGCCTATCCCTTCTACATCGCTGTCCCCCCCCCTCCAAAAAAAACAGAAAAGGTCAGCACATGGCCAGGAGAATTTCTTTTAATGTTTTAGTTGTGTGTGTGTGTGTATGTGTGTGTACCTATATATACACACACATGTGTACATGCATACAATGGCCACTGTTTGGAGGTCAGAGGACAACCTGAGAGGAGTGAATTCTCTTCTTTCACCACACGCGTCCCAGGGATCGAACTTGGGTCATCAAAGCTTTGTGGCAAACAGCTTTACCCAGTGAGGTGGCCCTCATGATAATATCTCAAAGCAGCACAGTTCTGTCATCTTAGAAGTCCTGTGCGTTCCACCTGCTTGACCCCAGGAATCCTGTCTTAGCCTCGCCCACGAGCGCCAGTCTTCATGGCTCTGAGGCGTGCCGGACACAGGCAGTTTGGCTGAGCCTCTCAGTCTTTGTATTTAATGTCTGAGCTTCAGACTCCTGGATTCAAACGGTGCTTCTGCCTTTGTGTCCCAAGTAGCTGGGACTTCAGCATGCTGAGCTTATTTTTTAATTAACATATAGTAGTTGAAGATATTTATGGAGTACAAATGTGGTATTTCAACAGGCGTGTAATAATATGTAATGATCAGATCAGGATAACCTGTATAGTTTATGGAATGAATTTTGTGTGTGTGTGTGTGTGTGTGTGTGTACACATGTGCGCATATGTGCACAGGTGCAGGTGTGTACATGCCACAGCTTGCTTGTAGAGGTCAGGGGATGACCTCAGGGGATGACCTCAGGGGATGACCTCAGGGGATGATCTCAGACTTTGGCCTTTGCCCACCATCTTGTCTGGCACAGTCTCAGTTGATTCACATGGAATGTTCCCAGCTAGCTGACCTGAGAGGTTCTAAGGACTCTGTCTCCAGCTCGCTCTTCGTCGTGGGCGTGGTGGATTACAGATGTGCACAGCATCCCTAAGCATCTAGAGACTCTTCAACTTGGGTTCCCATGCTTGTAGAGCAAGCGCTCTGCACCCTGGGCCACCTTCCCACCCTGGGGTGGAGGCTTTAAAAGCTAGTGTAGTTTGAGGCTTCCCTCTCTCGGGAGTGAAAACTTAATTCTGTCATAAAAGGTGTGACTACCAACTGTACAGGTGAAGCAGAAGTAGGAATGGCTGTCAGCCGATGGCACTGTTGAGGTGCTGACTGTACCGCAGTCCCTAGGACCCTTCTTTGAGAACTGAAAGCTCTTAGGCCCCAGCCTAGTCGTGGCTAAGAGCACTTGGTAACCAGCCAGCCGCTTCCCTGAGGGACCCCTCCTCTCTCCCCAGCTGCAGGTGCGTGCTCCCGGAGAATCCAGACAACCACACCTTACAGTACTGGAAGGACCACAACGTGCGGACTGCAGAAGTGAACTGGGCAAACCTGACTGTCAGCGTAAGTCTGGGCGTGGCCGCAAACCTTGTGATGACTACCCTAAGAAGGACTTAGATGGGGGGGGGGCAGCACTCTGCCGGACCCTGGCATTGAAGCCGTATCGGATATAGTAACTCACCTATAATCCTAGCACTTCGGAGACCAAGATTAGAAATATTGTAAGTTTGAGGCCATCCAGGGCTATATAGTGAGACCTGTCTGGGGTCTAAAAATGGCCTATTTTGATCATATAATCGGTAACTATGTGTGGACCTGTTACTGGTCATCTCTGCTAAATCATTTTGATATACTTATAGATTTCCTTGATGTTTTCACGCTAAAATTGCTATATTTTATTTATTGATCTCTATAGCATCTAGCTGATATACATTTCTGTCAGATATTCAAATATTCAAAATTGAATATTCAAGTTTTAAGACTCTCTCCTATAGCAACTTCTAAGTTCCTTCTAAGGCCTAGGAGGAAGCGTTTGTCCCAGACAGTTCTAACTGCATGTCCAAGTGTCTTGGTTAGGACCGCACAGTCTTCTTGACCAGGGACCCGCTAGCGAGGGCCACAGCCCGCGTGGGGGTCAAGTGGATCATGTGGGGCCCGTGATCCCCAGCAACCACGGGGTGTCCGTGCATGGTGAGGTCAGAAGGCGCGGCTGCTTGTTGTGCGTGCCTGACTCTTGTCACCCAGAATGTTTGTTGCCCCAGGAGTGCCAGGAGATTCATGGGGAATTTATGGGACCTGCCTGTGGCCACCACGGACCCTACACGCCTGATGTGCTCTTCTGGTCCTGTATTCTGTTCTTCGCCACCTTCATTGTCTCAAGCACCTTAAAGACATTTAAGACAAGCCGCTACTTCCCGACCAGGGTAGGTGGAATGCGTGTGTGCTGCTTTGGTTTGGTCGAGCTGGCCGGCAGAATCCTTTCTCTGTCCCATGCTGCTGTGGACACCGGCAGCCTCTTCCGCAGCTCCATGGTCTAGAATGAGGAGGCGTTAAACCTTTGTGATTTAAAGGGGCCAGAGGTGCTGGACGGATCTCTAGAGGTAACGTCTCCTTTCCAGAAAGGTGCTAAGTTTCATGTCTCAGATTCCCAGACACTTGGGACGTAAGGCCAGAGCAGGCATGTTGAAAACAGTCATCAGTTGGGAAGATTATCTTGCACAGTCTAAAGGACCCAAAAGTCCCCAAGCCCCCATGGTTCCTACCGTAGTTTATGAACTCCCGGCTGCACCAGCTGCAGCAGTCAGCCTGCCCGAGGCTTGGATTCCCTCCGTGACCATCTGAAGCCTCAAGGTGCATCACTTGGGTCAAGAGCAAAGGTCTGTTCAGGCGGAGCAGAATTAGAGCCTGAGTCTGAGCAGCTGTGCGGTCATTGCTTCTGTGAGGGTTCTCGTCCAGCTACGTGCAAGCGAGTACCAGCGTGCATGAGGTACGGGTGGGGCCTCCGCGGGTTGAAACCCACCGTAGGCGTCCGTGACCTGCAGAGTGGCTGAGCAGTCTGAGCCACGCTCATCACCTGTTTCCTCCGGGACAGAGAGCTGCCAGGTGGCTGCTAGCCACCCACCAGCTGCTCACACCTGGGCCAGCGAGAGGGCCCAGTGGGCCAAGGCGCTTGCTGCCAAGCCTGATGGCCCGAGTTCAGTCCCTGGGGCCCACATGGTGGAGAGAGAACAACTTCCTCTGGTTGTCCTGTCTCCATGTGTGTCATGGTGTGTGCACATGTACACAGAGAAAGTAAATAAATACTTTAAAACTAATTCAGAAATATCCTCCAGTGGCTATGAAGGGAAGGCACAGGGGCAGACAGATGGCGCCCTTTACCTGGGAGCCAGAGCCTTAGAGACCCAAAGCAGAGGAGGGACCACGAGGTTCCCGAATGTCAGGGTGGTTTCATGGCGCAGGCATGCCGCTTCGGGGAATGCTGGGCCCGTCAGCGATGACCAAAGCCATAGAGAGCGTGCTGCAAACTGTAGGCATCAAAGCAAAGTGATGGCACATGCATGTGTGTGTGTGTGTGTGTGTGTGTGTGTGTGTATTACCGTCTGTGGGAAGCTGAGATTACGGCAGGTGTCAGTCCCTGTCTTTTATTAAAGCACCCTAAACATGGGGCAGGCCTCTTGGGATAGGCCTTAAAATGGATAGGAATACACACGTGCTTGCATGCATGTATGCACACACACATGCACACCACACATACCAGATGCATGTAACACATACATAAATGTACACATACCATATTCACATACATATACCATACACATGCACACATACCACACATACACCATACACACACATGTACACACACCACACATGCACACATGCATACCCCCCCACACACAAAGAAAATAAACACTATTGAAAAAATGAAGCAGGAAAGAAGTACTGGGGAGCAATGGTGAATTTTAAGTAGGTCCATAATGGGGCGTAAGCAGTGCTGGGGAAGACTGTCCACCAGAGAGGAGTCTCAGTTAAAGATCTTGGACCACACCATAGGAAAGGATTTCCAGACAAGCCACAGTGAAACAAAATTGGTGTGTCTTCAGAGTATTTCCACAGGATCACGCAGGCACCCCTCCCCCTCCCCCTTCCCCTCCCCGTCCCCTCTGACTGTTACTCTGGCAGCCAGGGTTTCAGGAGCAATGGAGGGCAAAATGAGATAGCAGTGACTTGCTGAGTGTGGGAACATGCTCAGGTTCCGGACACACCCTGAACATCAGCCCAGGCACATGTGGGTGCTGGCTGTGGGAGGACTTGACCACGCTGCTGCTGAGGTTTGGGCTAGCACAGTAAACCTTGGCTGGTCCCAGAAATCTGAACCTGGCCTGGGTACCCCAAACTGCACTCTTTAGCCTCTGTCAGAGGTTTGGGTTCCCGCATTACAGCCATATAACGTGGGCATTACTTGAGTATACTAAAATAGTCTTGTTTAAATGTTTTCCCGTTGGTCGAGGCGCTAACTTCCTGTGCCTCTAACCACTCCCATTGCTCCGCCAGGTTCGCTCCATGGTGAGTGACTTCGCCGTGTTCCTCACCATCTTCACTATGGTGATCCTCGACTTCCTGATTGGCGTCCCGTCGCCAAAGCTCCAGGTTCCCAGTGTGTTTAAGGTGAGTGGATCTGGAGGGCTTCGCGCCTGAGCGTGCTCTGGTGGATCTCGGGGGCGGGGGGTTGAGGGGGGGCTCCGTGCCTGAGTGTACTCTGATCTCAAGTTGCTCTCAGAGTCTCAGTAAACAAAAGGTAACATTGGTTATCGTGAAGAGTCGATCTGCTAAGCTTTAGGAAAACAGAAAGTGCCCATTGACTTAAAGATGTGTCGTCTGGGAGAGGTGTTCGTGGAGGGAGCCTGGCTGACACCTCCTGCACAGAGCTGTGGCTGTAGGGAACTGGGAAGGCGGAGAAATGATCTCAGACCTTGGAAGAACTTGTTTGGAGTCCAAGGGCTATTCCTGAACCGTCAGGAGATTTCTTCAACATTATTTTGTGTTGCTCGTCAAATTCTTGATAATCAGTAGTAGTTAAAATTTTTCCATAGAAACTGAAATACCCATCAGTCATCGGAATCTGAACCTAGTTCAGTGCAAGGGTTACAAGCGGATGAGACTGGAAAGCTGAGCTTGGTTTCTCAGACCTTGCTGGGCGAAGAGGGCAAAAAACCTGGACGTGCTCAGCCACCTCAGGAGACTCGAAGGCGTGCTGACGTTTTTTTTTTTTTTTTTTTTTTTTGAGAATTCTGAAGTTTTGGTTTCTTTAAAAAAAAGCCACAGAAACAATTATAGAATGTACTTTTGTTTTAAGCCCCAAATGCGGGGCTTGGGGCTGCTTCAGACCGTCCACAGCTGCTGACACGGTTTACCTCCTGCGCTAGCCGAAGCGTGATTTCGCCAGCTGCAGATAGTTTATGTGATTGTGTGATGTTTGGAATTCTGGGAACTTCTCAAATTGTACATAATTTTACCCCCCATCAAGAGGCCAGTGGGTGGTGGGTGGTCAGTTAGGGAGGTTGGTTGAGGTTTGTTAGCAGCCGCGGCCAAAGAAGAAACAGAAAGAAGGGGCGAGGCCCAGGGATGTCTCCCTCTCTCTCTCTCTCTCTCTCTCTCTCTCTCTCTCTCTCTCTCTCTCTCTCTCTCTCTCCCCTTCTCCCCCTCTCCCCCTCCCCCCGTCTCTCTCTCTCTCCCCCACTGTCTCTCTCTCTCCCCTCTATCCTTGTTTCTCTCCTATCTAGTGTTAGGGGGTCAAACTGGGGGGATAAAGGGTGGGAAAAAGAACCCACAAGGCAGCAAAGACCAGCTACAGGAAGAGCTCAGGATGGCAGGAAGCCACAGTGGTAGAAGCAGGCCTTGGTGCTCCGTGGTGCCCCCCAGACCCTACGCACAGGGGGCAGAGGCAGGCAGATCTCTGTGCCAGCCTGGCTTACATAGCAGGTTCCAGGCCAGCCAGGGCTACTCCATGGTGAGGTATTTTGCCATCTTTTTCACTATCTTCACAGTGATCGCACGGACGAACTATTGGTATGTCTTTTCTATTTTGTCTGCTTAATTATGTTAAACTTATTAGAATGCAGAATAGGTTAAATACCCTTCATCCATATAACACAGCCCAGAGCGCTGTGCCTCAACCCCGTGTGAATGAACACCATCAGCTTTCTCCCCATACCTAGCTGACTGCAGGACAAAGGGATTTTGTATAAAAATAGGTGAGTCTGGAGCATTCAGTCCTTCTGTGATGTGTGAGCTAAAGATGTGAGTTGATTTCTGGGACCTCTGGGAGGCAGTGAGGAGACAAGACTGAGAAACAGGAGCTTAGAGAAAGTGTGGCTTCTGAAGCAGAGGGAGCTGTCTCTGGCCTTTCTCCTGAAGCAGCCAGTCTGACAGCCAGAGTACTCCCTCCTCTGTAGCCCTGGGAGGATAGCTCGGCCCAGGGTTCAGATACTCCACTCTAGAAAGGGAATGTTGTATTTGCACACACCCCATTGCAGGCTCCTGCATGCTTTAGACCATGTCTAGACTGCCTATAATAATACAGCAGTGTAAACAGGGTCATACTATGTAGCGTTAGGAGAACAGTGATAACATCTGTATGTGTCCAACAACAGAGGCGTCTCCCCAGAATCTTTAATATGCAGTTCATGGACTTGGCTATAACTACTTAATATCGTTAATGCTTTAGTATGTTTTGTGTTGGTCTGAGAATATATAGCTACTACCTAGAATACTCTTACTACAGAAACATAAGTTCTAAAGCTTTTAAAATTTATTTAACCCATTCAAAATCCAGGACTTGCCAGTATTATCTAAGAGTTTTTGAACCCAAGTATTGCAACTAATGTATCAACAAGATATAGCAGTCTCTCCTGTGTTTGCTGAGTTTTAGATCATTCTGGGCGATAGACTTCATCCTCCAGCACCTCGTGTTTTCTCTGGAGTGCACCAAGGGCAGGGTCCAGAGTTTGAGAAAATGGCCTATAAAGTCACTGAGGAAAGAGAGACCCAGATCAGATAGGTCCCTAGGCTTCGGGCCTCGTGAAGCCTCTAGTTCCTGGGCTCCTGGTTCCCCACTGACAAGAGTGGCTCATGGGACAGTCTACTCTCAGCCCAAGAAATCTGCATCTGTCTGCCTTTCCTCTAAAGGTCAGACACAGACTTCGTGGCTTGTGGAGAGGAGTGGCGAGGGTTATCCGTACTATTTAGTCCTTGGAAGGCAATTTTTAAACAACCGATTAGTTGCTAATTGTGTTTTACTTGTCCTGAGGCTGAGATAAAGTTGCTTTCTCCGTATTCAGAGAATAAACAGAAGACAGTGTAGGATTATTGCATATTCCAGAAGAAGCTGAAGTGAGGACTGATGGCCAAAGGGGATCTGGGAAAAGGTCAGCGATTTCCTTAGGGGCCACTATAGTTCATGCTTTGTTTTGTTTTTCTAAAGCCTTTCCTTCCAAGGAGAACAAAAGAAAAAGTAGAATACTGTTCAGTGTGGTTTGGTTCACGCTCATCTCCAGAGTTAAGATAGATACATGCTTGTTTTCTCTCCTAGCCAACAAGGGATGATCGAGGGTGGTTTATTAATCCCATTGGCCCCAATCCCTGGTGGACCGTGATAGCCGCCATTATCCCGGCTCTCCTGTGCACTATCTTGATATTCATGGACCAGCAGATCACCGCCGTCATCATTAACAGGAAGGAACACAAGCTCAAGGTGACCAGGGGCTCTGACCTGGGGGGCTGAGATAGCAGCCGGTTGACGTTCTATTGTAGGTCAAGACCATCTATCTGTACCAGGAGCTGTAGAGAAGAATAAAGTCTCAGAAGGGCTTTGCATTGCTTGCCCATTAGCAGCAGAGGTTGGTTAGAGGTGAGCCTAGAAAGGGGCATGGTGCTAAGATGTGGGAGGAGCTTGCACTCCTCACAAGCAAGCCGTGTGGCGGTGGGTGGGCAGAGGCCCTGCTGGTCCCCACAGAGATGTGGTTCTGAATCAACAACTGTACAGCCTTTCCTCGCAAGGTTTGGCTCAGGGCTGTGAGCCTGTTTCCCAGAGGCAGGAATTCTCCCTCTAGGTCTATCATGAGGCTTCAAAATGGGTCCCGAGCTTACGCTAACGGATTACTCAGACTGTTCCTGAGATGCCAAGAGCCTCCTGTGGCAGGGATGAGCAGTGGTGTTCAGGAATTCAACAGAGCGTTTATCTGTACCATCTAGAATGGTCACGATGTGGCTCCCTTCTGGTTGGCTTCCAAAGAGGGCTGATTGGGAGTGTGTGAGACTCACGCAGAGGAAGCTGGGGGCAACTGTTTAAAGACCAGATACTGGCATATGTACAACAAGCTAAGATTTCCATTTTTCTTCTGTTCCCTCCTGCCTGGGAGGGTTGTAAGAATTCTCTGGGCACCCTCCTCCTCCTCCTCCTTGTACCCCCACTAGCCACGAGCCTGAAGCCTTGCTCTTAGTGTTATATGGCCCACTCCAGGCAGCTGACTGAAGGTGACTGTCTCCCCACAGAAAGGCTGTGGCTACCATCTGGACCTGCTCATGGTGGCCGTCATGCTGGGAGTTTGCTCCATCATGGGCCTGCCTTGGTTTGTGGCTGCGACCGTCCTGTCCATTACACATGTGAATAGCCTCAAGCTGGAATCCGAATGCTCTGCTCCGGGGGAGCAGCCCAAGTTCTTGGGCATCCGAGAACAGAGAGTCACGGGGCTTATGATCTTCGTGCTGATGGGCTGCTCAGTCTTCATGACAGCTGTCTTAAAGGTATTCCTTCATTAGCATGCCAAGCGAACATGGAGGGGCTCTGTGCGAGGAATGCAGTGGCTCCAGGATTTATACAGATGCACATACAGTATATATGCATATGTAGGTGCACATACAGTATATATGCATATGTAGGTGCACATACAGTATATATGCATATGTAGGTGCACATACAGTATATATGTGTATGTAGGTGCACATACAGTATATATGCGTATGTAGGTGCACATACAGTATATATGCGTATGTAGGTGCACATACAGTATATATGCGTATGTAGGTGCACATACAGTATATATGCATATGTAGGTGCACATACAGTATATATGCATACACAGGTGCATAGACAGTGTATATACAGATGCATGCCCTGGAAGTTATTCTTGTGGACAGTCAAATGTGCTTAAAGAAAATTAACATGGTAATAATAGAATATAATAAGTGATCTGAAGGACCGCCCACCCGCCTTGCCGGTTTCCTTTCCCGGAATAGCTCCTGTTATGCTGGAGGTCCCCAGGGTCTTCCACATGCAAAGCAGGCAGTGTCAGGCTGAGCTCTGCCCAGGCCCTTCTTACCCAGGGATTTGGTTTTTGAGATGGTCTTACTTGGTTCTGGGTGGCTTAAAACTCACTATGTGACTAGACTGGCTTTGAACCTTTGACAATCATACTGTCTCTATGTCTTGATTGCTAGAATCACAAATATTGTTCTGATTTTGTTTTGGTTGTGTGATAAAGACCATGACCAAAAGGAACCTGGGGAAGAAAGGGTTACTTTACCTTGTACTTTCAGGTAACAGTCCATCCTGAAGGAAAGCCAGGGCAGGGCCTCGGGCAGGGACCCACTCAGGTACCCGCTCGGAACTCGCACCTGCTCGGCTAACTTTGCTATACAATGCAGACCCACCTGCCTATGGAGGGGGCTGCCTTGGGAGCTGGGCGCTCCCACGGTAATCAATTGAAGTTTCCGCTTTTCAGGTGACTCCTAAGTTGGGTCACATTGACAATAAGGCGTCAGCAGCACAAACACTGTCGACAGTGCTGCAAACCTGTCACTTAACAGAAACGTCTAGGCACTCTAGAGTCAGGGCAATAAAGTCCAGTGCGACCTTTCAGGCTCTGAGAGGAAGTGTGTTGTCTTCTAGCCCCAGGATGGAAGCAGGCTGCGGGGCAGGCATGTGGGCACTGTGGAGCAGCACCAGGCTCTGGGTTGGGTCCTCAGAACTGTGGCAGCCCGGTAGTGGGTGCACGTGGACGGAGGTAGGAAGATCAGAAGTTTAAGGACAGCCTCTGGACCACGGCGGGTTCGAGGCCACCCTGGAGAAGAAACAACAAACCGAGTTCACCCCGCCTTGGCTTTGGGCCTGTTTCTCTAGCTCACACTTGCATGAAGATTTTTCTCTAAGTTGAACAGATGTGACAGGAAAGCCATGTTCACATGCCGTGTGGACACTTTAAAAAGCGCAGTATAACAACATGTTCCCGACTCATTTCCTCTCTGCTGCCCTCAAGCCTTAGGTCAGAAAGCAGGAGTTTATTTTTAGTCTGTGTCGAAATACACAAAGTTCCTGAGGATGTGATGATTATAGAAAGATTTAAATTACATCTGTGAAGTCTATGTGCACACGTGACCACGAGCATGTGCACATGACTAGGAATGTGTGCATATGCATGCACACGTGACCACAAGTGTGTGCATGTGTATGCGTGTGCATGCACAGATGTGTGTGTGTGTGTGTGTGTGTGTGTATCCCTATCTGTCTAGTCACAACCTAGTGGGGGAGACATGAGGCCTATGACTGGCCTTATAGTTAACTTCATTTCAGAATAAAATGACTTTGATGTTACTGTGCATGCTTTTTCCCCCATGCTAACTGAAGGAGAGGCAGCAGAGACAAGGACAATGTTTACGAGACTCTTTGTGGCTTTGTTTCATTTTTGGAATTAAAAATATTATATAGATGGGACCTGGCGGTGTACCCCTTGGTCCCAGCACTCGGCAGGCCGATGGCAGGTCCATGAGTCCAGCCTGCTCTACAGTGAGCTGCAAGCGAGACCCTTGAGCAGCGGCCCTGCCGGGCGCCACAGCTCCTGTCTTGTGCCTTTCTTCGCAGTTTATCCCGATGCCAGTGCTCTACGGAGTTTTCCTCTACATGGGAGTCTCTTCTCTACAAGGAATCCAGGTTTGTGTGGCTCAGCCACAGCCGTGTCTCTTACTCCTGTGTTCACTTGTCCTGACCAGAGAGGCCCAGTGCCCCCAGGGAGGCACGACCCGTGCCTGAGAAGTCAGTTCCCAGTCTTGTCATTCAGCCAAGGGATGTCTTCAGACATGAGGCACAAAACATGATCGTGTGGGAACAAGAGCGTTGGCCTCCAGAATGGCGTGGCTTGATGTCGTGGTTCCAGTCACTTTTAATCAATGGGGTTTGTTTGTTTGTTTGTTTTTGTTTTTTTTGGTATTAAACCAGGGATGCTTTGACAAATTCCTGTATACCTGAAGCTGAAACATCAGTCAGTAACCAGTAAACCGGGGCCATCAAGATGGCTCCTCGGGAACCTGTGGTGGACGAAGAGAGCCAGCTGGCACAGCAGTCCTCTGACCTCCACACGCATGCCGTGGCGTGCTGGTGGTGTGTGTGCTTGTGTGTGTGTGTTGGGTGTGTGTGAGAGATGTGTGTGTGTGTGTGTGTGTGTGTGTGTGTGTATGAGATGGGTGTGTGTGAGATGGGTGTGGGGAGGAGATGGGTGTGTGTGGGGGGGTGTGGGGGTGTGAGATTGTGTGTGTGTGAGATGTCTGTGTGTATGTATGTGATGGATGTGTGGGTATGTGAGATGGGTGTATGTGAGATGGATTGTGTATGTGTGTGTGAGATGGGTGTGTGTGAGATGTGTGTGTGTGTGAGATGGGTGTGTGTGTGAGATTGGTGTGTGTGTGTGATAGGGGTGTGTGTATGTGATGGGTGTGTATGTGATAGGTATGTGTGTGTATGTGATAGGTGTGGGTGTGTGTATGTGATGTATGTGTGTGTGAGATGGGTGTGTGTGAGATGGATTGCGTATGTGTGTGTGAGATGTGTGTGTGTGTGTGTGTGTGTGTGTGATGGGCATGTGTGTGTGTGATGGATTGCATGTGTGTGAGATGTGTGTGAGATGTGTGTGTGTGTGTGAGATGTGTGTGTGTGAGATGTGTGTGTGTGTGATGGGCATGTGGGTGTGTGAGATGGGTGTGTGTGAGATGAATTGTGTATGTGTGTGTGAGATGTGTGTGTGTGTGATGGGCGTGTGGGTGTGTGAGATGTGTGTGTGTATGTGATGGGCCTGTGGGTGTGTGAGGTGAGTGTATGTGAGATGTGTGTGTGTGTGAGAGATGTATGCGTGTGTGTGATGGGTGTGTGGGTGTGTGAGATGGGTGTGGGAGGCACGTGTGCTTCAGCTTGCATGTTGTGGTCAAAGGACAAGTTTGTGGAGTCGTTTTTCTCCTTCCACCTTTATGTGGACCCCAGGATTTGAACTCAGATCATCAGGTTTGGGCATCAGCAAGCCTTCTATTTCTGAGCCATATTGTTGGCTACAGTCTGTCATAATTCCTCTATCCAGAATCTTAAGAGGTCTCATTTGATCTTGTCAGTATACTTACCCTTCACGCATTTCAAAGAACAAGCCCGAGTTGGGATTTGGGGACTTAGGGATTTGGAGGGAGGGGTTTGTTGAAACAGTGTCTGACTCTGTACTTTATTTGGTTTGGAACTCATTGTGTAGCCCAGGCTGGCCTCAAACTCTTGGGGATCCTTTTGCCTTAGCTTATCTGTGATTGCTGGTGTGTGTGACCACAGCTGGATGGAAGATGCAGTTGGCTCAGGGTCGCCGCCCTGGGAGCCTGCTCTCCGCAGCTGCGGTGTAGGAGAGGAGAAGGCAGTGTGCGCCTGGGTTAGCAAAGGTGGTCTCGCCAAGTCTTAGACTTCCACTTATTGGCCTGACCAAACTGCCTGTTGCCTCGGCGTCTCGGTCTGTGTGTCTGCAGTAGAGCAGTACTGGCTGCTGTGGAGCCGGCGGCACACTGCTGTGCCTGGGCCTACGGAGGCGTCCAGCCCGAGAGCGCCAGGCACCAATGCTAGTCCTTCCTTCCAGTTCTTCGACCGCCTGAAGCTTTTCGGGATGCCTGCAAAACACCAGCCGGATTTCATCTACCTGCGGCACGTGCCGCTACGCAAAGTGCACCTCTTCACGCTCGTCCAGCTCACCTGCCTCGTCCTGCTCTGGGTCATCAAAGCGTCACCGGCTGCCATAGTCTTCCCGATGATGGTAAGGTGTGGCTCCTGCCCCCCCACCCATGAGGCAGGCTCTCTCTGTGGAGCCCTGGCTGTCCTGGAACATGCTGTGTAAACCAGGCTGGCCTCGAACTCAGAGAGTTGTATGCCTCTGCCTCCACGTGCTGAGGTTAAAGGTGTGTGGCCAGGCTGCTAAGCGTAGCTTGTACTAATAAAAATTAATGCAGTTTTTGAAGCTGTGGTAAGCTGTGTGCAGCACAGAGTGTTCACCATTCGGAGGGCGTGGTCGGTGGGATAAGGACACTGCTGTGGGACTGCCGGGGCGTGGTCAGTGGGATAGGGACACTGCTGTGGGACTGCCGGGGCGTGGGTCAGTGGGATAAGGACACTGCTGTGGGACTGCCAGGGCGTGGTCAGTGGGATAAGGACACTGCTGTGGGACTGCCAGGGCGTGGTCAGTGGGATAAGGACACTGCTGTGGGACTGCCAGCCCATCCGGTTACTCCCGTTGCCCACCTTGTCATGCGGTCAGAATTTCCTTAAGTTTGAAAAATGAATATTCTGGGGCTGGAGAGATGGCTCAGCAGTTAAGAGCACCGACTGCTCTTCCAGAGGTCCTGAGTTCAATTCCCAACAACCACATGGTGGCTCACAGCCATCTGTAATGAGATCTGACGCCCTCTTCTGGGGTGTCTGAAGACAGCTACAGTGTACTTACATATAATAAATAAGTCTTTAAAAGAAAAAAGAAAAATGGATATTCTGCTTATTTATGTATTGATTAAATGTCAGTTCCTGGAGACCTGCTGCCATCTCTGACCTCCATAGGCACCAGGCATACACGTAGTGCATTTGCATACATACATATGAAATAAAGCATATTTTTAAAAATGTATGGAAACAGAAAAATGAATAAAGTAATGTAATGTGTGATTAATGTAAAAAGCCTCGGAGCGGGCTGCCAAGTGCTACCGACACGCAGTAAGCGGCTACCGTTGGGCTCCTCACGGGCCGGTTCCGCTTGGAGGCCCCAGGCTGCTCCCCCTGTGGGGCAAGCTCCCCTTTCAACCTGCTTCCTTCTCATCAGGTCCTGGCCTTGGTCTTCGTCAGGAAAGTCATGGACCTCTGCTTCTCCAAGCGGGAGCTGAGCTGGCTGGACGACCTCATGCCCGAGAGCAAAAAGAAGAAGCTGGACGACGCCAAGAAGGAGGAGGAGGGGGAGGAGGAGGAGTCGGGCCCGGCTCCCGCCTTGTCGGTCAGGGTCTCCTTACAGGGGAAGAGGGAGGCCAGGCCGTGGGGGGTGGCCTGTCTGGGATCCTGAGGGTCACCCTGGGGGCTTCTTTTCTTCGAGAAGATCTTTTCTGAGAGATTTGGTTGTGCACCTGTTGCGGACGGTGCTGTGGCTGGCCCAGGGCGACACGGCTTGCACGGGGCCTTCCATCCCCCACCGCCCCAGGGCGACACGGCTTGCACGGGGCCTTCCGTCCCCCGCCGCCCCAGGGCGACACGGCTTGCACGGGGCCTTCCGTCCCCCGCCGCCCCAGGGCGACACGGCTTGCACGGGGCCTTCCGTCCCCCGCCGCCCCAGGGCGACACGGCTTGCACGGGGCCTCCTGTCCCCCACCGCCCCAGCAGCTGGCACCTTGCCATCTCCACAGTGGCCCGAGGCCCCCGGCCTGAGCTTGTACAGAAAGGCCATAGGGCGAGATGAAAACCAGGCCAAAAAGAAAGGCTGGGAGTGTCCCGAGGCAGCTGCTGCCCAAAGGCCGGCCTTCCCACTGCGTCAGCACTGGCCCGTTTGTGTCGATGTGATAAAGCTGAGTCATCAGAGAGAAATCAGCCTCAGCTGAGGACATGCCTCTAGGCGATCACTCCCAATCAGTGATCAGCGGAGGAGGGCCCAGACCATTGTGGGCGGTGGCTTCTTCCCTGTGATGCTGGTCCTGGGTTCTACAAGAGAGCGGGCTGAGCAAGTCAGTAGCAGCACCCCTCCATGGCCTCTGCATCAGCTCCTGCCCCCAGGGGCCCGCTCTTTTTAAGCTCCTGCCTTGACGTCCTTCCATGATGAGCAGTGATATGGCAGTGCAAGCCAAATAAGCCCTTTCCTCCCCAACTTGCTTTTGGGTCATGGTGTTCCATTGGCATGATAGATCCCCCCCCTCCCGCCTCTCCCTCCTCTCCCGCCTCCCTCTCTCCTTTCCAGCTCTGATTGGAAGGAACCTTGTCGCTCAGTGGACACTGCCATCATTTTCAACTATATTTTAAAATAAAATTTCCTAATGTCTTGAATTTATTTAACTTGAAATTTTAAATGCAAAAGCAGTGAGGTAACTTGTGCTCCTGCTGCCTGTGGCGTCACCGTCCCTGGCTGAGACTTTTTTTCATTTATCAAATTGACAACACAATCGAAATCGGTAAGAACTAACCCTTTAACACAACGGTTGCCCATTCACTGAGTGTGCTGGTGTGGACTGGAGACAACTCCTTAGAGAACAGCCGAGTCTTAAATGTACACATGCAGGGCTGGTTTGCAGCACAGGCTGCCTGGCGCTCTGTGCAGGGCCAAGCTCAGCTGACCCGCAGGCCACAGTGATCCTCCCGTCTCGCCTCCTCGCACCAGGAGTACAGGCACCCTGCCCTGCTTGGCTGTTTATGTGACTCCTGGTAATCTGAATCTCATCCTCGGGCATGTCAGAAGCACTGCACCTCAGCCAGCACCCAGCCAGTAACCCTGTTACTATTTTAACAACTTGTTTGTTTGAATCGGAATATACCAGAGGACCAGACCTTGTAACTGATTTCCTCTTCTGGTCACTTTAGGGCTCCGTCTGTCTGTCTGTCTGTCTGTCTCTCCCTCTCTCCCCCCTCCCCCCTCTCTCCCTCCCTCCCTCCCTCCCACAGGGACTCCTCACTTTCTTTTTTGGTAGCACTGACATGTTCTTGTGTCCCGTGCTCCTGTAACTGGTCATTGGCTCTGAGAGTGGCCTCACTTTTGGGTTCTTACTGCTTCTCAGTGCTGTTCCATTCTGTTATTTGATGGCTTCACATTCTGTGAGGCGTCCAGCCCATGGAAGGGACCTAATTATATGAGTGGGAATGAAAACTGCCTGCCACCTTGGTGGTAGAAACTAGGCGGTGGTAAAAACTCTTGGTTTATTTGTTACAAGATATAGTTGCAAGCCAGGTGCAGTAAAGAAACCACCAAAATGGTCACTCCAAGGAGGCCAGAGCAGAGAGAAAGGCAGCACCCTGGACATGACCAGGGCTGGCTGTGAGGGACACGTTGGGGACGAGGACAAGGAACCCTTGCTGTTGGCACAGAGCAGGCGTCTGGGGGCGGGAGGTGGGGGGGAAGCCTGGGCGTTGGCACCCACAGGTACACCCACTGGAAATGGCCTTCTCGGGACTGAGGTGTATTTCGCAGGTTCCTGGAAATGCTGGCTGTGGGCTTTTAGGAATCCTTGTGTAGTCCAGCTTGAGCTGAGCCAAGACTCATTTCTAGACACATGCTCTGTCTTTTGGAATTTGGGGAGTAGGAGTTTCCTTTGGACCTGATAATCTTCCCCCATCCCTTTCTTCCAGGAGGCTGAGAAGATGTTGGACGTTGGGGGTGATAAGTTTCCCCTTGAAAGCAGGAAGTTGCTGAGCAGTCCTGGCAAGAGCAGCAGCTTCAGGTAAAGCCCCCAGGTACCAGCGAGCTCGCTGCCAGAGTTCCTGTGCCGCGCTGCCCCGAGGAGCCGCGCTGCCGGCCCCACCTCTCGAAAACAGCCTGCTGTGTGCCCTGCTCTGTGGGTCTGGGAGCCAGTATCCCCAGTGCCCGGCCCCGTGTAGAGGTGCGGAGTGTAGAGGAGGGTGTGCCTTTGTCCCCACCTACTTCCTCCTGTCATAGTTAGTTAATGCGCCAGGGTCACAGCACCGCTAGCACACCGTGGTCAGGGTCCGGACGTGATCTCGTCACTTCTCCACCCAAGTTGTTCTTTTCCACTTTCCTAAGTCCAAGATGGTGAGGTCATCTCCAGGAGTTTTCAGCCTGGTGGGCATGGAATGCCTGCCTCTGGGGACAGGCAGGGAGGTCTCTCCCGTGCGGGTGAGCCGAGGAGATGCGGATCTTGATGCCCAGGCAGGCCCCTTTCTCTACCGAGGCTGTCGCTCACCACTAAGCACAGGTCCCAATGCCCCGTGTGTGGTTCAGTCCCGACCTCAGTGTCTGCTGGAAGGCCGCACGCCCAGGCTGAAGCAGCCCAGAGGTGAGGGAGCTAGAGAAAGAGGAGAGCTTTAGTTGACAGGAGACTGGATGTCGTTTATGGATAAATCAGGAAATCTTTTCTGTGCTCTTTTGGACCCTCTGACATCTCTGGCAGTGAAGCAGGATCAGCCTCTTTACCGTGGGTGCTGTCTCCCGGCATTTCAGGAGGCCATCTGGCCCACAGGTGGCTCTGTTGGCTTCCAGGATCAAGGATCCTGGCTGGAGTCCTGGCACTGCTGCTGTTTGAGCTCTGATGGGCATTTAAGCTTTGGGCTTTGCACCTTCAAAATGATGACCACCAATCTCTTTCGCTCTGAGTGTTAAGCTAACAGGCCATGAAGTTCCTTTGTAAACTACAAATGGACGAGATCCTGTTATATAGATGCGCATATAAACGAGGGCTTGCCACAGAGCAGCATGGTGTCAGTGTCCCCGACCCAACATCGGCCAGCCTACAGGGCTAGCGCTGCGCACAGGCTACCTTGCCGCTGCAGAGCTGGGCCCCTCTCCCTTCGGGTGGGTGGTGTCAGGGCTGTGCCGTTCACTTCTGTGATTGACATTCACTGCCTGAGCTTTGATTTCAGATGTGACCCTTCTGAGATTAATATATCAGATGAAATGCCTAAAACCACGGTCTGGAAGGCTCTCAGCATAAATTCTGGAAATACAAAAGAAAAAAGGTAAGGAGGACTCTGGCTTCTCTTCCATTTTTCTTCTGTCTTTTGAAAATGGCAATACTGTTGAAGGTAAAATGTGTGTTGCTTGTAGAATTGAATTTGTCAAGTGAATAACAGAACTGTTGCCAGTCATACAGTAAGACAAAAACTTTGCGCCCCCATCCTGCAGCTCGGGGAAAAATAAAAAGTTTCCAGACATTTGGAGACAGGCGTTCCGAGCCACCCCTCTTCTGCAGTCCCAGGGGCAGGCTCTGGTTACTTTGGATATAAATCTGCTTTGTCGTTTGGTCCCTGTGCTCCCGCCTGGAGGGAGTTTCTCATGTCAGAACGTTTGTCTCTGGTCACTGCAGCACCACAAACTGGAAAACTGCTAAAAATCTGGATCAATACTGTTAACACTAACAAACAATATGTTTTGCATCAGCCCAGACTTTAACCTGCTTATCTTAGATTCTGAAAAGAGAATTTTGTTAAACATGAGTTTTCTTACTCTGCAAAGAAAATTTCTCTATGTAATTTAATAATAGCATAGATCAAGTTATAATCAGATTATTAAATAAAATTGGAGGTGTCTTTGCCTACATTAAGGAATGCAGTGTATCTAAGTTATTGATTTTAGCCCAAACACAAATGAAGGCAAAAATCCGATGTCTTGATAATGATAACAGTTTTTGTTAAAAACAAGCCCAAGCCGGGCAGTGGTTGCGCACGCCTGTAATCCCAGCACTCTGGGAGGCAGAGGCAGGCGGATTTCTGAGTTCGAGGCCAGCCTGGTCTACAGAGTGAGTTCCAGGACAGCCAGGGCTATACAGAGAAACCCTGTCTTGAAACAAACAAACAAACAAACCAAAGGATTTTCTTTAAGCTGGGTGTGTTGGCGCACGCCTGTAATCCCAGCACTTGGGAGGCAGAGGCAGGCGGATTTCTGAGTTCGAGGCCAGCCTGGTCTACAGAGTGAGTTCCAGGACAGCCAGGGCTACACAGAGAAACCCTGTCTTGAAAAAAAAACAAAAAAACAAAACAAAAAAAATCAAAACAAAAAACAAAAAAAACAAAAAACAAGCCCAGACCCAGCAGTGCTGGCTGTCTGCTTTTCTTTCCACACATGGCCTGGGGTACCGCTGCTCTGCTGGGGATGGGGGTGCTAGTGAGGAGCTGACCCCAGAAGCACAGTGCTTCTTGGAGTCATGGTGCAGCACACGGTGTGGCAGCTTCTTCACCGAAGGGGTTAAAATAGATTGGAGCTGAACATGAGTGAAAAACAGAATCGTGCCTCTGTCAGAGGAAAATCCAGGCAGCTGTGGGAATGTATAACACATGTGGTTATTTTTAGTTGGGAACTAGTCTACTTGTAAATGAACTTAAAATCCAGCCAGATCCCAGTAGCATCTTGAGAGTTGTGAGAGCGAGCACCTTGTCTCATGTGACGTTGTTATCCAGCCCCTTCAACTGAGAGCGTCTGCTGGGTGGACGATTTGAGCCATGCGGTGCCTCGGAGAAGTTCTGGGTTTTAAGAAAATGGCGAGTCTCTCCAGGAAGAAGCCAAGCTGAGTCTGGCCCTGCTCTTGGTCATCTCAAAGCCATGCCACATGGAAGCTTTCAGTCACTCCCGGTGTGCGTTTGGAGGACCTCCAGCTACCCGCATACCAGCAGCCAGGCGCCAGCAGGCCATGGCGGGGCCTCCTCCCGCTGCCTCCTTTCCTCTTCCTTCTCTTCAGAACTGCCACCATTAAAGAGCCAGCTTCCATTTTCAGACATTTTCTCTGATACTCGGCTGGCCCTGGTAAGCCACATGAGTCCATTCTGTCATGGAGGATTCCTTTGTGCGGTCCCTCTTCCTGAGGTAGTGGCAGAGGCAGGACAAGGGCAGGCTTGCGAGCAGCCTGTGCCTCGGTTTCCTTCCTGCTTGGGAAAGGGATGTTGGACAGATAGACACAGTAACAGGTCTGCTACCCGAGCCCTACCATCCAGACATCAACAGCAGCCACCAGAGCGAACTGCCTCTGGCCTGGGGTCATCGCATCACCTCCAGAAGCAGTCGGCATAACGTCCTGAGACCTTGGGTCATCGGCATCACCTCCAGAAGCAGTCGGCATAACGTCCTGAGACCTTGGGTCATCCACATCACCTCCAGAAGCAGTCGGCATAACGTCCTGAGACCTGGGGTCATCCGCATCACCTCCAGAAGCAGTCGGCATAACGTCCTGAGACCTTAGAAGATGCGAGGACAGCCAGAGAGGTTTAGCTGATTTCAGGAAAGGCCTGGGGGAAGCCAGGAAGGAGGCGGATGAGCATCTTTCTTTGGAACTAGAGAAAGAAGAGCCCAACTTGCTATGGAAGGACTTAGTTTAGATTTCCAGGCCTGAAGATTTGTTCCAGACCTGAAGATGTGTTACCCGAGTAGGAAGGAGTTGCCGACAACTGTCGGTAGGCAGGAGGGCGGATAGGGTCGTTACGGCTGTTCTGAGTGGACTGTTTGATGTGCGGCTGTCATCTCTCGAGGCAACATTGTTACTCCAGCCCAGAGAGACCCGAATGTTCATGGAGTCCCTTAGCTGCCTCAGTGGAGAACACCATCATCATCAGCTCAGTGGACCAAAACCGCCATCAGCCGTTGTCGTGGCCTCCTCGTCGTGGAGGTCTTTCGGTTGACACAGGTTCTGGCTCATATGTAAAAGCCACACAAATGAACTGTAAGTGGTGAAGTCAATCTGGATACTTAAAGTATACGTATGATTTTTCTATGCTCCAAAACCATCTTCAGGTTTTTGGCCCAAGCGCTTATAGACCACCCCTTCCTTTGTGCAGAGTGTGACTGGTGATCTGCGTGTGCCGTTGTCCACCTGGGACGAACCACACACACGGTGTGCTGTCCTCTCCTGGGTGAGGAAGCGCCACCCCATTCGACCGCAGTTTGCCCCCCTCAGACCCTGAGGCATCTAGTCCTTCTCTGAAGGTCTTTGGTGTCGGGGAGCCGCCCCATGCTGCCAGTTCCTCCCTACCTGTCGGGACCACTGCCATATCAATGCAAGATATTTGACGACTGGTACAGGACAGACACGAGCCACCCAGAGCTGGTGTCTTCTGAAAATAGCGGTAGGCACTGCTGTTCCGGGCCTGTGGGATGAGTGTGACCCTGCCTCCTAGTCCCAAAATGGCCTCTGGAATGTGGGCACGGTTCCTGGTTTGTCTGCTCTCCACTCATGAGAGATCTTGTTCTATCTCTGGTGGCTCTGGTGGCAGTACACACTGGAACAGGCAGGTTTCTTAGAAATCAGTGGGCATTAAAGTCTCGGTGAGCCAGGTTTCCCAAGCATATCACTTGAGGACAGATCTAATAAGCATAGCCCTAAAGCACCTAGATTCGGAGCCAGCCTGTCAGTGGGAAAGGTTTTGATGGCTTCCCGGCCCCCACACGCTTTTCTCACAGCTTGCACTTTGGGAACACCACCTTCTCTTCCCCTACTGGCTTCTCTTCTCTTTTCCTGCCACCTTCTGTGTAGGGAAACCAATACTGGTTCACCCTGCCCTGGCCTCGGTGCACCCGAGAGACGTGTGTCACCGTGAGGGAGCCAGTGACTCGTCACTGAAACTCTTCCCGCATGTGACGCTTGCGTTGCCTCCTGTGAGCTGCGCCCTGGGCTGGAGGGCGGAGGCTGCGCTCGCTCACGCACTCTCAACAATGCAGTTGTGGGACCTCGTGCCCACATTTGCACTGGTCATCTCTTCTATGACCAGAGTCGCTGTCAGACATGTCTTGAATGTGGCCAGCTAATGTCATGACATGCTGGTAAAGTCAGCCAGTGATAGGGACGGAGTTGGGGGAGACTGTATTCAAGGACACGTTAAGTGAAGCCTTGGCCCTGAGGGGAAAGACGGAGGGCTCTGAAGCGAGTTTGCTTCCTGACGAGCATCGGGGAAGGGTTGCTCCAGAGAAAGGCGAGGAGGGAGCTGGAGAGACGTAATGTGCAATTGCCAAATGTGTTTGGTTGTATAACACGCACAACTTGGGAAGCTTTGTCTGGAGGCTCAGGGCTTTCCCGCCAACCCCATGCCGGGTTTCCTTAATCATGAAAACCTGCCTTCCTGTGCACCACCGCTCTCCAAAAGACAATTACTCATAAATGTTGGATAAAAATGTGGTATTCGCTAAGTTCCCAGCCTGCCCAGACTCTGGAGAGTCTGTGGTTGACGATCATCCAGAAAAGGACAGTTCCTGACTTCACTTTTCCTCTACCTGCTCAGCTCTCCAGACTTCCTCCTGATGGGGGGGGGGGGGGGGAGGGGGCGCGGCAGGAGGGATTCTCATCGTACCCTGTGCCCTGGCTGCAGTGTCTATCCTGCACCACTAGGTGTACTTTAGTTTATAATGAGTGTTAGAGACTGTGTCTCCTGCTGTCCCTGAAGATCTTTTGCAAGAGCAACAGCAGCTCCTCCTAGAACTTTTAATTTTAATGCAACTTAATTGTGGGTATTTTACCTACACACACACACATCTTTACACCACATGTACCCTGTGCTTCCAGAGATCAGAAGGGATCGGACCCTCCTGGAACTGGAGTTAGAGCGAGGTGTGAGCTTCCCTGTGGATGCTGGGAATTTAACTGAACCGAGTGGAGTTGGTCTTTGCTACTTGGTGGGCTCTTATTTTCTTACCCTTTGTCCCCTCCCCCAGTTCCACCCCTTGACACTAGATAGGACAGAAACAAGGAGAGGAGAGAGCCCGAACCTAAATTCCTTTCGTTTCTTCTTTGAGCGAGACTCCTAAGAAACCACAACCAACCACACACGCACCCCAAATGACCGACAACCACCCACCATGCCATTAGGGGCCTAGCTAGCATTTATAGACCCCCTGAAAAGTTCCTGGAATTCCAAACATGACACAATCCCAGAAACCGTCTGCAGCTGGCAAAACCACGCTTCTGCTAGAGCCACGAGGTCAATCGTCTCAGCTGCTGTGGACAGTGCGAAGCGGCCCCGCACCCTGGATTAAAAGAACATATTCTCATAGTTCTGTTTAAAGAAACCAAGATTCCAGAGTTCTCAGCATGGTTTCCCCACTTCTGTTTTAAGTTATTAATGGTGCTGTGTGTACTGGGAAATTATAAACAGACGTTTTCAAAGAACTGAGTGTTCAGGTCAGTGCTAAGATGTTCAGGAGCCCTCTCCTGCTCAATCCTAGTCTTTATGGTGGGATCCACAGCTTCTCATTTCCTGTGAAGTATAAACAATTCCTTGTCCCCCAACACAAAACTTTCCTGTTCTAATAGTAACACATCCTTATATTGTAAAAAAAAAAAAAAAAAAATTTTTTTTTTCCTCTCAGCCCCTGCTCCAGGAATGACCACTATTATTAAATGCCTCCCTTGGTCAGAGTTCTGGCTCCTGCCCTGACCAGCTCATAACTTATTTAACCATTCCAACTATTCTGTCATCCTCATGGTTAGTTCCCTCTCCTCAGTCCCGGCTGGCTCCTTCCTCCTCTCCCCCCGCATCTCCTTTTATTCTCTCACTATCTGCCAGAGTCCTCTCTTCCGGCCACTGTCCCACCTCCTGTTTCCTGCCTCAGCTCATTGGCCATTGGTGTTTTTATTGACAAGAGATGCTTGTAAGAGGTTCTACCTTATCTATAGGCTAGTGTAATTCCAGTTTTTCTGTAACCCAGTCTCTCCGCTGCTATTCCTTTCTCATTAATATTCAGAAAATGTAAAGTTATCAGAGCACTATTGATTCTGAGTTTTCTCTTTGCTTTATAAGCATTTCCTTTAAGGTACAGTGAGCTCTTTCTACAACTACCTGTCCTGTAGGATTGCCTGAATATTAATCTGAGCACCGCACTGTCATAAATGAGCCCTTCCCCGTAGACTCATGGCTATGTCAGCCACAAGGGTCTTAACTGTGCTATTAGGCCTTCCAGCCCCACACATCTCACCCTTTGCCCACTTTGTTTTATCTAACTTTCCAGTTCCTAGAAACTACAAACTTTTCAAAGTGGCCATTGTGAATGCCAAGATTTTTGTGAAATGATAGTTCCATCAGCTCCTGTATCCACAAATTTGTCTACTTCAATACCTTTTTAATGTTCACCTCTGACCATTAACAACCGTTTGCCAGAACACACGTTTCCCAGTCCTTCACACCTCCTGTTCTTTCTCCCGGAGGGGCTTTGTCTTTGCGGTAGGGATGTGGTAGCCACGGAGCCACCCTCTCACCTGCATTAGTATGCCTCCCCCCCTCTCTCCCCCTCCCTCTCTCTCTCTCTCTCCCTCTCTCTCTCTTAAATATGCCATAACTTTAATTTTTCCTTTGAAATCTTCATCTGTGATTCCTGGAGGCACAGTGAATCCTTGGGAAGTCAATCCGTTCATTCCCAAGATTGTCCCTACTGTCCCCGCAGGCAAAGGACCATGGACTTTTGTGGTCATTTTGTAGCATTTAGGTTTTGGACCTAAAGTAATTAATGTGGCCAGGCGGCGCGGCACTGCCTGCAGCAGCATTCGATCCCCAGTGCCGAGCTGAGGCTATGACTGTGTGTGACTGCTTGACAGGTTACTCGGCAGGGAGCCCAGCTAGGCCCCAGGGCCGGTTCCTTGAATCTCTTTTGGATCTGCAACCCTAAACCCAATGGCTGCCTTTGCTGAAGTGCAGACACATTGCAGGAAGCCCAGGCAGCCTCTCCCTTTCATATTCAGGAAAACCATTGCCGCCGGGGACAGCTTATTCACTCTTCTGCTGCAAAGTGCTGGCGTTCTCACAATCAGCTTGCCGGGCATTTTCAGAGCTGAGGTTTTAGGTTTGGTCACAGTCTCTTTGCAAATGACCATGTTTCCCGAAATTGAAGCACCGGGTATTCTGAGATAGACTTCTAGCTCCAGCTTGACCTATCTCATGAGCATGGTGCACATTAGAACCGATAGCGGCCAATCCCTTAGCCGCTCTGCCACAGGCGCCGCTCGAGCCCTTAATGGTCTAATAACCTGACATTTGGTTTTCGCCTTTTCAACCCCCAAGGTCTCAACACCTGCCTTGCATCAGGATCTGGTGCAGCTTCGTGCACAGCGGAGACTAATCTCTGTAATCAGTGAAGGCTTCTCCAGAGCCTTGTGTTACCTTTGTAAACGAGGTCTTTTTTTTTCTGGGTCCCTCAAATTTGTCCCAAGTTTTTAAGCCACTAAGGAACATTGTTCTACAGTAACATTATGAAATTGAACCTGTTCTTGTACATCAGAGCACAGCCCTTCAACCTGTAGAGCAGGTGGGGTTGGTTCAGAGAGCCACCACAGGAGCTGCTGTCTTTGTCGCCAGGGACTAGAGAAGAGGATGATGGGAAAATCATCCGCGAGCAGCTGAAGCAAGGCAAGCTCCAATAGCTTTGTCTTTTCCTTTCGCTCTTTTGTACCCAAAATTCTCTAAAAACAGTCACCACAAAACACATTCCTCAAAAAAACAGGCGAAAATCACCACACAAACAGAAATGACAACAGGATTACCGATTACATATTCTTCCTTTGGAACTTTCCCCTAAATACACTCCTCATCTTTCTCTCTGCAAGTTCATCATCACCCCAAAGCAATAATTCTCTTGTCACAGATTAACAAGGCTGAAACAGACCAAGTCGAGAGCAGTGTGTGTCTCTGTTCTCACATACACAGTGAAATCACCTGCTCTTTGTTGAAGACCTTCTCACGGTGCACACAGAAACCCGTGCCACCCCTAGACCACAAGATCAAGGAGCCCAGGCCCAGCGTGGAGTGAATGTCTTGTCCGATCATTAGCCTGCCCCAGGCTGGTTTTCTTGCCCCTCCAATCCGGAGCTTGTAACGCTGAGGGCTCACTGGGCTCCTCTCCTCGCCTGTGCGGCTCTTGCCACCCCCGAGAAGTGGCCACGCTCTATTCTTGATTCGAACTTTAAACTTTCTATCCACTACTCTTTCCAAAACTATTTAAATTAACTTCCCAAAAGCTACTTTAAATTGGGAATTCCATAAAATCATTAATTCATCTAAATGCATTATCTCAAGAATGTTCATCTTCATGTTGATCTTCAGGAACTTTGCCCAGCAGAATGGGCTGTCACCCAGAAGTAGTCATACCAGGCTAGAGAGGCAGTGAGGGGTGGTCTCACCATGCCCAGTCACAACACATCAAGTACATGAGGGATATGACACACATGAGAAGGCTCACCAGTAGCAAGAAGCACGACTGGGACGAAGCCCCCGGGCTGTACATCTCCAGGGCACACCCATCACAGCCAAGGCAGGAAGCTCACTGGCCCCCTGCAGCTCTTCCTGCATGGCATTCACCGTCCCCCTGAGGAAAGAATCAGCTGAGGTGAGAGCTGCCGGGTAGGTCGATGCCCCCAAGGGGACTGGATGTCTGTTCTGTCCTGACAAGCTGAGGGACTGAGAATTCTTAAGCTCCCACGCCCACCTGTATTGATCTCCATTCACTATAAACAGGAAAACCCATCCAGAGGCCAAATCCAGGCAAACTTTCTACTGTATCTGTAACTGACTCCTGGTGTCTGCATCCAACAGCCTTGTTTTTCTGAGAGGGTCTCACTGTGCAGAGGACGGATGCTAGCCCTGACCTCATGGCAACTTTCTTCCTCCCAGCTGCCGAGCTAAGCATGCACAACCAGGTCCAGCTTTGCCCTTGGTTTCTCTTAGGCTCAGTTCTTCAGTACCTTTTTCTTTGTGGCCAGAAAGAATAATTTTCATAAACAAAGGGGGCGTGAAGTAGCGCGGTTTGGAGTGCGTGAGAGGAACGGAGTCTTCTCAGTAGCACTCGGGAATGAGTCATCCACAGGCATGAATCGTTTCAGGAGGTTCTGTGCTCAGTAGGGATGGATTGGTTTGGGGTTCCTTCTGAAGAGAAAAGGAACAGAATCTTCCACCCCAGGTCTAACCCACTCTGAGGACTGACTGGGGAATAGAGTTTTCCCCTAAGTGCTGTGTCCTGAGCAGCAGCAGCAGCAGGGAGGCCCTCCTGCCCTCCCCCCTCCCTCCCACCCACAGGCCTTTTCCAAGCCCAGCAGCAATCTTGTCTTGGACATCGCTTAGAGGGTCTATGGGCGACTTCAGCACGCACGGTTTTACTTGTGTAGCAGCCTGAGTGTGCAACTGTCCTTTTGTGAAAGAAAGCCAAACTCCTCCTGTCCCTCGCCTCCTCCTCTCGCCTCCGTCTGTTGACTGAAGTGGCTGGTGGTGTCCAGTGGAGAGCAGAGCAACCTTCCATGGAAGGGGGCCTTGAGGTGCTGGTGCGGCTCCCTCATTTCCTATGTTCTCTCTACTAGGTCTCAAGTAGAGACATATTTTTTTTTAGAGATTCCAAAGTCTATATTTTTAGTGTAAGAAATGTACCCTCTCCACACTTCATGCCGTAAATAGAACTGGGAATAAAATGTCCCGATGTGATCACCCTGCGTAGCACTGTATGGTAGAAATAAGGCCCCGGGGCAGGTAACCAGGCGTGTCTGAGCCCTCTCTCCCTGCCCACACTGTGTGTGTTCAGCTCTTTGGCTGACGAATAAAGCCTGCACTATAAACTGTTTGCTTCTGTGCTGATTTTCCAGCCTGAGTTCAGATTGTGTGGAGAAGAATCACGAACATGGACGAGACAGGATGGGTGTCTGCCCTTTAGCTCCTGCGTCCCCTCCTCCCTGGGGAAGTCCTGAGCAGGGTCCCAGCTGAGCCGTGGCACAGGTCACAGCACCTTTCTCTTAGGGTCAGCAGGAAAAGGAAAGCGGCCATTTTGAAGATACTCCTGGGCTGTGGAGACCTTTTGCCAATATCCAAGCACTACCCACTGCCTCAAAATTCAGAGGTTGGAGTCTGGCCCTTAGAAGCCGGTTCTGGAAGAATGGGGGTGTGTTTGATTACTTCAACTCTTAAACGCCACCGTTCAAGGGTCAGGGACAAGGCGAAGATGAAGGCAACTGAGAACGGAGCCGCCGCCCAGGGCGGACACTCAGAGAAGGGAGCGTCAGTGGGGCTGGGCCTGCCGTTGGCTGTTTTTCTGGTCCTCTGCCTCAATCGTTCAGACCGCGCCTAGTTTTGAGTACAGGGGAAGCTGCTCCTGCAGGAGGCAGCCAGCGCTGAAGCCAGGAGCTATGCAGGGCTGGTGACACTGGCGCTCCAGGGGGCTGTGTCCTTGCCACGCCCACGGTTTGGAGTCTATTGAAACGATGTCCTTAGGAAGCACCCGGCTCACAGAACGCGGTAAGCAATGACACTCAGGGTAGGTGCAGCGTCCCGGGGAGCTGGTCATTTCTTTGCTGCCTCTCCTTTTTAGCCTCACCGTTACAAGATGGCTCCTGAAAGTCAGTGTGAGTTAAGTTAGCCAAGATAACTTTAATGTGCAGGAGAGGTGGCACTCTCTCCCTCTTGCCCTCTCTCATCCCTCCAATCCCCTCCATCCGAAGCAACCCCCACACTCCGAGTCAGAACTGGGTCACGGGCCCATCTCCTAAGATGGAAAAGAAGGACAGGTGGTCCTTCTTCCCATTAGGGCTTCATCCTTTGGAACTGGAACTCACTTCCCTGGCCATGCCCTAAGCCCCGTGCAGAATCAGAGTTCTCAGTAAAGGATAAGCCCCCTAGTGAGCCCGGGGGATGCTGACATGTGGGGTCTCCTGAAGAGAGCAGCAGGAGCTCTGTGTGCCAAGGTCAGCTCTGCTCTGCTGGGAGATTCCCCCAGGACCCACACGATGCTCCCCCTCAAATAAACAGAAGCTCCAGCGTGTGCACAGGTAGGTGTACACGGGTAGAAGGCGTGCACGTACGGTAGCGTGCACACGGGTACAGTGTGCAGAGGTGCGGCTCTCCTCAGATGCTCTGCAGACGGCCCCTCTCCCCGTAGCGGGGCTGAGCATCAGCTCCTGGAGCGCCCCGCCCTCGCCAGCCCTTACCTCCAGCCAGCTCGTCCCCACCCGCTTCTAGAACGCTCCCCTGCACTTGAGCGCTTGCCCAGGCTCTCACAGCCTCGCCACCTCCAGATTCTTCTAGCTTCAGCCCCCACAGCCTGTCTCTGCGCTTCCAAATGATGCCCAAGCCTGACGATGACGCAGCGAGCCCTGCTTGTCATTTCTCGGTAGGCCACTGTACAGGGCCCTGACCACCCGGGGGCCAGGGGAGAACGCTGTGGGTGAAGCAGTGAAGGGTATGGCTGCGGGGCTGGAGAGATGCTCAGCTGTTAGGAGCGGTGGCTGCTCTTCCCAGAACCCACATGGCAGCTCACAGCGATCCGTAACTCCGGTTCCAGGACATCCGAAGCCCACCGACCTCTGTCCTCCACAGGCACCAGGCACACATCCAGGCATAACACCTATACACATAAAATTAAAAATTAAAAAAAAAAGACTATGAAGGACTGTGGTGGTCAGTTTCCCCCAGGAGACAAGAGCCCAAGAGACACCCAGATGCTGTGTTCAGTTGCCTTAGTCATGGCCAAAGGCTAGGCTCCAGATCTCAACAGGGACACAAATGCACCATTTCCATTTGATTGAGTTTAGCTTAAGGGTCCAGAGGCACTGCACACAACCCCACTACACTTGCCGAGTGCACTTACTCTCTGACAGAGGGAGCACTGGCCTCACAGACGGAACTGAGCTGTGAGCTTGTCGAATTAGCTTGGGGTCTTAGTCACAGTTGCACTTCTGTGACGAGACGCCATGACTGAGGCAACTCTTATAAAGGACAACATTTAATTGGGGCTTGCTCACAGTTTCAGAGGTTCAGTCCATTATCCTCACAGCGGGGAGCAGGGCATCACACAGGCAGACACAGTGCTGAGGAGGGAGCTCAGAGTTCTTCATCTGGACCAGCAGGAAGAGACACCGAGCATGGCTTGTCAACCTCAGTGACACGCTTCCTCCAACAAGGCCACACCCCCAATCCCTTCCAAGTAGTGCCACTCCTTGATGACTAAGCATTCAAACCTAGACCCCTTGGGAGCCGTCATTCTCAGCCCCCCCCCCCCCCCCCCCCGCAGTAACAGTCCAGTCATGGCTGAAATCTTAGGCCACTCTGAAGCATTTAACCTGAATAACAGCAAGCAGCCAGCATCTGTGGTTGCATGTACCTGAGAATCACTGATGCAGTGGGTGCTCCAGATGAGGAAAATGTTGCTGCTGGAAATGCTCACACAGCTGAGTAGCAGAGCCAAGGCTGGAGCTGGGTTTTGTCCAGGTCCGTGCTCCCGGGACTGTGCTCCCAGCTTCCGTTCTCACCAGAAGATCCTTGTTCTGATTTTGTGGGGATTTTTTGTTTGCTTCAGTTTGACGCAAGCTAGATTTATCTGGAAAGAGGAATTTAAGTTGAGAAAATGCCTTCATCAGATTGCCTGAAGGGCATTTTTTTTTTTAAAATCCATTGTTTATCTTAAAAACTCTTTTCATAAGATATATTTCGGTCATGTTTCCCCCTTCCCCAATCTCCCAGATCCCCCCTTTCCTCTGCACCCCACTCTATATGCTCTTTCTCCAAGAAAAGAAAAAAGAAAAAAAAAAACAAACCAAGAAATTCCCAATAAAAACACATAGAAAAGAACCCCCACAAAACCAAAAATCGAAAATAAAAGTTTATAAAAGTACCGGTGGCGCATTTTCTCGGTTGGCGACTGGTGTGGAAGGTGGTGTCGCCCTTGAGCAGGTGGTTCTGGGGTATTTAGGAACACAGGCAGACTGAGCAAGCCAGTAAGCAGCACTCCTCCACGGCCTCTGCTCCAGCCCCAGCCCTGTGGCTCCTGCCCTGACTTCTGATGATGGGTTTCCATGAGATGTCCAAGCCAAACAAACCCTCTCCTCAAGCTGCTTCCTTTACCACAGCAAGGGGAAACAGAGTAGAGCGGCTCCTAACCCCAGGTCCGCATCTAAAACAGTGGGACCCAGAATGAGAAAGGTCACACTGAAAACAAAACACGGAAGCTCCACTTAGCTGGAGAACACCCCAACTACATTGAGTCAAGAACTCAAACCAGAACTGGAATCCTTATCCTGGAATAGCCCAACACCCTCAAATAATATACATTGTTACAAATATACGTTGTTACAAATGCTGGGCCTGCAGCTTGTTTCTGCCTCCAGAAAGGCCAAGGCTCAGTGGTTGATCCCAAACTTTCCCAGGAAAAAGGTCACCTGGGTGCAGCATTCAGATTCCAGGAAATAAAACACTGATCAGGTGTCCCAGCGGCAGGACAGGATAATCGTAGGCCGCTTAAGTTGTGACATAAGCCACCTCCTCCCTCATCCCGCTCCGGTCTCACTGGGCCTGATGGTGGTCAGACCTCACAATGAACAGTGTGGCCTGTTCAGAGGCCTCTGGAGAAAGAGAGAAGCCCGAAGCACATTTTTAAAAGGAGCTGCTGAGAGGCACAGGGAAGGACTCAGAGTCCTAGGCTGTTCTCATGTTCCTCTGACACTCAGGTTTGGAGCGCCTACCTGTAAACGGGAACATCGGAGTGCCCCGGGGACCTGCAGTTGGACACACGTCACACTTGCAAAGCCAGTGGGTCCCATGACAGGCACAAGGGTTCTGTCAGTGCCAGGGAAGCCAACGAAAGGAGCCTGGGGCTCTGAGGCGGGAGTGCTGACAGGTGTGCTTGCAATTAAGGATTCTGGGTCAGAAGCTATTCAACATAAGCAACAATGTCCTCATTTACACAAAATAAATACATCTTTAAAAAAAATTTAGGAGCCAAAGGAAGACTTTAAATGCTGGCCAGGACTCCACTAGAGAGACGGATGCTCAGAGCGCAGTGAAGAAGAGGCTTTAGTCAACATAGGAGTGACAGGGATAGGGCAGAGACATGGGAAAGCTCAGGCTAGAGCCCAGGAGCAACTGGACCTGGGGGCAGGGGGAGGGACAGGGGAGGGGCAGTGTTCCAGTGTTTCCTCCTGTTCCACTTGAGGACACAAAGACCAGATTATCTGGCGGGAGGCTGAGTGTGCGCACGCAGGCCCGTGCTGTGCGGCGTGTGCCCACGGGAGTGCAGAGGCCAGAGGGCGGTGTGCTTTCCTCTGTCCCTCTGCACCTCCCTTTTGAAGGCGGGATCTCTCGCTGGAGCTGATCACGTCCACTGGGCTGGCCAGCCAGCCTGTGAGCTCAGGGAATCCCGTCTCTGCCCCAACCCCAATGCTGGGATCGTAGGCACGTGCACATTTCTGGCCTCTTACATGGGAGCTGGGGATTTGAACCTTTTCAGCAAGTCTTACCCACTAAACCATCTCTAGACATTTTTGTCTTTAGAGAATGGTTTTCTCAGAGGCAAGAGCGGGGCTCAGTTGCTCTTGCAAAGGACTCTAGTCTGATTCCCAGCACCCACGCGGCAGCGCACAACCCTCTGCAGCTCTGCTTTCGTCACATCTGATGCCCTCCTCCAGCCTCTGCAGGTGCCAGCTATGCAAGTGCAGAGAAAACACACAAACTTCTTTTTTAAAACTTTGTTTTCGCCGGGCGGTGGTGGCGCACGCCTTTAATCCCAGCACTTGGGAGGCAGAGGCAGGCAGATTTATGAGTTCAAGGCCAGTCTGGTCTACAGAGTGAGTTCCAGGACAGCCAGAGCTACACAGAGAAACTCTGCCTCGAAAACAACAACAACAAAAAACAAAACAAAACAAAGAACCCCAAAACAACTGTTTTCTTGTGAGACTGAGAACTGCTGGTCTGGAGGTATGACTCAGTAGAGCTCCTGCTTGGCGTCAAAGTCTGGGTTCAGTCTCCTATTGCCAACAATGTATTAAACTTATTTAAAAGTGTGTGTCTTTGTGGGTTATTCATGTGTGCGCGTACGTGTACATGTAGAGAGTCCAGAGGCCAACATGGGGCATCTCCCCCCTCTCACTTTTCACATCGGATAAGGAGATCCAGAGCTTGGAGTTAACTGACTGGCTGGACAGGCTGCCCAGCAGCCCCTCGGTTCCTCCCAACACTGGGATTAATTACGGATGGACACCTGCACACCCAGCTTTTCACGTGAATGCTGGAAGTCCGAACTCATCATTTCACACAGCAAGCACGTCCCCTATTGGGCTAACTATTTAGAGCTATTACTTGTACAAATTAATAGAGTTCACTGTGATATTTCCATATAAGCAAATATCACACACCGACCACACCCACTGACTCAGTATCGGGCCCCTATACAGCCAGCGCTGTTGAGATTGCAATCAGTGAGTGTCTCGGTACTGACCCGCCAGCACTAGAGGGGGCGCCAGGGTGCTGCAGGTGTGGAAGGACGGGTGGACAGGAGAGCACAGGAGCCTCTGACAGGGATAAGGAAGGTGCTGCAGACAGACACCATTTCCTGGGAGCAGGCTGGGAGAGGGGAGGGCGGTGAAGAGTGGGTGGGGAACAGATGTCTGAGCTGAGAAGAGGGAGCAAATGGGTGATGGGAGAGTGTGGGACGGGGTGGGGTTGTCTGCTTCTGAGGCAGAGCAGGTGGGTGGAGGCCTCGGCTCGGCTCTGCGCGGTGGATTGCACGAGACCCAGGCTAAATCATAGGACCAGAGGAGGGCGAAGTCCCGGCGGCCCCTGCACCTGCCTGCTGCCCTCGTTCCCAGCCCCCGTTACAATAGAGCTGGGCTGAATCACGCCGGCTGCCCAGGCTCCAGATGCATCTGTCATGCCCACCGCTGAGCAAGCCCCTGCTACTGCCCTCGCCTCTCCCACCCACCACCACAGATGTGCTGTGCCAACCAATCCTACACCGGCCCACACCCCTGTATGCAGTGGTATTGTCTTAGGGCCCCTCAGCACAGGGATGCCCTGATTCAAGCATGGGAGCCTTTTCTGCCAGGGTTCTGGCACCTTCTGCCCATGGAGTATTTCTGTTACAGGTAGTGAACCAAAAGGGGGTTCAGTGCAGGGCAGCAGCTTCCTGTAAGGCCCAGGTCCCAGAAATGGCGACTTGAGTAGCGCGACCCCACAGCGTGACCCTTGCACCGCCTCCCCACTCTGGCCTGAAGTCAGGTCGTGTGCGGCGCGGGGTCGCTCCTAGCAATTGGCAAGGGCAGGAGCAGCTGCGCGTTGCACCTCTCCTGCGAACCCTCCACACCGCGTACACGAGATGCCAGGCCAGCGACTCAAAGGGCATGATATCACCTCCCCAGCAGCTCACTGAGCCACACCCCTAGCTCTTAGGCGTGGAACAGGTCAAAAGTTAAGCAATTTGACTGCTCGTGGGCCGATGACACAGCTAGGATGCAAGCCGAGGCCTTCCGGCGGGTTTTCTAGGCCCCAAAGACCTTTGAGAGCTGAGCACTTCGCTTTGGTCACATCTGCACGGGCTTCGCTGATAATGGCATTTCCACTGTGCCGCACACTGTCCCCTATGCTTAGGACAACTGGGAAGGTGGCGGCACACATGGATACAAATTGAGGAGGTGTTTAGTCACAAGTACGGCTGTGAGCCACTTGCCTGCAGTATCGGAGGTGGCCAGGAGAGGGCATCAGATCCCCTGGAACTGGGGTTTCACATGATTCCTGGGAAATCGTGGGTGCTTGGGATCAAAGCCCATCTTCAAGAACAGCCAGTGCTCTTAACTGCTAAGCCATCTCTCCGGCCCCAGGAGGCTGATGACTGGTGGGGGCCTGCTGAGTAAACCTTCCAGAGGGATCCCTGGATCATGTTTGTCCTATGCTCTTGGCCAGGGAGAAGTCAGTAGATTCAATGGCTCTGGTCCTGATGACACCCATTAGAAGCCTTCATTTCCTTCCCAGGGATCCAGTTTTCTGGTCAGTGGAATGGAGGAGTTGTGCTTACATGGCTTCTAAGCTCTCTTAGATCCACCGTTTCTTGAATCTAGACAGAGGGAAGTCATCATTCTGCGGGCTCAGCCCTGGGGACCAGCAGCCACAAAAGCTTGACAAGACTGCAGAGTAGACAGGGGGCCAAGGAGTTAGGTTAGAAGACCACAGCCAGCCAGGAGGGCCTGTGAAGACTGAAGTCTGGAATCCGTCAGCTGGGAGCATGCAGTAATGGAACCAGGCATGTGCATCTGCGTGTGCATGTGTACATGTGTATGTGTGTGCATGTATGTGTGCGCATGCATGTGCGTGTGTTGAAGGTGATGTTCTTCTGGTCCTGAATCCCTCAGAACCTCTAAAAAGAGGCCATTTAGTGCCTGTGTGTCTCTAGCACTGACATACTGGTGTTGAGAAGAACAAAATAGAGGGTGTGTGACCTTCAACCTCTTGTCTGGAGAACACAACTTCATATTATCACAGGACTATAGACTCAGGCTTTAATGAGCTAGTAGAAAACTATGACCAGAGGAAACCTGCATTATGGCACTGTGGAAAGAGACCCACCCCACAGCTACTGCACTGACCCTGCAGATGAAATACATCCCCGGAATAAGTCTATCCCCCCAGCAAAGCCCTGGCCAAGAAGGATGAGAATGAATGACATAAAGGAACTAAAAATTGGTCTTCCTGACTGCTGACCCACTGTGTGCACTGTGCCGGTCTCAGCAGCTGCCCTGACTGCTGACCCACTGTGTGCGCTGTGCCGGTCTCAGCAGCTGCCCTGTCTGCTGACCCACTGTGTGCACCATGCCCGTCTCACAAGCTGCTCTCTGAGAAAGGGAAGGGGTATCCACTTGCCCATGGCCCTGCACTCTCTTCAGCTGCCCCTGTAAGGCAGCCCCTCTCCTTCCTTCAGCTCAACGCCTTGCCTTTCACCCGCATCTCCCCTTGCGCAGGACAAATACACCAGATGCGTCACATGTCGGGAGAGGTGTGGCCTCGTTCTCTTCGAGCCCAGCTCTGGGGTCTCTCTTGTCTGCTGCTCAAGAGGACTCTATCGTCCCTGCCTGCAGCTCTGCCTCCTCCCCATGCTCCTCCCAGGACTGACAAGGCACGGGGATGCTTTTGGCTAGACGTGATTTCAGATAAAACCATTTGAGGAGTTCTGTGTAGGAGGCATAATTATTCCTATTTTATGGATGAAAGCACTGAGGGTCCAGATGCTGAGTAATTTCCCTGAAATTGCACATCTACAGAGTGGGTTGATCTGTCTTCAAGGCCCTTCTATCCTGAACCAGAGAGGTGGCTCAACAGTCAGGAGCACTTGCTGCTCTTGCAGAGGACCTGGGTTGGGTTCCAGCACCCTCACGGGCTCGTGACTGTCAGCCCAGTTCCCGGCATCCGCACTGCCTTCTGCCTTTCAGAGATACCAGGCTCACACACGGTGCACACACACACATACATGTAAAATAAATCTTTTAAATGAAGCTCCTTTGACCTCTCAGAGCCTCCAGGAGCTTTCCTTGTTTCTAACCCTGTCTTCCCCACACAGGATTTCTTCTTGCTTTAATTCCCACAGTACTAGGAAAACAGCTATTTTTCCATTATCCAAATATACAATTATTTCATAGTATTAAATATACTTTTCCTCACTCTGTATCCTGCTCCCTCCCTCCCTGCCCCTGCCCAGGAGTCTGCCAGGCATTCCCAGATTTTCTCACCACCTCCACTGCAGCTCAGCTCCAGAGGGCGGGGCTGCGTCAGAGCCTCAAGGCAGGAAGCACAGGAGCCTCCGGGCTGGAAAGGGAACCTGCTCAGCCCCAGGGGGGACACAGGCCCAGGGGTGGACACAGCCCCAGGGGTGGACGCAGCCCCAGGGGTGGACGCAGCCCCAGGGGTGGACGCAGGCCCAGGCCTCCCTGCCTTCCCTCCTCTCTGCTTTAGAGAGCATCCGCAGTCCCCAGAGAGATCTCTGTGCATTCTGAGAAGACAGCATCCCATTTGGTCCGTTCTGGAGGGCAGCCATGGGCTCTCTTGTCAGCAGCCCTTCTCCACGCAGAAGGCTCTAGAAACGGAGAGTTCTGTTTCCTTCTTAAAGATAAGAACACTCGGGGACAGCGGGCCAGTCGATGCTGTTCCTCCTGTCCTTTGAGGCTTCTTGTCAGGCTTGTGAGTTCTCAGAACACAGACATGTAACCTGCACGAGTGTGAGGCCCGGTCTGCTATTTTAGCTTAAAGACACACACTGGGCTTAGCAGTTCATAAAGGAGGATTACAAGTCTGAGGCTAACCTGGGCTACATGATTTCAGGCTAACCTAAGATAGAGTGAGACCCTTCAAAAAGGAAGCGAGAGGCTGGGTACGTAGTTCAGTTGGGAGCGCCTGCCCGGCCTGTACGGAGCCCTGGGTTTAATCCCAGCACCACATAACCTGGCGGTCAGTGCCACAGGAGACTTTAATTTCCACAAATTCCAAAAGGCGGTCCTGCACTATAGGAAAATTATTGTCAGCTAGATAAAAGCCAGCATTCTTCGGGAACTTCCAAGCCACTTCCCCTCTACAAAAGGAGCCGTTTTCGCTCACCACTGCGGGAAGGGACAAATGGTCACCTGTGGCACCTCTTAGCATACTGAAGCACACGCTGACCTCCAGGCTGCCTCAGCGTCACACATCTCAGCGACCACAGCAGCCTGCCTTCCCCACCGTCTCCTCCTAAACTCCCCAGGGTTCAGGGCTTCCAGCCCCTCAGCTTACCCATCCTTCCTCTAAAACAACCCTGCTGCTTTACTCTTCCTCCCTCCCCCTCCCCCTCCCCCTTCCCCTCCCCCTCTCCCCTGCTTCTCTCCCACCCTCCGGCCAGGTCCAGTCTACTTTTTTTTTTTTTAAAGATTTATTTATTTATTATATGTAAGTACACTGTAGCTGTCTTCAGACACCAGAAGAGGGCGTCAGATCTCTTTTACAGATGGTGTGAGCCACCATGTGGGTGCTGGGATTTGAACTCATGACCTTCAGAAGAGCAGTCAGTGCTCTTACCTGCTGAGCCATCTCTCCAGCCCCCTTTTTTTTTTTAAGATTTATTTATTATATGTAAGTACACTGTAGCTGTTCTTCAGACACACCAGAAGGGGGCGTCAGATCCCATTACAGATGGTTGTGAGCCACCATGTGGGGGAATCTAACTCAGGACCTCTAAACTGCTGAGCCATCTCTCCAGCCCCCTCCAGTCTACTTCTTTATCAGTTCTTTCACATATACAATAAAAACCTTTGGCCGGTCGTGGTGGCGCACGCCTTTAATCCCAGCACTTGGGAGGCAGAGGCAGGTGGATTTCTGAGTTCAAGGCCAGCCTGGTCTACAGAGTGAGTTCCAGGACAGCCAGGACTGCACAGAGAAACCCTGTCTCGAAAAAACTAAAACAAACAAACAAACAAAAAACAAAAAACAAACAAACAAAAAAAAACCTTCCACATCAGGTGTGGTGGTCCACGCCTTCAATCTCAGCACTTGAGAGGCAGAAGCAGGCAGATCTCTGTAAATTCAAAGCCAGTCTGGTCTACATAGTGAGTTCCAGGGCATCCAAGGCCACACAGAGAAACCCTGTCTCCAAACAAACAAACAAACAAAACCAAAAAGTCTTTCCCTGTGTTATATTTTGTGAAACATGCTCTAATGCAGGGGGAAGGAGCACCTCAGTGGGAGCACTTCGGTGGGAGCCAAGTGACAGACCTAGTACAAAAGGAAGGGACATGAAAGAAGGCGCGGACACACACACACACACACACACACACACACACACACACAGAGAGAGAGAGAGAGAGAGAGAGAGAGAGAGAGAGAGAGAGGGAGAGGGAGAGGGGAGGGAGGGAGGGAGGGAGGGAGGGGGAGAGAGAGAGAGAGAGAGAGAGAGAGAGAGAGAGAGAGAGAGAGAGAGAGAAAGCAGTCCTTCTTATACTGCCAGGCTGGCTGGCACCTAACAGGCAGCGACCAGAGTTGTTGCTAGGCAGCTGTTGGGAGGAGCCTAGAGGAACTACGGACACCCTGAACCATACCTTGAAACGGTCACATCATCTGTTTATCCGTGTACAAAGAAGGATCCCCTGAGCATAGAGTCACCTGGGAAGACTGCACCACAGTAACATGCCAGTGTATGAGAAGGTTCTACACATGGCCCTGCTGAAGGGCATCATTAGCCTTTGATGTGTCTCCTCCTAGCCATTTCCAGACCCCCCCACCCCCACCCCCACCCCACCCCACCCGCTGTCACATTATCAAAATCACTCAATATGTGCTATTTGAACCTCCATTGTCTTTTTAAGCCTTATGATTTGTAACTGACAAAAGTCAAACATGTGAGATATACAACTGATTGTGTTTCCATTGTTGTTTATTTAGAGACAGTGTCTCACTATGTAGCTCTGGTTGTCTGGGAATTCACTGTGCAGTCCTGGCTGGCCTTGAACTCGTAGAGATCCACCTGCTTCTGCCTTCTGAGTTCTGGGATTAAAGGTGGGTGCCACCAGGCCTGGCCCAACTGAATATCTTCATATTTATATGCACTGCAAGATAGCAGCCATATCAGGCTATCATATAGGACACTGCATAATTATTTTCTTTTCCAGTTAGGAGGTTGCTGGAGACTTGGCTTAGTGGTTAACAGCACTGTATCAAGTGTTCTTTGAGAGGACCTAGGTTCGATTCCCAGCACCCACTGGGTAGTTTACAACTATCTGTTCCAGGGAATCTATGCCCATCTCTGGCCTTTGAGGGCACCAGGCATGCATGCAGTCCACAGACGTAAACATGCATGTGAAACAACCGTACACATAAAATAAAATTTTAAAAATGTGGTAACACTTGGGATTGCTTCTTAGCTGTGATGTCATTGAAAGGGCTGTGAGTGGAGATCTGTGGAAGATGCTGTGGCCAGCATCTGTGAGCCTTGGGGTTGACCCTCAGCACTGAAAAAGAAATTATTACAAACCTCCTGATAGTGACTGCACAGTTAGGTCTCAAGCAGGCCATGTAGGTCTCAGGCTGTCCGCATGTCCTGACATGAGCTCGGGCTGGGCTGTAGGAGAATGTCTGGTAACCACCATGAAAGCCCGTGTTCCCCAGGAACTTGAGAACCCATCTGCCAAAAGGAGCCGTCTCCCTTGCCACCGGCAGAGGGGACACACGGCTCTACTGACATGCGCCTCTGCAAGTCAGTCATGCATGCTGCAGTCAGTCTGTGCCTCTCCTCAGGCCCTGCTCACAAATACTGCTGCAAGTTCAAGTCCACACAGGCATCCTGGCCTTTCTCCCTCAGGGCCCTGCTCTCCTTATGCCTCTGCCTGTCCCTACTGTGCTTGCTATTCTTTCTATCCATCCATCCATCCATCTGTCTGTCTATCCGACTCTGTGTGTCTCTGTCTGTCTCTGTCTCTGTGTCTGTCTGTGTCTCTGTGTCTCTGTGTCTGTCTCTCTGCCTCTCTGTCTCTGTCTGCCTCTCTGTCTCTGTCTGTGTCTGTCTCTCTGTCTGTCTCTGTCTGTCTGTCTCTGTGTCTGTCTATCTCTCTGTCTGTCTCTCTGTCTCTGTCTGCCTCTCTGTCTCTGTCTCTGTCTGTCTGTCTCTCTGTCTCTGTCTGCCTCTCTGTCTCTGTCTGCCTCTTTGTGTCTGTCTGTCTCTCTGTCTGTCTCTGTCTGTCTCTCTGTCTGTCCTCTTGCTCTTCTCTCTCCTCTCAAAGATAGCCCAGGCCTTCTCTAGAGTCTTCTCTCCCTCCCCGCCCCCACTCTTTGCCCTGGATTCCTTTAGATGCCGCTGGATATTTTCTCTCTTACCCACAATAAAAATCCTTCACCATGCCCACACCATGGAGCGGCCGTTTTAGCGGTTTCTTTACCCGGTGCCCTCTTGTGTAAGTATGCAACATCTGATGTTACCACTTACTTATTCACCCTAGTCCGCCACTGTGGTACTTCTGTAATTCCTGCCTTTAGTCAACATTGTGACACTTTTTAGCATAAAGTTCTTTCCTATATGTTACATTATCGCCTTAGACTCTAAGGAAAATCACTGGCTTAAAGGACATGTAAAGCTCTTGCTAGGACTGACTTGTTGAGGTAACACACACCAGGGCTGAGCATGCGCACTGTGCTTGGAGACAGACAGACAGACAGACAGACAGACAGACACACACACACACACACACACACACACACACACACACACACACCAGGGCTGAGCATGCGCACTGTGCTTGGAGCCTTGTAGGTTTTGGTTGGGTGGAGGATGGTCAGATGACCAATGAGCAGGATCTCAGGTCCCCACCAGACTGAGCTCTCAACCCCACCCTGGTAGGGGTCCTAGATTCCCATCATCCACCAAAGGTGAACAGCTTCTCTACCCATATGCACCGTTTCCCAGACCAGGGAAAGCAGGCAGCGCTTGGCCCTACTCTAGGCATCCCAACATTTGAGAAAATGTGGGGGTTCTCTGTCTCTAGGGGTACACATGCTGCCTGCGTAGCTGTCAGTAAAGTATACTTCAAGAAAACCAAGAATTTCAAGCAAGTTGTGTCCGGCCGGATTCTGGGACGGACCCTCCCACATAGACCATCTGAGAGTAGCACCTCCCTCTGCATCCAGGTTGTCGGCAAGGACAACGACTGAGCATGCGCAGCACTGCCTTTTCTGCTTGCTCCTCCTCCTGCCTCTGCCCCCTGGGTAACTTGAATTTTTTCAAAACCTTTTATTTTTTTTGGTTTTCATTGGGGGCGGGGGGGGGTTGTCTTGTTTTGTTTTGTTGTTTTTCGAGACAGGGTTTCTCTGTGTAACCCTGGCTATCCTGGAACTCACTCTGTAGACCAGGCTGGCCTCGAATTCAGAAATCCGCCTGCCTCTGCCTCCCAAGTGCTGGGATTAAAGGCGTGCGCCACCACTCTCCGGCATTTAAAACCTACTTTCAATGATGGTTCTTAGACACTTTAACCTCCCTTTTAGCCCACTGCCCACCAGAGGTAGTGGGAAAGAGCGGATACGGGGCGGGTGGAGGAGGGGAGGGGTGGAGGAGATGGATGGGTGGAGGAGAGGAGGGGGTGGTGGGAAATGGACCTGTTTAGAACGGTTCTTTGGAGCAACCGCTGTCGTGTTGTCTGGAAATGAGCAGTTCAGTTCACAGGTTAGCAGTAGCGACTTGATCCACTCAAAACACTTCAATGATACAGCCGCAGTCCAGTTCGCGAGGGTTGGGATAACGAACACGAGTCAGCAGCAGTGGTCCTACCTACCAGAGACAGCCAGGCCTCAGCACCAGTCATCAAGAGGGACGCAAAGGAGAGGCTGTGTCTCTCCGGCAAAGTCGCAAGACCCACAAGCGTCGCCCAGCTAGTTCTAAAAGCAAGCCGCGCTCACCCTCTGACTGTCCGTCCAGTCTTATTTACACCCTCCAAACATCCCGGGTCCTCCACAGGTCTCGCCTCGGCTCGTGCGTCTGCCTCAGCTGACATCACTCTGCCAATCATCCGGAGTCTGCAGAAGCAGCTAGAAACTGCTAGAAAAAGCAGCACACCACCAGAAGTTTTTGGTACGTTCCTCTCTATGGAGTTCCGACAAATGCAGCTCCACTATGCAGTGCAAAGCTGACCAATACATGCGTGTCGCTGGCGTTAATGGAGACTCCTTCATGACGTGTCCTTTCAAGTGCTTGCTTTAGCAGAACATCCTCTCTCCTGTGTCTGCTTTAGTGAAACGTTCCTTCACGAGTCTGCCTTAGTCTTTCACCTGTGCCCACTTTAGGAAAAAACTCCTTCACGAGTCTGCCCAGGAAAACACCATCCAGCACAACCGACTTTGCAAAGAACCCTTAAGTTTCCACTTCACCTGAGTGCTGGGATTGAAGGCGTGCGCTACCACCGCCCTGCCCAAACCTCTGCCCCTTCTTGCTCCGGTTTAGTCTCTCTTTAGGGGTTTCCTGAGGTTATTACCTGAGTTACTGCCTCATTTCTCCTCCAGGATTTTTGTTGTTGTTTTTTTGTTTTTGTTTTTGTTTTTTAATGTAGGCAAGGATGACCTTGAACTCTGGTTTACTTGGTTTGCTTTAAGGTTTATCTTAAAATTTTAATTATGTGTCTGTGTGTGAGTGTGGTTGCCCTGAGTCCAGTAAAGGGTATCGGATCCCCCTAGAGCTGGGGTTACAGGCGTTTGTGTGACATCATCTGAACTTGGGTCCTCAGCAAGAACGAAGGGGCACTCTTAGCCACTGAGCCTCAGGTCTAGCCCCAACCTTGATCTCCAGGTGCCCCTACCTCCACTTCCCTAGAGCTGCGAGAATGCACCGGTGCCGTCACACCTGGCCCACCAGGAAAAAATTCAAGCACCAAACAGACTAGACTCTGGCTCATGATTCCCTAAGAAGGAGGGCTGAACGCGTTCCCATGACAACCCACAGAGGCCTTCTACTCCCTACTCCAGCCTAAACAGCCCAGACTTGCAGGATTGGCTTCTCTCGGAAGGGTATGTTAATACTGGGGGCGGGGTAGGTGGGGGGTAGAATCTGGACAGATGGTACCAGGCTGCCCTGAAAGTACTCGGAATTGATGGAAAATGCAAATTCATTGCCAGTGCCAGGCAAACACAAGGTGGAGCCCTGGAGTCCAAATTGGGAGCAAGTATCTTTAGATATCACAGAGCGACCGCTTGTCCTTCATAGTAAGCCTGGCTGCCAGCGGTCCACACGGAGCCACGCAGAGACCCACAGGAGACTTGGCTAAAGAAGCCGGTGTTTGTGCGGCCGCCCTCTGCTGGAGCAATTCACGAACAGCAGCTGGTCAGGCGGGAAGGAACCAGGAGGGCTCTGCAGCCGCTCCTGACCTTTATCCTCCCCCCCCCCCTTTAAAAGTCACCACCTCCAGGAAGCCTGCTCCATCTCTGCAGTTGTAAGAAGGTTTGGCTATGGGCACAGCCTTTCTTTTGCTTTCTTCTGGTAATGGTGCCTACCCTTGCTTCAGGGAGGCCCTGCCTACGTCCCCTCCTCTACTAATTTATGAGTTCCCAGGAGAAAAGGATATTTTTTAAAAAAATTTACTCCCAAGGGAATTTGCACCTGCCTAGAAATGTCTGACATAACTAAGCGCAGAATTCACATTGTTGAAGGGAGTCCTTTGAATTCAAATGTCACATCTCCCAAGAGGCCCACTTAAAACACATCTATTAAAAGATGTAAACAAGTTGTCTGGACACTGAGTCATTAGCCACTTGAGGCGTTGGTGCATTAGGCCAACCAGAGCTCAGAACCATGACATTATGGGAAATGCTGTTAAGTAGCAAAGAAAGATTTTTACAAAAGGGGGACAAAAAGAAGAATGGGGGGTGCTGATCAATAGGAACTCCCGAAGCCAGCGGCGTCACTGGGGATGGCTGGGGAACTAAGCGGCTAGAGGGCTGCAAAGGAGCACCCCACACTTACCCCGGAGACTGTCGTCTCGAGACACTCCAGAATAACTGGGTCCAAATGCAAAAAAGGCCTGGTAAAAAGCAATCGATAGTGCTTAATTAAATGTCAGTAAAACATAACGTTATGCCAACTTTGTTGAATGCTAAATATTCATTCAATTTTAAAGAGTTTGTGGGCTAGATTTTCCCACTTCCTAAGAATTCCCGGGTAGAGATGGGGCCTCCTGGGAAATTGTAGCCAATTGTAATAAAATATTACTCATCGCCACACAATTTCCGAACAAAAAACATAATCCCCAAATTTCCAGAGCAAATTGGACCTAACGTAGGATGTGAGAGCATTTCAGTGTAATTAATGTAAAAAGAGCTGAGAGTCTCTGGATTTACCAAGTCCGACAAATGACCCTGCAAATCAAAGGCCAATTTCCTTCATTAGTTTATAATTTCACCCCCAATGCTACCACAGTCCTGTATATTCACAATGTCATGCATGCCAAACACACACACACACACACACACACACACACACACATATTAATAAACCTCGGGATAGGAGCTGGAGAGATGGCTCAGCGGTTCAGAGCACTGGCTGCTCTTCCAGAGGTCCAGAATTCAATTCCCAGTAACCACATGGTGGCTCACAACCATCTGTAATGGGATCTGATGCCCTCTTCTGGGGTGTCTGAAGACAGTGACAGTGTGCTCACACATATAAAATAAATAAATCTTAAAAAAAAAAAAAAAACCCGGGCCGGGCGTGGTGGCGCACGCCTGTAATCCCAGCACTTGGGAGGCAGAGGCAGGCGGATTTCTGAGTTCGAGGCCAGCCTGGTCTACAAAGTGAGTTCCAGGACAGCCAGGACTACACAGAGAAACCCTGTCTCGAAAAAACCAAAAAAAAAAAAAACAAAAACAAAACAAAAAAAAAACAAAAAAAACAAACAAACAAAAAAACCCAAAACCTTGGGATAATTTTGGATTTACAGAAGGTTATAAAGATGGTGGGGTCCCTCTCTTCCCCTGGTATTCTGCCTGACAGTGCTGCTGACACCGAGAAAGCATGGGTGGGGCCACCGAGCACCTCTAGAGTTTATTTGGATCCCAGTAATGTTTGTAGTTTGTGGATCCAATCTAAATTAGCATTTAATTATCCATCCCTGTGGCCACTGACTGGTGACAGTTTCTCAGCCCTCTGGTGTCCCCTGTGCCCTTGATTGGCTTGAGAAGGGGCGGTGTATGCAATGCAGCCCCGGGAACCCCAGGAGCAGTGGTTAGCACGGGAGGCACCTAAGGCCCCTCTCCGACTTCTCCCCCGTGAAAGCAGATTGGGTGCAGGATTTTTACAGAGTCCCTCAGTATAGACCTTTCTCGGGCTTAGGCAAGGACTGTGGGCTCGAGGAAGAGCACGGAAGGTAGGTGCCCTGTTCATTGTATGCCACCGCAGAGATGGCACCGCACGGCACCGCTGGGGATGCTGACTTCTGTCCCACTCTATTTGCCAAGTGTCCCCCTGGTACAGACATTACCTACTCCGTCCTCGATGTCTTTGGATGTGAGTCGGTCCCACACAGAAATGAGGGACACAGATTCCGCCGCCAGGAGGAGGTAGTATATTGTTTGCAATTTGGCTTTAAGAAAAGTTTGTTTCTTGCTCTTATCTGTATGCTAAATCATTCATTTTTACCAGGTACGGAGTCATCTATGGACTATGTTCTGGTCTTTTAAAAATCACCCCACCGCGTATTGCCTAAAATATTTTAGTTTCAATCACTGGGAGGTTTTTCAAGTTTGCCTCCGTGTCTCTGACATCATTAGTCCATTCGGTTGATAGAATGAAAGGCTCAAGGCAGGCTCACCGTATAAAGAAAGGAGGTTTGCAAGCACGCAGAGGCAGAGGCTGACCGGGTTTCTTTTCCTATTGCTGTGATCAAATATCTTGACAGAAGCAATTTAGGAAGGAAGGGCTTACTTTGGCTCACAGTTCAAAGTTGTTACGTCCGGTGGTGGGGGAAGCCTCAGGAGCTGGAGCCAATCACAGTCAAGAATCACCGAGGCCCATGCGTGAAAGCTCAGCTCAGTCCCGCCTCTCCTTTACAGACTCTGAGATGCCAACCACAGTACGGTGCCCGTGCATTCTTCAGGGCATATGACTTGCTTCCTGGTTAAAGCAATCAAGACACTCTCCCACAGACAGGCCCAGACACATGCCCCGGGGGATTCTAGGCCAGGCTGACAATGACCATTGGGTTCCCCGCAGTAACAGAACTTATAGAGTTGATATATATTAAAAGGGAAATATTAGCTAGGCTACCACAGTGTGGTCTGGGCAGTCCAACAGCAGCTGTCTCAACAGAGAGCCCATGGCTGAGTCCCCGAGGCTGGGTACCTCAGCAGCCCCAGTCTGGCTTAAAGGATTCCTGGAGAGCCGCTGGCCTTCATCTGTACTGGCAGCTTAAAGAAGCTTGGGTTGGGACAGCGATGGAATCCATAGCCAGTGGTGACACGGCGGCGGCAGCAGCAGTGGCCACAGGATGAGCTGTCTCACCAGCAAAGACAAGGGAAACTTAGCAGGAGCAAGCTTTCCGCATCGGGCCTCACTGAGTCTGGCTGCCCGCAGGAGGCTGGTGTGGCTCCACCCATTTTAACTAACCAGGGCAGGAAATCCCCATGGGCGGCCCACCGGCTTGCCTTGGGGCTGACCTCAGATCCAGTTAAGTTGGCAACTAACATTATCCATCAGAGGCTGGAAAGCCATCAGCAGCCCCAGGCTCCAAAGAGGGCTCCCGTTGGCTGCCTCCAATTGACAGACGACGGTGGCGGCAGGACGTGGCTGGGACCATGTCACCAGGAAGTCAGGGACCCGAGCAGACCAGGCTCAGCCCTTCATAACAAGCTCCTTGTAGGCACCACCGCCACACTGGAAATGGGTTCATCCTTTCTGAGGGCTGCGCCATCAGCCAACCTAAGGTCTAATATTCCCGCCTGCACACAGAAGCCCTAATCCCGAACACAGGTCCTTGTAGGACAAACAACATCTAAGTCACGGCACTTTTTTTTTTTGAACCCAGGGCCACACACAAGCTGGGCATTTGTTCTGTTACTGAAGTGTGTTCTCATCCCACCTTTGGGTCTTAGGAGCCCTTCCTTACTCTCCGCTACAGATCTATGACCTTATTTATTTATTTATTTATTTATGTGTGTATGTGTATTTGTGTGTTTGTATATTTATGTGTATTTGTGTATGTGTATTTGTGTCTGTATTTGTGTGTATTTGTATTTGTGTGTATATGTATTTGTGTGTGTGTGTGTGTGTGTGTGTGTGTGTTTAGTTGTTTTTTGGAGCAAGGTGTCTCACTGGCCTGAGGCTAACAACACAGACTATGCTGGCTGGCCAGAGAGCCCCTGGGATCCTGTTTTCCCCTCTCCAGCACTGTGGTGATGTCTTAGTCACTGTTCTATTGCTATGAGGAGACACCATGACCAAGACAACTTTTATAAAAGAAGGTATTTAACTGGAGGTTTGCTTACAGCTTCAGGGGGTTAGTCCATTATCATGGTGGGAGCGTGGTGGGATGCAGGCAGGCATGGTGCTGGAGAAGTAGCTGAGAGCTACATCTTGATCGGCAGTAGCAGCAGGTGCATGAGAGAGAGAGACAGAGACAGACAGAGAGACACAGGGAGAGAGGTGGGACCTGGTGTGGCCTCATGAAGTCTCCCAGTCCACTCCCAGTGTCATACCTCCTCCAACAAGGCCACACCTCTGATCCTTCCCAGTTTACCAACTGGTGACTGAGGGTTCAAGGCCCACGGCCATTCTCATTCAGACCACCTCGGGTGGCAACCATCCAGCATGTCTGCGGGGTTTGGTTCCTGCTTGCGTGGCGAGCACTGTGCTGAGTCACCTCTCAGCTCTGGCAGGCATTTTGGGTATTTACTTCCCATCCTCCCGGAAGTACAGCATGTAGCTGTGGGTGAGGTCATAGGTAAGCGTCTTCTCCCAGCCAATCACCAGCAAGGGTTGCCTGCCAAGTTCCTGAGGACGCTTTGGCCTTCTGTTGTCATCTACTTTGGACTTTTTGGGACATGCTACATAGGCCCTAGGCTGACTTTGAACTCGTGACCCTTCTGCTTCCCAGGTGCTGGGATTACAGATTCCCACAGCCTCTGCACACACAGATACGCACACAGTTCCGTCTTGGCCAAAGATTATAAGAAGAAATGTTGTGACCCACTCCAGGTTCTCGTCCATTGAGGAGTGGGCGATCCTCGATCCTCCTCCCGACCTGCGGACTGGTGTGGAAGCCATAGCAGCCATTTCCTATGGGCTGCAGCAGCGGAGACTGAAGACCCTGTTGCATGCAGGCTGCTGATGGCAGAGCCAGTAGTGATTCTGGGGATAGGTCTCCAGAGAATCCCGCGGGCAGTAGGATGGACAAGCAAGACCCTTAGAGAGGAGACAGTGGGTGTCCTGACCGTGCACAGTGGGTAGGCGGCCAGTCGCGGTCCGGGCGAGCAGACCTAGCGAGAGGCCACGGCTGAGCGACAGCTGTGCCTGACATCAGCTCACCACAGGCTTTGACTCCCCAGAGGGCATTTTTCGCTCTTGCAGCCCCTGACCTTCTGGCCCCAGCCTCAGACCCAGCCTGGAAAAGAGCCCGGCCCTGGCTTGTGTATCTAGATACCCGGCGGCTCGGCCCCACCCCCGACACCCCGTCAGGAATTCATACACAGCTTGGGAATAAGCTGGCCCAGCTGGGAAACTAGACCCCTGCCTGCTCCAGTGACAGTTGTCACAGAGAAGCAGGATGTTTGAAACCACACCAAAGAATAGTGTGTTCTTCGGCGGCTGGCGTCTCCGCCTGACACTGGGAGGGAGGAAGTGAGCTCGCCAAGGGAGCACCATGGCAGATGGGAGAGGCCAAGTGGCTGCGGCGGAATAGAGAGAAGAGCAGGAGGGCAGGACGCCTTCCATTTCCGAGAAGGTTTGTGCCCTGTCCCCGACCCCCTCCCCCCCACAGTAACTCTTTTGGGTCTTTGAGTTCCCAGAGAGTGAATGTGGACCGAGTTAGTCTCAATCCCTTCCAGCAGAGAGTCCTGAGCTCCCGCCAAGAACACAGCCTGTGCTGGCACCCCACACCCACAGCTCAGGCTCTGTCTTGACTCCCAGGTCACACGAGGCAACAATACAGAGGTGTTACAGTATCTGCTGCCGCAACTGTGGCGTGATGTGGCGGGATGGTGGGACTTTGTGGGGGAGACTTGGGACTGCTAATTCTACAGGGTTTATTGGCTGCCTTCATAATTACACATAATGCCGATTTTGCATCAGTAACCAGCATTTGCTTTTTTTTTTTTTAATTCCCACGTTGAGGTTGATAGTTTCCCTCAATTCTATCCACAGATGGTTGGTTCAGACCTCCATGTGTAGTTCATCAAAGAAGACAAAACACAACAGCTATCCCAGACAGATGCTTTCCAACACGGCTCCACAGAGTGACTGAGGGGACCAGGGGTTCAGCCTCCATCCTGACACAGGGGCTTTGGGCACTCATATTCAGATCATGATGTGTCCCCATGGTAGGGCCACACTAAGAGTCCTGTCCACCCCTGGCTTTCAGCTTGTGTTCACGATAGCCTCTGCCCCCAACTGACTATAATTCTTTACCTTTTGAATATTTTTTCACACTTTTTCTTTTTTAAAGCACGTGTGTGTAGAGGTCAAAGGTCCCTCTGCAGAGGCTGGTTCTCTCCTTCTACCCCATGGGTCCACGTGTCATCCAGGGGTCATCAGGCTTGGGGACAAATGCCTTGAGCCTCTCTGCTGTCTCAGTGGCCACCTTTTAAGGTTTTGGAAAACTCTGAAATAGTTCCAAACTCACAGAGAAATTGCAAAATAGTTAAGAGAATCTGGCGCGTGTGACGCGAAGTTACCAAGTTTGAACATTTTTCTGTGTTTACCTGTCTTTCTCTCTGGTCTCTTTTGTATGCAGATGTTCCTGTATATACTGTGTAGAGACACTGAATGCACCAATGTAAATTTCTTAACTGGGGACATATCCTTCCTTCCACACCTTATAGCCGAGGCTAGCCTGGCCCTCCTGGCTCTCCCTCTTAAGTGCAGGGATTAAGATGGAGGAAATTTAATAGTAACACATAACTGACTTTATGATTGCAAAACAGTTGCTTTAAAATACTCATTCCTAAAAATAAAATTAATTCCATATTTATTTTTGCCAGTAATTACCTAATTATTTATCTGCTTGCTTTTATTATCACGGACTTTGAATTCTTGGTTTAGTCAATGGGCTACACAATTATCCTTAGTCATTAATTAAAACTTAATCAATAATTAATTTAGATATTTAAGTTTCCCATGACCCCGATTAATCAATCAATCAATCAATCAATCAATCAATCAATCAATTAATTAAGGCTGGGGAAGGCCTAGTTCCTGGGTCTTGAGAACATCCCTTGTCATATTTTAAGGCACTTCTTCACTCTCTGGCTTCAGCAATTTCTTCAGGAGCCTGGATTCGCTAAAGAAACCGCTCTCTGACCAGGTGTGATGGTGCACACCTTTCATCTGAGCACTCTTGAGACAGTGGCAGGAGGATCTCGGTAAGTTTGAGGACAGCCTGGAGGGCCTGTATGTGCAGTGCCTAGAGAGGCCAGAAGATGGCGCTGGATCCCCTGGAAGGGGGTTCCTGGCAGTTGTGGTGGCCCTGTGGGTGCTGGGACCTGCACTGGGATTCTCTGCGGCATCCAGAAGCACTTGTACCTGCTGAGCCCTCTCTCCAGACCAACCGTCAGGCTTCTTTCCATCAATTCCTCTTTCCTTTTTCTTTTCCCTGTAATCACCTCAGGACAAACAGACTGTTTCTTCTCTCAGGGCCTGGCTGGCTGCATGTTAGTATTTGGCTTGGTTGAAGAAAGGAATGACGTAATACATCGTTGTGTCTCCTTTGGCAATATCAGTGATTCTATCCCATAGTCGTGGGAGCTTTGGGGTGAGTTTCCTTGTCATGAGCTCCTGCTGTGATGTACTGTGCTGCCCTCCCCAAAGATCCTGGTGGTGATTTTTATCACAAACCTTTTTTCTGAGAACCACTTTAATATAGGATTATTATACTTATTATTATAAGTATAATATTTAATTAGTATATATTAGTATATAGTATATATTTAATATAATATAATGATATAATTATACTTAGTATATTAAGTATAATGTACACTATATTAAGCATACTAATAACATATTATTAGTAGAGTATAAGTAATTATACTTATTATGCTTATATTTACTGATATAAAGCACATGAGGACCAGAAAGATGGCTCAGTCTAAGGCACTTGCTGTCATGCTCGAGGACCTGGATTGCATTTCCAGAGTCTACACAGTGGAAGGAGAGAAGCAACTCCCACAGCTGTCATCAGACTTCCACACACATGTAATGGAAAGCACACCACACACACACACACACACACACAATCCATAAGTATAATAAAAAATTAAAGATATGTGCATGGGGTGATGCAGCTGTCTTTGGGTCATTTCTGCTCCTAGAAGTAGTTCCTTGCACACACTCCTGTAACTCCAATAAAACTCATTGATCGTCTGGCTGGGTGTGGTGGCACCTGCCCTTTGGTTTGTCATCAATCCCTGTCTGGGGTGAGCAGATGTTCATGCATATCTTCTATGAAAGGGCTATAGAACACATGTGTAGCAGATGATGTTCACAGAATATATGAGCAACAGATGATGTACACAGAACACATGTGCAACAGACAATGTATATAGAACACATAAACAACAGATGATGTACACAGAACACATGAGCAACAATGTAAACAGAACACATGTGCAACAGACGATGTTTACAGAACATATGAACAGATGATGTACACAGAACATATGTGTAACAGATGATGTACACAGAACACATGTGCAACAGACAATGTATATAGAACACATGAACAACAGATGATGTACACAGAACACATGAGCAACAATGTAAACAGAACACATGTGCAACAGATGATGTACATAGAACATATGAACAGATGATGTACACAGAACACATGTGCAACAGACAATGTATGTAGAACACATGAACAACAGATGATGTACATGGAACATATGAGTAACAGATTGATGTACACAGAACACATATGCAACAGAGGATGTACACAGAACATATGAACAGAGGATGTACACAGAACACATATGCAACAGAGGATGTACACAGAACATATGAACAGAGGATGTACACAGAACACATGTGCAACAGATGATGTACACAGAACATATGAACAGATGATGTACACAGAACACATGTGCAACAAACAATGTATGTAGAACACATGAACAACAGATGATGTACACAGAACACATGAGCAATGGATGATGTACATAGAACACATGTACAACAGATGATGTACACGGAACATATGAGTAACAGATTGATGTACACAGAACACATATGCAACAGAGGATGTACACATGCTCAACAGATGATGCATATGGAATATATGCACAATAGAGGATGTACAGAGAACACACGTGCAACAGATGATTTACACAACTGTATACTAATCTGGGTTAGGTGAGTTGTTGGTTGGTTCTTAACAACATTTTAAAGATTCTATCCTGAGTTTTACCCTTCGCCAATCCATGATTGCAAATGACATGCTAGCACACTTCTGACATGAACCGGCTGATATTTTACCTACTTTCATGAGGAAGAGCAGCGTGGACACAGAGACCGTTGGGGATATTTCCATGGTGCTTCTGCGGTATGCAAATGTAACAGCTGTAGTGACGAGGCTTGGATGCATATCTGCATTATTAATATTTCCCATTGCCTTCTTCGTACTGTGAGACAGCTGGCAGAAGGGCAGGTTGAGCCTGCTTTGTAGCAAGCACTGAAGGCCTGAGGGGCTTGGCCAATCTCAGTCTTTAGGTATGCACTTACCGAAGGTGGAGGTGGGGAGAGATGAACAGTAATGCCGTTGTACGGTGTTCCTCACACACACAGACACACACGCACATGCCTGCGCGCGCGCGCGCGCGCGCGCGCACACACACACACACACACACACACACGGGAGGTAAATCCCATAAAGCATTTTAGCAGTGAGGACGGGAAGAGTGACCAGGAAGAGACAATTTGGTAGTGTTTACGAACTTCTGTAGAATTTGCTAAAATCTAAGTTTACATCATTTACTTAATAAGACGATGAGCCGGGTGGTGGTGGCGCACGCCTTTAATCCCAGCACTTGGGAGGAAGAGGCAGGCGGATTTCTGAGTTCGAGGCCAGCCTGGTCTACAGAGTGAGTTCCAGGACAGCCGGAACTACACAGAGAAAACCTGTCTCGAAAAACCAAAAGAAGAAGAAGAAGAAGAAGAAGAAGAAGAAGAAGAAGAAGAAGAAGAAGAAGAAGAAGAAGAAGAAGAAAGATGATGTAAAGCAAAATGCTCACAAAATTCCTGAAACTTTAGTTATTGTCCTTATCATCTTTATGAGTTTGCTTGAAGTGAGATAACTTCACACACACAGACACAGATACACACACACACACACACACACACACACACACACATTATGTTATATATATCTTAGACAGTCTCACTGTGTAACCTTGCCTGGCCTGGCACTTTCTGTGTAGACCAGGCTGGCCTCACACTCACAGAGTCACCTTCTGCCTCTGCCTCCTGAGTGCCGGCATTAAAGGCGTGTGCCACTAAGCCCAGCTTAGTTTATACTGAACTCTTCTAGCTCATTGCTCTCTAGCCATGGACGACATACTTAACCTCTTCAAGCCTGTTAGTTTTGCAGAAGGGCTTGTGACACCTATACCATAAAGAGTAAAGGCAAGCCCGGACCAAGCTTGTAAAGTATCCAAGTCAACACAAAAAGTCAGAACAGAGAGCTGCTTCCCTCTGCTCGCTTTTAAACTGTCCTTGTAAAAATTATCTCCCTGCCGGGCAGTGGTGACACACACCTGTAATCCCAGCACTTGGGAGGCAGAGGAGGGCGGATTTCTGAGTTCGAGGCCAGCCTGGTCTACAGAGTGAGTTCCAGGACAGCCAGGACTATACAGAGAAACCCTGTCTCGAAAAAAAAATCTCCCTGGACAGACACACTGCCGTGCCATCTCCCCATACACAAACACTGCTATGCCACCCCCACCCCCAGGGACCCCCCCCAGAGGCACACTGCCAAGCCATCCCTGAGGTCTACAGTGGTATTAAGAGTTTGTTATCACTGGAACCACCAAACAGCCTACACCAGCTGATATGAGGCCCCCAACACATACACAGCAGAGGACTGCTGGGTTTGTTTTCAATCAGAGATGATGCACCTAACCCTCAAGAGACTTGAGGCCTCAGGAAGTTTAGGGGTCAGGTGGGGTGGGGGCTGGGGAAGAGGTATGGGAATAGTCCAGGGGGGATGGGGGGATAAAAATAAAATCTGGAGTATAAATAATAATAATAGTAATAGTAATAGTAATAATAATAATAATAATAATAAAGAATTTGTTATCAAAATCTGCATCTATCCCTGCAGAGGCCAAGGCAGGAAGACCTGAATTTGTGGCCAGCCTGGGACCCACAGTAAGATCCTGCCTCAAAACCAAAAGCCAACTGAGTCCTCTTCTCCGAGTCCATTGATGTGTTGGTGTCTGGAATCCTGGCCCATGGGTCTTGTCTGCACTTCTGCTCACAACTCCTGACAACTCCTTCCCTTTCAGATCCTGCTGCTGTTGACGGCTCTTCCCCCTCAGTGCCTCAGTAGCTATGCTGGATCCTGGGTACACACTCGGACCTGCCTTACATGAATTGCCTCAATTCCTTAATGACACTTGATGATGACCCAAAGCCAAAATATTCCCAGAGGTGTTTGAGCTGCTGGTGGCGCTGTTTGGAGACGCTGTGGGACCTCAGGTCCTGGGGTTGAGCACATCGCCCCCTGCTGGTGGCGCTGTTTGGGGAAGCCGTGGGACCTCAGGTCCTGGGGCGGAGCTGGCAGATGCAGGAAACTGTGCTATAGGCCTTCATGAGTTACAGCCTTGATTGGCTTCAGCTCTCACGCTTTGCTTCCGGGGATCTACACGGATGTCAACAAGCAAATCACAAGCTCTTGTGGCTACTGACAGAGCCCCAGACAGCAGGCCTCCCGGTCAGCAGGGCCATGTCTTTGGATCTGTGACCCAGCAAGTCCTTCTTTGAGTGACTCCTGGAAGGTAGTTTGTCCCAGAGACAAGAAAAAAAAAAAAAGGTTCCATATTTGAAGACAGAGACTCAGAGGTGCAGGGGGACCGTTCACCTGAGGGCACCCCGTAGCCTGCCTGCTTCCGGATTTGGGCTTTCAGTCACGTGACTCACTCACTGTTTGGATAATCATCCTTTAAAAACTTTACTTCTGGGCTGGAGAGACCGCTCAGCGGTTAGGAGCACTGACTGCTCTTCCAGAGGTCCTAAGTTCAATTCCCAGCAACCACATGGTGGCTCACAACCATCTGTAATGGGATCTGATGCCCTCTTCTGGTGTGTCTGAAGACAGCTACAGTGTACTCATATAAATAAATCTTTAAAAAAAACCACCTTACCTCTGGTTAGTGTTAATACGTTACAGTTGGGGTTTCCCCCATGCCTATGTTCATCTGCTTGTTAAAAGAAATGCTTTGCCTCTCGAGGGCATTATAAAGTCATTTCTTTGTTCTCTTTTTTCTTTTTCTTTTCTTTTTTCTTTTTTTATTTGGTTTTTTGGATTTGGATTTGTTTTTTTCGAGACAGGGTTTCTCTGTGTAGCCCTGGCTGTCCTGGAACTCACTCTGTAGACCAGGCTGGCCTCAAACTCAGAAATCCGCCTGCCTCTGCCTCCCAAGTGCTGGGATTACAGGCGTGCGCCACCACTGCCCGGCATAAAGTAATTTCTTATATATCAAATACTACACTGAACAGAGGGGATTGTGGGATATTCCTTTGCTAGATACATTACAAAACCCCCATGCAGTGGAATATCATACAGCTAAAGCAAAGAACAGGGAAGCTTGCTCTGTGTGAACGCGAAAAGATTTCCCAGATACGTTGTTAACACTAAGACACAAAGGCCTCTGTAGAAACCTTTTGGATAAAACATGAGAATTAAATTTTTTGCATATGTCTTTATTTGTTTAAAAGACCCAGTCCTTACCATTATGAAGTTTTTGATATGAGCACTGAACAATAAAAAATGCTAAGGATATAAAGTGCTTGTTTAGAATGTGTTAGACCTTGGATTTAGTCCTCAGCAACACGCACACACATATACACACACTTATATGTACACACATGCATATATATATAAATATACACATATACATAAACAATACACATACATACACATATACATACATACACAGACACACATACACGTGTACATATATACATACACATGTACACATAAACACATACATATAAGTATGCACATACATGCATGCTTATATAATATACATATATACAAACAGAATACACACATATACCCAAACATATACATATATACATATGCACACATATACACACATACACTACATACATATAAGCATGCTCATATCCATGCATACACATAGTCATACACACATATAAACAGAAAAATACACCCATACATATAGTACATACACATACATATACACACACATGCACACACATATATGCATGCACTTATTCATACACACATATAGACAAACAAGAATATACACATATACCCATACATATATCCACACATAGTGCTGTAATCAACATGCAGAACCTTGACTTTGAAAATCACATGTATGGGACCATTGTGGCAGCCAGTGAAGGAGCCTTCACCAGCTCCTTCCTCAGAGGAGGGAGTTCCCGTTTGTCTTCACAGCTCTGGCCAATGGGATGCAGGCATCAGTGATATCCTCCTTTGCGTTAAACCACTCTGAGGAACCCTGGCTTATGTGTCAATCAATGTCCAACCCGCCCCTGAATGGCTGTGTGGAGCAAAACTATTTTGCACCCTTCCTCCAGGCACCATGGGTTTAAAATGGTGTCTTAGTTAGATTTCTGTTTCTGTGGTAAAACACTGACCAAAAGCAACTTGGGGAGGAAAGGATTTGTTTGGCCCACACATCCCAATCATCGTGAGGGGAAGTCAGAGCAGGAATTCAGGCAGGAACTGAAGCGGAGGCATGGAGGGACTGGCTTGCTCCCCAGGGCTTGATCAGTTTGCTTTAACACAACCAAGGACCAGGCTGGGCTCTTCCACATCAAGCATTAATCCAAAACAAAACAAAACAAAACAAAACAAAACAAAACAAAACAAAACAAAACAAAACAAAACAACAAGAAAAAAAAACCCAGACTTGCCTATAGGTCATATGACGGAGGCATCTCTCAATTGAGGCTTCTTCCTCTTCAGGGATGAGTCTAGCTTGTGTCAAGAAGCGCTTATGAGGACCGAGTCTCCTGTGCTCAGTCACAGCCACAGGGTTACAGGGTTTCTCTCTCTCACTTCACTCGGTATTGTCTTTATCATTCACCAGTCCCGCCTATGCTTTTCCTCTTAGTGTAAAATTTTAGGTAACTCTTTTAGACTCTTAATAATTTATCTCACTCCATAAGTGTGTTTTTAAAATTGGCTAGAATTCTTGCCAAAACAGTTTTACAAATTCCTTTTTCACATTTGTACCTAGCCGGTAGGCTCATCCTACACACAGCTCTGCAGCAAGCAGCTGTCTCTCTCTCTCTCTCTCTCTCTCTCTCTCTCTCTCTCTCTCTCTCTCTCTCTCTCTCTCTCTCTCTCTCTCTCTCTCTCTCTCTCTCTCTCTCTCTCTCTCTCTACAATCCCAGACTTCCATTTTATCGTAGGGACTGTATTTTCTTAGATCTTTTAGCTTCTCTCAGTAGTGTCAGCGTCTGCAGTCTGTCCTCTTCCCTCTCCTTTTTGAAGTTTTGTTTTATCATGGTATATACATCCAGGGCACGAAACAGACAATGCAGCTTGGCCGGGGAAGGCTTCACTGGAGAGAGGTGCTAGTGGTAAAACCTGACGAAGCTGTGGGCGCACCATGTGGAAGACGCTCTGGGAAGAAGCATCCCGAGGTGTTAAAGGCTTTGCGAGGACCGCCAGTGGGCATGCGCAGTTAGAGGCTTGATCGTATTGGCCATGTGAGGACCAGTGGGCATGCGCAGTGAGAAAAGTTACACTTAACCAATACATCTGTCGACCTCTCAGGACAACCTTTGACTTTTTATGTTTTTGTTTTAGTTTTTTGTTGTTGTTGTTTTGGTTTTTTGTTTTTAAAGCTTGGTCTATATTTTAGAGGATCCCTGTGCATGTGGAGTAGAAAGAAAACCTGAAGAAGACCCCGGGCGAACACATCAACCAAGAAACCTTCAAGACAAATTAGGTGAAAAATGCCGGTCCTTTGTGGAGAGGGGAGCTGGGGAGAATTTAAAGTCTGGGTTTGCTGGCAGATCCATTGACGGGTCTGAGAGAAATACATCAGTCAACAGGGCTCCAGGGTTTTTTCTTGGAGACATTTCCCACAAATGAGCAAAGCTTTTATTTATTTATTTATTTATTTATTTATTTATATTTTTTTATTTTTTTGGTTTTTCGAGACAGGGTTTCTCTATGTAGCCCTGGCTGTCCTGGAACTCACTCTGTAGACCCGGCTGGCCTCGAACTCAGAAATCCACCTGCCTCTGCCTCCCAAGTGCTGGGATTACAGGCGTGCGCCACCACGCCCGGCTGAGCAAAGCTTTTATTATTTGATGAGCTTCACTAGACGACTGCTGGCCCAGTCGCCGGCGTCCCTGGGAAGCAGGTGCTGGGCCGGGGTGCTCGCATCTCTGCATCCCTTCCGCAGTGCTAACCTGTGAACGTCCGGGTGTCTTGAGGGAGCCAGAGTCTCAGCTCATCCCTTTGAAGCACAAACCTGAGTTTACCAGATGGTCCTGGGCACCCCAGGTGTGAATGCCGTGGGGAAAGATCTGGAAGGGCGACGAGCCATACGTCAGACCTTCCCGAACCTTCTCAGTTTCCTGAACCCTTAATGTCTTGGTGACTTTGGAATGGTATCTCTGTGGCTAGTTAGGCCCTAACAACTTAATAAGCAGCCACGACCCGACAGCTAAGTTGCTTCCTTAACTTGACCCCAAGCAGCAACTTTACCCATAAATCACAGCGGTTTGCTCAGAGCGGGTGGACTGTGCTGATCATCACACAGGACCCCGTCCAGCAGGAGCTCCAGATCTGATCCCACGAGGCCAGTTTCCTTCCCCATTATCTTTTCTCTGTAAAGAATGTTGAAAATCCAGCTGATGTCATTTCAAAGAAAGTTTGTCACTTAACGCTGAGACTGTCAACAACGTCAGGGTAAGGATGGCACGGTATACGACAGACGCTGAGTGTTGGCATTTCCCTTGAAAAGCCAAAATGTCTTCCAAAGCCCCTGGCAGGTTCGTGACCCGCGATGCCTTGATGCACAGTTAGGGGCCCAAAGACTTTGGAAATTTCAAAGAAAAACCGGCATCCAGGGCTGGGAGATTACACTGTATAGTGACCAGTGGAAGAAAAGTTCAAATATCTGGCAGTGTGTGTGTGTGTGTGTGTGTGTGTGTGTGTGAGTTCTTGGGGGAGGTGGAATACCAGGAACACAGTCTTTGTTTCTAGGAATTCATGTGATAGCTAAGAAGAGGTGGACGGAAGTCAGAAGGACAAACAGGCTCGCGCATCCATGCGCATACATGAATAGCTGCAACCCGTTGTGGCCAGATCCCCGGGGCCTGCAGGGTGGAAGAAGTGTTTTCTGCTGGTTTTCCTTTCACCACCACACGCACACACAAAACAGATAAAGTCTTTAAAAAAAAAGACTATATTATTGATTCTTTTGACTTGGGAGGAAGTCAGAGAAGGGTTAGCTTTAGAAAGCGTGGAGTAGAGGTTAGACTCTGAGGTGCAATGGACGGGCATTGATGCTGCCTGTGTATAACCCTAGCAGTCAAGAGGCTAAAGCAGAAGGATTGCAAGTTTGAGGCCAACCGAGCCTACAGAGAAAAAAGCAAAATCAAGGGAAGGAAGGGTGAACTGCGTGAGCAACTGTGACAATGTGACCCAGCACAGCACATCTGGAACAAACAGGGTAGTGCAACTGGGGCCCATGGATCGAAGCTGCAGGAGGAGAGGGGAGAAGGCTGTGGAGGTGAGGGGGGAAGGTGGTGGAGGTGAGGGGGGAAGGCTGTGGAGGTAAGGGGGGAAGGCTGTAGAGGTGAGGGGGAAGGCTGTGGAGGTGAGGGGGGAAGGCTGTGGAGGTGAGGGGGGAAGGCTGTGGAGGTGAGGGGGAAGGCTGTGGAGGTGAGGGGGGAAGGCTGTGGAGGTGAGGGGGAAGGCTCTGGGGGTGAGGGGGGAAGGCTGTGGAAGTGAGGGGGAAGGCTGTGGGGGTGAGGGGGGAAGGCTGTGGGGGGTGAGGGGGAAGGCTGTGGGGGTGAGGGGGAAGGCAGTGGAGGTGAGGGGGGATGGTTGTGGAGGTGAGGGGGGAAGGCTGTAGAGGTGAGGGGAGGAAGGCTGTGGAGGTGAGGGGGGAAGGCTGTGGGGGTAAGGGGGGAAGGCTGTGGGGGTGAAGGGAGGACGGCTGTGGAGGTGAGGGGGGAAGGCTGTGGGGGTGAGGGGAGAAGGCTGTGGAGGTGAGGGGGGAAGGCTGTGGAGGTGAGGGGAAGGCTGTGGAGGTGAGGGGGAAGGCTGTGGAGGTGAGGGGGGAAGGCTGTGGGGGTGAGGGGGAAGGCAGTAGAGGTGAAGGGGAAGGCTGTGGAGGTGAGGGGGAAGGCTGTGGAGGTGAGGGAGGAAGGCTGTGGAGGTGAGGGGGAAGGCTGTGGAGGTGAGGGAGGAAGGCTGTGGAGGTGAGGGGGAAGGCTGTGGGGGTGAGGGGGAAGGCAGTAGAGGTGAAGGGGAAGGCTGTGGAGGTGAGGGGGAAGGCTGTGGAGGTGAGGGAGGAAGGCTGTGGAGGTGAGGGGGAAGGCTGTGGAGGTGAGGGAGGAAGGCTGTGGAGGTGAGGGGGAAGGCTGTGGGGGTGAGGGGGAAGGCAGTAGAGGTGAAGGGGAAGGCTGTGGAGGTGAGGGGGAAGGCTGTGGAGGTGAGGGGGAAGGCTGTGGGGGTGAGGGGGGAAGGCGGTGGAGGTGAGGGGGGAAGGCTCTGGCCGAGGAGATGGCTCATGGGCGTGTTGCTTTCCTGTTGCAGTGATAATGTACCACAACCAAGGTTGTTTAAGAAGGAAGTATTTATTTCAGCTTACAGTTCCAGAGGGTGAGTCCATCATGGTGTGGGGGAGGCATGGTGGCAGGTAGCCAGAACAGGCTGCTGAGAGAGCAGAGAGCCTATCAGTAACTTCGAACAAGAGCAGAGAAAGAGAGGGGGGACAAACCCGAGAGTGGAGAGCGGCTGTAAACCCTCCACGCCTGGCCTCGGTGCCACACTACCTCCAGCCAGGCTCCATTTCCTCTCCAAACAGCACCACCACTGGGGAAACGAGGATTCAAGTCCATGAATTCAAATCCGTGAACCGAGTATTCAAATACACGAGCGCATGGGGGACGCGTCGTTCAAACCACCGGCGGATAAAGCACTTGCCGTGCAAGCCTGGGGACCCGAGGTTGGATCCCTAGAACCCACACTAAATGCCAGCTGGGGTGGGAGCCCACCTGTAATTCCAGCATGTGGGGGGCAGAGACAGGGAACCCCTGTAGCAGGCTGGGTAGCCAACAAGCCAGAATTGTATACTCTGTTCTTCAAGAGACCCTGGCTCAACATAGAAGGTGGAGAATCATTTAGAAAGACAACACACACACACACACACACACACACACACACACACACGACGTGCATGCCTACCTGCACTACTCATATGTGCCCACACATACACACATGCAAGAGAGGTGGAGGGGGAGGTAATCAGGGCCTAACATGAATAAGATGTAATGCTATACTGTGGAGTTTAATCTTCATTATGCCAGCCTCAGGGAGCTGCCAAAGGTTTCTGTGGGTGACTGATTTAAATCACTTCAGACAAACAATATGGCGGTGTGGAGATGGGCGGGACCAGGGAGCAACAGGCAGTGGAGAGACCGCCTGAACCGCTGGCTCCGTCAGTCAGCTACCGCTGTCAGTCAGCTTCAGCTGGGTAACAATGCGCTTTCACTCCAGGTGCTTCCCCAGCCGTGAGCCTAGGTTGGCTGCAAGTTGGCCTGGCTGTGGGGCAGCTCGGAGGTGCTTCCATGGTCTCCACAGAGTTCTGTCAGGGACTAACCAGGGCACGATGTTCTGAGCATTGACCTCTGTGCCAGAGACTAAGCCCAGCGTGGGAAGGCGCATGCAAAGTTATTATCACCCCCGCCACAGCTCAGTGAACTAAGTCACATGGTTAAACCCAGAGGCAGCATGGCAGATAAATACATCCTGCCCTCTCTGGGAGCTTGTGGTGGACGGAAGAAAGAATTAACAGTACTCTGTTAGAAATCCTCTCGTCACTATAGCAGTGGCAAGAGCTAGTTAGGGTGCCGGCAGCGGAAGGCGGAGTGTTTGGGACTTAAGGACCTTTGAGGTTAAGGCTCTTGCAGGCCTTTTATGGATGAGCTCTCTCTGGCCATGGTGATAATGTACTAACACCTGTTAGGTGCTTAGGAGGGATAAACAGCATACTAAGTGCTTATGTACACAGACCCACGTGAGAGCCACCTGTCAAACCACCATGAGAACGAACGTTTTCAGAGACCCGGAAACAGAGCTTGGTGGTTATATAACTGAGCAAGATGAAAAGGCCGTGGCAAAGTGTGGATTTTAATCCATCACGCCTGTCTCTACTGCCCGCATGTGTGATCACGGCAAGCACTGCCTCTCAACCGCGCCTATTGTCGACTGGCGCCTACAGAAAATGCTCCTCAGCTCCGTCAGAGGGCTTTCAGTGCTGGGCTTCAGGCACGAGGCAGATTCTCACAGATGCAAATTAGTCGGGAACTTAAAGAACTTTTAAAGTTAATTTGAATTTCTTAGGGTGTTTGTGAGTGCATGTGTGTATGCCTGTGTGGTTGTATATGCATACATGTATGTGTGTGTGTGTGTGCCTGTGTTTGTGCGTGCACATGTGCATGCATGTTTGCATGTATGCATGCATTCATGTGTGTGTGTGTGTGTGTGTGTGTGTGTGTGTGTGTAGCACATGCACAGTGGGCAGGGGGAGGTCACAGGATAATTTGTGGGAGGTGATTCCTTCCTTCTACCAGGTGAGGCTGGGGGATCACCTCAGCCTTGGCAGCAGGCACCGTTGCCTGATGATCTGTCCTGGGAAAGGTTTTCGGCAAAGCAACACCCAAAAGTAGGCTAAATCCAGAAGCGCCTTCCAGCTAATGCGGGAGGCATGGCGTCATGGGGACTCACCGGGGCGGCAATGGAGAGTGCAGTATTTTCCCCATTGCCCACCTTCTGCTGGACCTGCCTTTGCTGAAGGAGATTAGGAGTAATCTCAGAGATAACATCTTCAGACTGGGGCATCTGCTGGCCTCACAGAGAGCTGGGGTATTAAAACCTGTCTCCTTGGAAGAGAAAAGTAAATTTATAGGAAGCAATAATGTCTAGAAAGAGGACGGAAAGTTAACTAAATTATTATTGAGTAGAATGGGAAATGAGAGAGAAGAATCCAAGAAGGAAAGAATCCTACTGCTGGATATTTAGGAAGCCCTGGGGGACCTTTAAAGGAGGTCGTGAGGACAGGGACCAAGGCTGTGAGGACTCGGACCGATCTGGAGACTCAGGGATGATCTGAGATGGAGGATACCTAGGCCCACTCACACAGAGGCATCTGGGTGCACCAGGAGTGGCTAACCTGGAGCACAAGGGTGTGGCCCACAATCCATGAAAAATTGTATGTTTGTATGTATGCCTGTGCGCACACAGACAGCTATACATACACAGAATAGGTCATTTTCTCCGGAAAGAGAAGTCTCTGCTTTTCACTAGACTTTTCAAAGGAATCTTTGAGTCTAAAAAGTCTTCAGACAAGCTGTTCTTACGGCTTTTTCTTGGGGCAAACATTCGAGGTATCTTCCTGTGTGGGAGCTTGCTCTGAGCACGCCAAGCTCTGTTCCCGCTCACAGCCTCTGGAGCCGCGCTGGCTAAGTTTAACCCCGTCTTCATTTTCTAAAGGGAAGCTCACTCCTCGTCCAGGCTTGCCCTCAGAGGAACTGAACTGCGAGGGAGATCCTGGACAGTACTGATGTTCTGGAGGTTATCCACCGAGCCTGCAAATATTCCTGTATTTTGAAAAGTCTGTATGCTTAGCAACCTGTTGCCTAAAGGTAATGCTTCTATTACTGGAACCCTTGTAATCCCATAGGATGGATTTCCGTACGTGTTAAAATATTGGAGAAAGGATTTAGAGTGCTATCCTCATTCCCGGCCTGAGAGGTGCCTGCTTATCACTCCCAAGAGCTTGGTTTCTTAAGAGCACAGATGTAATAAGGAGCACACGCATGTTTCAATACTAGTGCTTATTTAGCCAAAGTTAAGTGCAAAAATGAACATGGCTCAATTTCTAAGTGATAGTAGGGGACTTAGGTCATCTGAGTCATTTGAGGGGACAGGGTCAGATGTCTCTATTCAATGCCATTACTTGAACTCAGTTCATCTTTTCTCACAGCGCCACCTCTGCAGTGTTGTGCTGCTGTCCACTGCCACGTCTATAACGTGTCTGCCACCATTAACTTTTGATTTCAACTTGCTGTCCAAACTGTTACTTTGCAGTTTGGGATTGTGAGCTGTTCATGGTGTTTACTTGATGGGTTCATAACTGCTCTGAAATTGGATTATTTCTAAAGAGTTTATCGTGGTATTTAAAGTTTGAAGCTGATTGCATTTTCCCCTAATTTTTGGACATCTTATAAATTATACCACATAAAAGTTTTGCAACTCTTTAACCATTCCTCCTCCTCTTCTTGTCCTGTTCAGTCACTATTATTCAGTTACTCTTTTGGAGTACCTTAAGCGGGTATCCAGTATTTGCTCATGCAAGAGAAGAAATCAACTGTCCTTCCTTCTATCCACCCATCCATCCATCCATCCATCCATCCATCCATGCATCCACCCACCCATCCAAACATTCATCCATGGATCCATCCAGTGATTAGACACTAAATGCCACCTGCACATGAAACACACCACGTTCAGAGTCACTTTAATTTAGTGATGAAATTACTGTAAACTGTTAGGTTTATAGCTAATAAGCCAATATAGGTGAATAATAAATTATATTCCAATGCAATGAAATAATGCATATATGTATGAAATAATGAAGAGAAAGAACATGTGGGGACAAATAGAAAATAGGTCAACTTTAGACTTAACCCCAGTCATATTGATAGTGAAGTATAACTTACTTCCCCAGCCACTTGAAAATGTCAGTAGTGAGATGCACCTGAAAACTAGAAATTGCCAGACTGGGGACTATGTAAGGCTCCAGCAAATTTTGCCTACAAGAAAGTTAACTTTCTTGGGGGCGGTGTTAAAAGTTGGCAAAAATATACTTTATATTGCATATATTCTGTGTGTTTATGGTACATAATAGTATATCTGAAATATGCATATAAATGTGAGATTGTTAGATCTAGGTAATTAACCTGTATTCCTCATTTTTGTAGCAAGAAGACTGAATATCTAACAGTCTCCAAGTGTGTAATGTGTTATTAATTGCAGCTGCCCTGATGTGTTAGCTCTCTTGAAGCATTTGATACTTTGTGTCCCAGGATTAACAACCCTGTGTCCCCTCACTCCTGTCTCCAATGAGCGCCATGCTGCTCTCTGCTGCCTGAGCTCAGCTCTTCAGATGCCCCATGTACACGAGGTCCAGCAGTGTTTGTCTTTCTGGGTTTGGTTGATCTCACTTTATGTTTTCAGGTTCATCCCAGAACTGTAATAAAAGGATCTGCTTTGCAGCTGCATTCCTCCGAGGGGCTGCACTGCGTTTCCTTTATCCTGTTATCAGCGGTTGCACCTGGACCACTTACTTAGCTTGGCAGCTGTGAACAATGATACTTGGAATGTAGGACTGCAGGTGTCTCTGTAAAATACCTGTTTCGTTTCCGTCGGTTACATTTTATCCATCCATCCATCCATCCATCCATCCATCCATCCATCCATTTATTTATTTACTGCAGGAGGGCAGCACACATGGGCACAGAGATGGGGTGTGGCTTATAGGAGTCAGCTCTCTCCTTCACTTGTGGATCCTGGAGATCAGGCTCTGACTCCGGGCTTGGCAGCAGGCACTTCCCTCCTCAGGAGTCTTACTGCCCCTTCCCTGATCACACGCTCCCTGCTGCTTTCGCTGGCTCTTATGGTTGTTCTGTTTAGGTTTTGATTGTTTGAGAAACTTTCATGCCATTTTCCATCAGCTCTGTATAAGTTTACATTTCTACCAACAGCATGTCAGGGTCTGCTTTTCTCTGCATGCTTGTCAAAACCTATTTTAAACTTTTTTTAAAAAATAATAATCATTCTAACGATGACACGTCATCGTGGTTTAGTTTGTATTTCCCTGATCAGTGATGGTAAATATTTTTCTTTATCTCGTGTGGCCTTTATCTATCTATCTATCTATCTATCTATCTATGTGTATATATATATATATACACATACATATATATATATATTTTTGTTGTTGTTGTTGTTAAAATGTTGGTGGGCGTGGTACCATGTGCCTTTGATCCCAGAACTCTGGAGGCAGGTGGGAGGCAGAGGCTGGTGGGTCTCTTACTCTGTTTTTTCTTTTTTTTTTCTTTCTTTCTGTCTTTCTTTCTTTTTTTTTTCTTTTTTTTTTTTTCCGAGACATTGTTTCTCTGTATAGCCCTGGCTGTCCTGGAACTCACTCTGTAGACCAGGCTGGCCTCGAACTCAGAAATCCACCTGCCTCTGCCTCCCAGAGTGCTGGGATTACAGGCATGCGCCACCACCGCCTGGCTCTGTTTTTTCTTTATGCTGTTGATTAGTACAAAGTCCATTTTAAATGCAGAAGCTTGAAAAGGCCAAGTTAAAAGAGTGATATAGAAATACCATGTCACAACCACTCAGCCATTTCAATATAAATTTCTCAGTAATAATAGAGCCAGGCACCAGAGTCGGTAAGGACACGGGTGTTAGAGTGGACTATCCCTGTGACTCCGGTTTGTTGAGCAGAAGACACACCCTTCCCTAATACTTGTGGGACATTGGCTTAGATGGATTAACTTCTGAGCCATGGAGTAAGTCTTGAAAAGCATAAAGGCTTTGGAATCACTCCAATCACACTCACAGAGAACAGCGAAGTCAGGCACTGATAATGGACAGTTATCTGCGAATCCCAATCTGAAAACTAGATGACACACTTAAAATAGCACAGGATTGCAATGGAATGATAAATTTGTTAATGAAACTTAAACGAAAATCTAACACAGAGAGAAATCTGTAGCATTAGAAGCCCAAATTAGAAAAGAAGGGGCTAAGTGAGACCCGTGACCTCAGAACTGAGAAACCGGGAAAAGTGTAGGCGGAACAAACACAATTCTAAATAAGCAGAAGAAAGGAAATAAAGCCACAGTGCAGATCAATGGCAGACTTTGAAAGTCTCTGAAGAAAAGTCAACAAGAGAGAGAGAGAGAGAGAGAGAGAGAGAGAGAGAGAGAGGGAGAATGACCAATAAATATCAGGACTGAGAGATGACACCACTAGAAATTCTACAGACAGTAAAAGAACACCACAAAGTGGTGTGCACGATTTTACACTCACAAATCTAACAACGCAGATGAAATGGGCAACTGCCTATGCCAGAGTTACTTTTCTGTTGCTGTGTAGAGACACTATAACCAAGGCAACTTACAGAAGGAAGAGACTCCTGGGGCTTACCACTTCAGGGGTTCGTTTGGTTCATAGCCAGCAGGGCAGCAAGCCCAGCAGACAGGAGGGGCTGCTGGAGGATTAGCTGAGAGCTTCTGTGTTGAATAAACAACCATGATGCTGAGAGAAAGGGGGAACTGATGGGAAAGACGTGGAAAGAAAGCCTCTTAAAATGCCCAAGTTGACCCCAAGTCTAAGTGACACACTTCCTCCAAGTTGGCCACCCCTCCTAATCCTTCCCAAAGAGTTCCATCAACTGGGGACCAAGCATTCAAACCTATGAGCCTATGGGGACCATTCTCGTTCAAACCACCACACCTTGGAAGAAATAACTACCTAACTCTACTCAAGAAAGTAAAAAATAAAAAATTAAACTATTAAATATACTAATTAATCCTCAAACATTTCTATATTTATTAACTAAATTGAATTCCTAATAATTTTTTTTCTGTCAATGAAAACTCCAGATAATTTTACTGAGTAATTCTACCACACGTTTAGGGAAGAAATAATATACATTCTATACAAAGTTTCCCAGAAAAAGATGGCGGCATGCTTCCTACTCCAGTCTACCAGTCTGAAACCAGAAGTAGAGAATGTTCAAGGCCAAGGTACTTCACAAACACGGTTATTAACAAGACATTAACAAGTCGGAGCCGACGAGGCAGTCAGCAATGTTATGAGCAAAACATGACGTTAGGAATTAGTTTACACTGGAAAGTCTGTGTGATTCACTGTCAGTTAAAAGAAAAAAGCCCAAGTGTGGGGAACCATCATTCATTTTTTAATGAAAACCCTTAGCACCACAGAAAATAGAAGACGCTGCCCTCAACATAACAGAGTCTTTAGGGGGAGCCTAAGCTAGCACCATGCTGCATGCAGATGTGCTTCCGTCTAAGACGGGGTGGGGGGGTGGGGGGTGGGTGTTGGGGACAAGCAGCAATGTCTGCTCAATATGGCGGGAAAGGGCAGCGAGTGCAAGAAGAAACCAAGAAAAGGAACCGGGCCACACCTGGGCTAGAAAACACAATCTACTGGCTCACCAAATTGAGAAGAATCAGTTTTTTTAAACCATTGTTACCCTCTCTGTCTAGGATGAATAATAATAGACTCCCCAGAAAGAGTCAAAATGTGTATGTTATTTACAAATACACACAAGTCGTCCCCCCACCCTCCTTACCCCGCAACCCCACACCTTTTATAGAGGAATGCTAAGGGCTCCAGTCTTGTGGTGTTTCCTTTGGGTAATCTGATATTAAGTTAGCAATGTTGCAAAACACAGAAAAATTACCTGTACTTTTATGTAATTCCAGCGAATACCTGAAACGTACAAACTGTTAAGTGACCCAACACACACATAAAAACAAAATGTTTAGGAACGCATCCCGGAAGGGACATAAGACTTGTCTCATGAAAAATTGCAGCTACCTGGCCCCTTGGGAGACTACAGAATGCTGAAACGGATTCGTTGGGTCTGTGGTCGAGCAGCACTTTAAATCCATGCAGCTTTGATCAAAATTCCAGTGACTTCCTGTTGTTACAGTTTGGTAGAACTTGACAAACAGAATCCAAAGTTTGTTGGCAGATGTGGGAGACTGAGACTTGGAAAAGCAGAGACAAGGGTCAGAAATTAGAGGCTAGCCTCCGCTGTCATCTGGACCCTGTGTCCCGGCCTGCCCAGAGCCGGGATGGTGGGCCTGTGTCACGAAGCCCATAGTACTGTTCAGGCTTAAGAAATCCAGAGTCCATGCCGGGGGGTGGTGGCCCACACCTGTAATCCCAGCACTCTGGGAGGCAGAGACAGGTAGATTTCTGAGTTCGAAGCCAGCCTGGTCTACAGAGTGAGTTCCAGGACAGCCAGGGAAACCCTGTCTTGAAAAACAAAAAACAAAACAAAACAAAACAAGACAACCGCCCCCCACTCCCAATAAAAACCAGGACTATATAGAGAAACCCTGTCTCCAAAAAACCAAATCCAAAAAAAAAAAAAAAAAAAAAAAAAAGAAAGAAAGAAATGCAGAGTTCCATCAAGGCTATGCGTGTGCTCCCCCACTGCACACCACACACGTGTGCTACGACACAGCCCTAAATCTTCAGCATGTAGAAGGGCTTCTACTGCTCTATTCCAAGTTTTATTTTAAAGCAAGAACAAGCAAGTTCAGGTAAACATGTAAATGAAACAAGAGTCCAGAACGAGAGCTTTATACATCTGGTTAAACATCTGGTCTACTGAAGAAGAAAAAGTAAACTGGACTTTGCAAAACTTAAGACTGTTTACCTTTGGAATGACTTCATCAAGAGACAAAATAAATAAAATAAAATAAAATAAAACAAATCCACACTAGGAAATCATATTTGTCAATCATGTGACTGTTAGAAGATGTGTATCTGTAAGATACAAATAGCTTTCAAGTTTCAATAAGCAAACACCCTCTAGAGTATGAAAGACCCAAATAGACAACGTCAACCAGCAGGATTTACTGAGCCAAGACATTTAATACATTTAGTCATTAGTGAAACAGAAGCTAAAACCGCAGTGGAATAATTCATCACATTATTAGAACAGCTAAAATTAAAAAGCCTGGTCATGCCAGATGCTGACGAGGATATGGAGCACTGATGCCCTACTGTGCTGCGGCCTGATGCCCTACTGTGCTGTGGGCAGGAATGGAAATGGCGGAAGTGCTTTGAACTTTCTTTCTTTTCTTTGAACCTCCTTTCTTTTCTTTGTTATTTTAGTTTTGAAACATGGGGGCCTCATGCAGCCTCACACTTATGTTCACGAGAACGACCTTCACTGGGTTATGTGGCTGGTGTTGGGGAGTCCGCCTAGGGTTTTGAGCATTTGGGCAAGCATACTTCCAGTTGAGCACCCCAGCACCCCCTGAATTTTCTTAACATGTTAAGTGACCTAAGAGAATCCAGTCATTTCCTTCCTAGATATTCATACCCAGAGAAATAAGAGAATGCCTCCATACAAAACAGATGCACACAACGTTCATAGCAGCTTAATTTGTAACAAGCAAAACACAGCACTAGCTTAAATGTCATCGATAAGCGGTTTAAAATCTGGTATGTCCCTTCATTAATGATTATTACCCAGTGGTAAGAAGAAATGAACACCTCGAAGGAAGCATCAAAAAAAAAAAATCCCTCAAAATAATCATGCTGAGCGAAGTGTCCTACACCCCCCCCCAAAAGTTCATACTGTATAATCCCATTAACCCTGGAAAATGCAAACCAATGTACAGTAATAGATTAGTGGTTGTCTGGGGGAGGCTGTGTGTGTGTGTGTTGGGGGGGGGGCAATGGAGAGCTGGATGGCAAAGAGGCATCAGGAAACTTTGGGCATGCCCACCGCCTTAGTGGCAGGGAGCTCCTGCATGCACACACATGTCAAAATATATTCTAAACATGGAGCCTACAGTGAGCCAAATATACCTCAAGAAAGCTACTGTAAAATGCATGTACGGGCACATTATGCCGCGTTCTGTGCTGGGCTGTGTTAGAAAACTGTAAATGCACTTCCCTTTAGTCTCTACAATAAAGCTATCAGTTTGGGGCCGTGATTGATTGCTCCCTTCTAGTGACAGAACCCTGAGGTTTGGACAGGTTGTCACCCGCCACTGCTTAGTTAAAGAGGCCGCTATTCAGTGTCAACTGAATTCATGTTAGAGAGACAGCGCCAGGAGTCCTCCTCGCCTTCACCGCGAAGCTCCTTAGGCATGTGAAGCAGTTCAAAGGCTCATTCCCACTTCACTGATCTACCCACTGAGTTTGGAGAAGGTAAGGTGACCTCTAAGCTTCCAAACCGGAGGAGGTGTCTTTACCACTCACAGCAGGCCCCTAGCTTTCCTTTGCTGTGCGTTGGATCGGTTGACCAAGAATCAAGTCAGAAACTCCGACTGCGGTCGCACGGTGACCGGGCGTGCCCGGGAGCAAGGAGACTCTTGTCATTGACCAGGACCGCAGAGCATCTATCGGGTGTCGACGCTGGTGCTGGTGGGGCCGGCGGGGGCGTCGCGGAGGCGGGCCCGGGGACGCTCCCAGGCGCTCGGGCGCGGCGCCCCCTGCCGGTCGGGCTCCGGCGCGCATCCAGTCCGGAGCGCGGGGACGCAGGCCGGCGAGCTAGGAGCGAGAGGGCAGGCGAGCGGGCGAGCGGGCGGGCGAGCTGGCGGGCGCGCCCGGCAGGGTAGGTGCGGCGGGGCGGGCGCGGGGCACGGGCGGACGGGAGGGAGGGATGGAGGGCGGGAGGGCGCGGGGCGCGGGCGGGGGGCGCGCGCGGAGGGTCGCGCGGGGGCCCGGCGGCGGGGGCGCGCGGCGGCGCGCGCGGCGCGAGTCATCAATTATGCAAGGGCTCGCGCAGCGCGGGGGGCGGGCGCGGGGAGCGCTCCAAGATGGCGCCCACCGCAGTCCCGCCCGCCGCAGCCTCGGCGCCTCTGCAGTCCGGCCGCGCCTCCCGGGCCCCGCGCTAGGGCCGCCGCCGCCTCGCCCGCCGCCGCCGCCGCCGTAAGTCGCCCCGGAGCCCCCGGCCCGGCGCCGCTCCTCGGACTGGGCTCCCCTCTCGCCCCGGGACCCTGGAGCGGGCTCGCCCCTCTCAGCCCGGGGCTTTGCCGCAGAGCGCGCGGCGCGGCTCGCGGGCCGCGGGGCTCACGGGGCTCGCGTGGCCGCTGTGGAGCGGGGTTTATGCCCTTCGTGCTTTGCACGGGTGTTTGGAAGTCTTGCTTCCTTCCACGGTGTTTGCCGGGGCTCCTGAGGAGGATGGGGGACCACCAGCTCCCACCCCTGGACACCCTGTCCTCCAGGTTGCCTGGTCGCCCTGGGACGCGGGCTTGCCCCGGCTGCAGCCGGCACCCAGCCCCCAGTGCCAGCCCGGCTAGGGCTCTCGGGCTGCTCTGCAGCCCCTCTTCTCTGCCCCCTCCCCCAGTCCTTACTGGATCCTCCCTCATCCGGCTCCACATTGCTAACAACTGCAGAAGCCGGGGGACTCCTGGGTTCGTGGGCAGTCAGGACACCTCCTGTCCTTTACTTCTTTACTTGGATCTGTCAGTCCCCCTCTCGCCAGGGTGCTCAGGGGTTGTGTTGGAGCCCCCGCGACCTTCTTTAGCAGGTTAGGATTCCTGCATCGGAGTACATCACTTTCAGAATATCCCCCTCCCCCACCCCCACCCCTACGCCACCCTATGCAGAGCTTGTTCCTCTCCTCGCTCCCTTCCCTCCCCCACTTTACCACGGGTAGCAGCACCCTGGGCTTCTTAGCGTTGGGATGCAGAACTGTTTGCCCAGATCCACAGCCTGGACCCTTCCTCTCTGCTTCACTCTTGGTGCCTTGGGGACCGCAAAACCTCTGCATTTCTCCGGGGATCTCCGCTCCATCCTCTCCATTGCTCGCACCAACCACCGGTGGAGACTTGGCAGTTAACTTTCCGGGCAGTAGTGGGGCTGTCAGACCCCTTCAGCGTCCCTAGGTTCGAGTTAGGATGGAGTGGGAATCATTTTTCAGCCTAATAAATAGGAATTCTCCAAATTGTGCATTCCTTCCAACTACTCCACCCTGTGCCCTCGCCCTCACTTACACTGCATTTTTTGAAGCTCGGGGGAAATACATTTTATAGCTGGAGGTTCCGAGATTCTCATCAGTGCTCATAATCAATGTCATCTGTTGGGCGGGGGTTGGGGGAGCATAGAAGAAACTTTGCATTGCACCTGGCTAAACTCGGGCAGGGAGAACTAGCAGGCTGCAGGGTCTGCTGCGCAGGCGGACCGGCGGTTAATGCACGGCGGGGTGGGCATCCGGGAAGGCAGGGGCTGGAAGCAGGACGTGTGGGTGAGGGCCTTTCGGGCAAAGGGGGGAATGCTTTTTATAACTGTTTTCTCGAGTTTAAACCTGGAGATCCTTTAGGGAGGTGTCTGTGTGTTAGAATCGGGGGATGTCTTAGCTTTCCAAGGAGATTTCGGGTGTGGTAGGTTTTCAGACGTCTCACAGACTCTCCTCCCTTTTCTCCATGTGCATTAGAAGATATGGGGGAGGGAGCCTTGTTCTTTCCTCAAAAATGTGTTTTTGATGTGTAATGCAAATGGCCGGGCAGCGTTGATACCCGGTGGCAGGATGGCAGGAGCCAGGAGGTTCAAACGCTCAAAACGCCGAAAGCTTCTAGCATTTTATCTGTAACCTGGCTGGAAATACTGCAGCATTTTCCTCTGGGACTCATGACCCATAAGGCCTTCAGTTCTCCCTGAAAGAGGATTTGATTGCCGTGTGTGGGGGTAGTGAGGGTTGGTGTTCCGTGAGCATTCTGTCTGTCCTAGAAATTGAAGCTCTCCGGAGAGGGCTGCAAGCATGTTCTGTGTTCTCAGAACAGCTGATGTGTGTAGATGTAACGTGTCTCTTACTGGGATGTGGTGGGTATTGTATAGCAGTTCGTGATGGTTCAGGCTAGCTAGTCGCTGCTTTCTTGGGGTCTGTTTGGGGGGCTGACTTTATATGCCTTTGGTTTTCGTTTGAGGTTTTGTCAATAAATATTCGAAACATTTTCTTTTAAATAGACTAAGGATAATGACTTGGGATGTAGTATATTTAAAAACGAACATCCATACGGTTGCTTGAAGGAGGACTCTAGTCGTTCGCCCTGTCGGCTCGCTCCCGTCGGTCGGCCTGGCCTTGGCTTTCTGCTTGCCGGAGCAGTAGCTGCCGCGGTGCTGAAGGACAGCTCCCTGGCTTGTGTGCCCAAGTCGCAGGCGGAAGGGACTGGGTTTGCTTTGCCGCGAATGAACAGCAGGCTTTCCCGTGAAGTGGATCCGCATGTGCATGCGCAGCTGGGTCGTACTTGAGGTTGAAGGTCTGGTTATCACATTTTTCTTACTCCCACGTAACTCCTCATTTTGGCTGTCCCTCACTGAGGCAGTGCTGGTTCAGCTTCAACAGATCCGTATGTAAGGCTTACATTCAGCTGGCCACATGGTTTCAGGACCTTTTTTTTTTTTTTTTTTTTTTGTCATTTCAAATAGCAAGAAACGGTCAGTCTTATGGTCATTTGGTCTTCACCAGAATTAGTCAGTTTACCAGGTTAAGCTGGATCTGAAGGGCATTTCTGCTAGGTTGACCCAAACAGTGAGCTGGGATGAGACTCAGCAGGCCAGCTTGAGAACCATTATGTCACTGTGGTATGCTGGTCTAAAATTGTTTTAAAATCGTAGATTAAGAAGGTTGAACCTTGCTCAGCCCCCTGCCCCCCTTGGGAACCCTTCTCACAGGACACCTCTGCTTTGACTCCTTCACTGGTAGGAAACTCAGTACCACAGGAAGTGGCTCACCCACGGTGGCTGAGATGCTTTAATCTCTCTTAGGAGGTAATATGTACAGCACTGAAGGACATACTTTGGAACTACATAAGGGGCAAAAGTCTTTCATATGCTTGCTATCGTGAAAGCTGAGACATTTTGTAGAGAACTGAAAGACACTCCACCTGTTTGAAGCAAATGCAAAGAAACATGGCTGCCTACAGTAAGAGAGGGCTCTATGAATGGAAGGAAAACTCTTTCATGTGCTGGGGTTATGTAACAAGTTCTGGAAAGAACCTGATTTACTTAATGAGTGTTTAACCCCTGTGAGTTATACTGAGGAGGGCCTTACACCATACTGTAGAGAAAGTATTAAGCATAGCTTATCCAGAGTGTGGCCAGTTGCCACAGTTACACACAATAACACACACTGGTTGTAGAAACAGTATGGAGGAAAGTCCTGACTTTTGCTGCTCAGCAGAAGCCTTGGCCAAATGTGAATGTGCGTTTTCAGTTTCAAGCCAGGCTTGCAGAAGTTGCTCAAATGATACTTACTTTCAAGTTGTATCTTTCATGTTCTTAGACCCAAGGACTCAGACATTTAAGTTGTTATATTTCCATTTGCCTTTCCCCTTAATCCTTTAAACAAGTTTTTCAGAAAACTATCTTTAATGTGAAAGAATTTACTCACAGAGTAATCCTCCCCCCCCTTTAAGTCTCTTGGCTAAAATGTAGCACATTAATTAGAGGGATAAAGACCCACAATCAGTAGCCTGATGACCAGTGTCCTCCGGTGCTTCCCAGATGTGAGACACTGTATCAGACTTGGACACATTTGCTAAATCCACAAACTTAACTTAGAAACAAGGACCTGCTCAAACCATAGCCGTAAGAGAGCCAGAGGCAGAGACGCAGTTTTGAGCCTGTTGGCATATTGATTGCCGAAATGTGTGACTGTCAGGTTGAGCTCCAGCGAGTTTTACCTAAAAATCATTTGTAAAAAGGTGGAACATAAATGTAAGGAAAGAAAAAGAAGAAGGCTGCTGAAGCTATTTCTGTCCCTTTGTGAAGTTTGGACACACAGGTAGGACACACAGTCAAATACTATGTCGTGGATTAAGGAAAAGTAACCCAACCAATTGCCACTGTTGGAGGTGACTACAGGCCATGGAGTCAGACAAAGCTAGGTTCAAATCCTGACTTGGCTGCTTGCTTTTTAACCTTGGGCAAGTTATCTAGTTTCTCTGGGTTTAAGTTGCTCTTGTGTGTAAACTTAGGAATAACAATGCCTTCATTGCCATGTTTGTGGGGATTATATAAAGTCTGCTTCCCTTCTCTGGAGATTTAGCAGCTTAGTGGGTCTTTTCATGTGTATCTGATATAGTATATGTGTAAGTTTTAGTAGTCTGGAGGCAGATAATTCCTGAATAAGTCTGCGTAGGAGGCGGGGTCTGCAGGTCCCTTAACCCGAAGGGACATTGCTAGACTCAAATAAGAAAAATTATAGATGCTGTGCTGACCCCACACGGCGTCACAATTGCATTTGCCAAAGCAACTCTCTTCTCATACCGCCCCCTCCCCCCCCGCCCCGACAAAGGCTGTGATGGTGGTCCTTACCACAAGGGAATGCTTTAGCACCTTTCACAGGCTGAAGGCAACTGTTTTATCTACAGATCTAAAGACGGTGCAGGTCTACCGTTCTCACATGAGCTGGGGTTTTTTGTTTTTTGTTTTTGTTTTTTAATCAGAGCAGTAGTTTAGAGTGGCTTCTGTCCACTGTGTGAGCTTTGAATGGCTTTATCTGAATGGGCCTCATATTGGGACTCACAGGTGACCGCCTGCCGTGGGTCGTTATCACTCTGTTTATTAAAGCTAGAACTAGCCTTCTTGCTGGTGTTTAGAGTTAGGCAAGGCGAATGTTATTCTGTGTCACAGCTTAGGGGATGGAATATCCAAAAGGTGGAGCTGTCTAGGGGTGAGGACGACTCGAGAGGTGGAACTGAGGCTGCCTGATTGATTCACACAAAGATTATTTTTTCCTCCATGAAAAGGTGTTACATTCTGATGTTCATATAACCAAGTAAAATGAACAGTTTTGGTTTATTTTAAGAAATTATCATTATCCTAGGTAGCTAAACATATCTTCGTGAGTGGGCATGGTGAAAGATTGAGATAGGCAGAGGCGCCGCTCGAGAAGCGTTTGCAAGAGGGGGAGCGAGGGAAGATGACCTGAGATCTGTCAGGAAGGGGTTCAACTCGCATGCATTTCCTTCTGTGTGTGTACTAACCCTCTGCCCCAATGGAAAACCAGAACATAGCTCTGTGTTTGTGTGTCTTTCTCCCCATGTCTTGCACATAAACACCCTTCTGTGGCGACCCGTGAATGCTCTCTTACTGCCGCCCTACATTAACGGGGACCGTAGGAAAGTTTAGCTGTTGACACCTGCATCAGCTTTGCTCATGCTTGAAGCTGGAGGAACTGGAGGACAGAGCATGCTGGGAATGGGTGCTGCTAGGTGAGATCTAGAGTCCCACGGTCGTTCTCAGAAGGATGTAGGCTGGGAGAGCGCAGGTGAAAGGGGAAGTGGTCAAGGTTTTCCTCAGCCATGGAGATGTGCCGTAGCGAAGGGAACTGGCACCAAACTGAGAGCCTGAGGGTTTGGTGTGTATGTGTGTGTGTGTGTGTGTGTGTGCATACATTTGTGTGCGTGTGCATATGTGTGCATGAGTGTGTGCATGTATATGTGCATGTGTGTATTTGTGTGCATGCATGTATGTGTGCGTGTGTACATTTGTGTGCATGTGCATTTATGTGCATGCATGTGTGCATGTGTGCGTGTGTGTGTGTGCGTGTGTGTGTGTGTGTGTGTGTGTGTAGAGGTTTGCAGCATTTCTGTAGCCTTATGGTGTTAGGGAGAGTCTTTCAATGTCACTGGGACTTGTCCAGAGGTCTGGAAATGGAGAACCCTGAATCCCTCAAAAGCTCTGTTAACCGACTCCTTCCCTGTTCTCTTGATTAGTGCGGCTTGTATGCTGTTCAGGTTAGTTTTAATGTTTAGATAACTTTTAATAATGGAAGGGATCAAGACTTCTTCCTCAGTGAAAAAGCAGTCCGCTCTCCTGTGTTATTCCCTCCTGTCTTTACTCTAAAGAGAGTTGAATGCCGAGCCTCCAGAGGGCCGACCATCTGAAGCAGCAGCGTTCTTGGTCTGCAGAGCAGTGTCTGTGAGTGAGCGCTGTTGTGTGCTGTACAGTGAGCTCCGTTGCCCAGCTCTTTAATTAAGGATGATGCCGTAAGCTTTGCTGCCACACACAGCCACTGCTGCCTTTTTGACTTAGCAATAATCTGAATAAAACAGTTTCAAATGAAAACAAATTAGTGCATTATTATTAAACTGCAGAGGAATATTAAGCAGGTTGTAAATGAGCCCGGCAGAACTTTCTCAGAGGTCAGAATACCCAGAAAACTCCTTTGCTACAGAATTCTCAGTTGGCTTTCCTAGGATTTGGTGTAAAGAGAGGTGATCCCTCATTTATAGGAAAAATGCCTTGAGTATAACAGGCGTGCTTTAGACATTAGCATTGTGCAGCTAGGGTCGGGGACTGTTCAGAGTATGGGGAGTTATCAGGGGACGTGGGGGTACAACAGACATGGGAGTTGGGGTGTGACTGTGAGAAAGGCTCCTACCTTAAGACAGGTGTGCAGTCTTTTGAAGACTGGGTGGGGGGGTCCATGTCTGGGCTCATTTCTGGATGACAGTGGTTATGATCTCTCCAACAGAGCTCAGAACCTTGGGAAGGCTGAGTCTCACTTGTTTGCTTTCAGTCTTGTTTTATTATCTTTGTCGAACATCACCACACATTGTTTTCATCACCTGGTTGCTGTGTAGGGAAACCTGGGGGGCGTCTTCTCGCTCTCTGGGCAAAGGGCTGACATGCTTACCCCTCGCTGTGGGTTGTACTGTACGAGCCTCTCCACACCGGTGGTCTTGTGCACTCCTTCCATTCTGCCTTGAAGACACGCCTTTTGAATTTACTTGCTTAAGTGGTTGCTAGAGACAGAGGATTCAAAAGCAACATGGTTGAATTGTCTCTTACTGTCCCCAGGCTTCCAGAGTGCGTACCACAAGCCCAGTCGTGAACACTCGGACTTGGGCACGTCACATGTGACAGCCCCTTCTGCCTGACTCAGCTATTCCCAGCATCCTCTAGAAAGACTTTATCTCTAAAATATTTATTTTACACACATGGGAGTTTTGTCTGCACCACGTGCTTGCCTGGTGCCTGCACAGGACAGGAGGCGGCGCTGGATTCCTGCTCCTGGAATTACAGGTCATTGTGAGCAACTGTATGGATACTGGGAATGAACCCGGGTCCTCTGGGAGAGTGGCCAGTGCTTTCAGTGACTGAGCCTTCTCTCCAGCTCGCTCAGAAAGGCTAAATCATTCGGCAATTTGACCTCTCATTGTAATCCTTCCTTCCTTTCTCACATACGTAATTCCTCTGTGTCTTTTTCCTCTTATTGAAAGTTTTTACACTAATGTTTTGGGTTGTTTAACGTAAAAAGTTGGCTTGGGTGAAGCATCCTTTCCTACCACTTGAATTGCTTTTTCCGGTCTCTGTGTAGAGGAGTCATGCCTGAGTGGTCCCCTGCTTTCTACGGGGAGCTGCGTTGTCCTACCTGACCACAGCAGTCCACAGATATTAAGTATACCTAAGGGAGAGGACTGTAGCAGGTACTGAGAACTGTTTAAAAGATCTCTCTGTATTCTGGAAACTTACCTGGTCAAATAAGTGCCAAATATAAAATCCTGAGGAACAGGTTTTCATAATGCTTCAATGATTGAAAAGGGTTTAATTGCCAGCTGAGTGGGAGGGTTGGCAATTAGTTAATAAGTTGATTTCCCCTGAGATGCAGTCTCACGCCAAAGCACACTGGCCCATGACTCTCGTCTTCCAAGTTCACCTCAAACTCATGGCTATACTGCCTCAGCCTCACGAGGGCTGGCGCGCCTAGCTAGAAAGCTAACTTTTCAGAAAATCTTCACACTAGTTTGATCAGGTCGTTGGAAGATGTCTGCTCCGAGCTTGGCTTTATGTTGTGAGACAGTAAGAACGTAGAGTGTTCTGGGGGAGTAGTGTGCGGTCTAGGTGGGCTGGGTACAGTTCCTCAGTCACAGATAAGCCTGCAAAAATAGCAGTGGATAGAGTAACATTAAAGGCTTTTCAGCTGTGCTCTTGTCGGTGGAAAGCACAGACGGTTGAGAGGAGCACTAACCGATGCGCGATCAACGCCATGACGTCATGGTTTAGGAAAATTACGTAGCTGTGTTTAACAGAATGGCGCGGCAGGGCGTGGCGAGGGGCAGGGCGTGGCGAGGGGCAGGGCGTGGCGAGGGGCAGGGCGTGGCGAGGGGCAGGGCGTGGCGAGGGGCAGGGCGTGGCGAGGGGCAGGGCGTGGCGAGGGGCATGGACAGTCTCGTAGCTGGCAGTTTGATTTGGCCTCATTGTGTATGGATGAAAGCTTGACTCGTGGTGGGGATGGATAGGAAAGAAGGCAAACAGAACTTTGAACATGTGTGCCACATGGACGCTTATGTTTGGGGGAACATTGTTTCCTAATATTTAAATTATTTTTTCTGCAGGGGTTTCTTGCCATGAGCTTCTGGGTTTTGTTATTGTTTTTTGTTTGTTTTGGGAAAACCTGTCTTTTGAACTTGTTTAATTCTTTTTTTTAAAGATTTATTTATTTTTTATTTATACAAGTACACTGTCGCTGTCTTCAGACATACACCAGAAGAGGGCATCGGACCCATTAGAGATGGTTGTGAGCCACCATGTGGTTGCTGGGAATTGAACTCAGGACCTCCGAAAGAACAGTCAGTGCTTTTAACCCCTGAGCCATCTCTCTAGTCTGAATTTGTTTAATTCTTACACTCTCCCTGATAAAGGACTCTGCTTTTATGTTGGAGTCTTGCTCCATTTGTAAATCATTGCTTTACTTAAAAATGTTAAGTTACACTTTATTCAGTGAGTGTATATATGTATGCATGGGGGTGCACTTGTGGCTTCTCAAGAGCATTTGAGAGAAGGGGTTCTCTCCTCCCACCATGCGGGGTCTAGTCATCAGACTTAGTGACAAGTGCCTTTGTCCCTGAGCCATCCCAGCGGCTCAGTTATACACCCTCCCCTCTTCAGTTACTGTCATTGTTTGTTGAGTCCGTTAGTGTTGCCCATATGTGTGGTGGGGGTTGACTGCTTGGTAGTCAATAACCAGTCATGAACTGCCTGGGGCTCTTCATCTAGGTGGGCTTTGTGAAAGCCCCCCATCCACACTGGCATGTCAGCTGGTGTCACTGTTCAGGTTTGTCTAGACAACTGTATTGGTGAGGTTTCGGCTTCCCAGTCTTATATACAAGTCACACTCTTGCAGCAGAAATCCTGGTCCTCTGGTCCAAATCATTTTTCTGCCCCTCTTCTGTTCCAGTAATTTTCACCTTAACCCCCCTTGGTTTTCTCAACTAACCTTCCATAAGGAGGATACACGCAGACCTTTTTCTTAGGCGGTGACTGATGGAAGGCGTTTGTTGCTGAAACAATGTATCTCTTTTCGCTTCTGGGAACAATACAAAGGCTCCGAGGGTAGCCACTCAAAAGGTTTTAGGAGGGAAGAACAGAGGGAGGGAGGAGGGGAAGGTCTTATTCATGCTGTTACTTTTAGTTCAGGTACTGAGTCTTGAGCTGTAGCCGTCAGGAGTGAGAGCCAGCTTGGGTGAGCCCTGTGTGCATGTAAAATGCATGGCCTCGGTCCCTTGGCCCAGCAGCACAGGTACACCTGGGAAACTTCCTCCTTCTAGTTAGCAAAGATCTTCAAATAAGGAGAAAAAAAAGAGTTTTTTGGAATATCAGAATTGATATGCCGAAATATATTTAGAAAAAAAAAACACATCAGAAATTTCCTTCAATAAAAAATAATTTCATTTGTTAAAATTTCTTTTTTTTTTTTTTAAGCCACCAGAGTTGCTTGAATAAGTAGAGACTCTGTAAATTCCTTTACACCTACCTGTTTGTGCTCAGACGGTGGCCCCTGTGGCTTCCTGTGGAGCCAGGAGAACAAGCTGAGATCACGGACATGATGTGAACAGATGTAGCGCTCAGTGTAGGGATGCACAGCCTTGCAGCAATTCCACAAGGAGTGGAGCATCACTGTGCTGGGTGCTCACACCTGCCTCCTAGGCAGGACGCGCAGGCTCAGGCATTTAAACAGCAGCGCCCTGTGAAATGCCCTGGAGCTCGCCTGGGTGAGGTGGGTCTACTTGGCTCCTGCAGGCGGCAGGGCAGTCTGCTGTGGTGATCTGCGTGTTCTAGTGCAAGGGAGGAACAGAGCACGCTTAAGCCTTTTATCTGTGATGCGTCTCCTTCCTGCCTCTAAAGAGGGAGAAGAGGTAGTTTAAGACCCAGTGTGGCTTATGATGGTGTAAGCAGGGGTCTCCGAGCTTTCAAGTATGTCACCAGGGAACTTCCCCGTAAATACTCGAAGAAGATGGATTAAAACATTTGGGGGCATCTTAAGGTAGACCCTTGGCATCGGAAAGTCCTCAAAGCTTTACAGGGCAAAGAAGAGTCCTTTTCCGTTGTGATGTGCTGAGTGACTACTGAAGATTCACCGCTGGTTATACCGAGGGGTCCCTGTACCCACTTAATTAGGGTGTGCTTAGCCTGACTCCTGAGGAGTGGCCTTGTGCTTATTGGCACGTCACAGGCTGTCTGTCCTAGTAGCCTGTCCTTTGTGTGTGTAGCTTATCTTCTGTTTGTTGGCAGGCTGCTTCCTGGTGCTTGGCGTGTAGGGTGGAGAATCCCAGGGTCTTGCTGGGGGAGCTCGCCGAGGGCTCTGTAAGAGCAGCCAGTCCATCTATGTCCTGGTTATAATCTGTTGCAGAAACAGTCTCCTGAACAAAAGGAAACAGAGTATAGCTCCTGAGGAAGCAGGTGAGAGTGAGTCTAGTCCCAGCAGGATGCCCCGCCAGCAGCTCCTGTAGCAGTGCTCTGCTGAGAAGTGTGGACTCACTAGCAGGGCCTTTCCTGATTTTTTTTTTTTTTTTTGTTGTTCCAGTTCTTAATCACAGAACACAGTAGGGACTCTTATTTGTGGCATTAGACTTTGGGATGTATAATTATGAAAAACCAGTGATTGATCTGTGGAATCCAAGACATGGATGGTAGTCCAAATTTTGGGCAACCACATAAAAGATATATTTTCATGACCAAAATTTAGAGACTAGAGCCCTACTCTCTAGTTCTGTGTACAGACCAACAATGTGCCCGAGACAACATGAAACTTATTCCTGTCCTGTTAGGGTTCTGTCCCCAGGAATAAGAGTCAGTGTGACTAGTGTTTGGAAGACTTCTGAATCTAGCTTAGAGATAGTGAATGTATTTTCCACTTTAACATTTCAAACAGCTTTGGTTTTCTTTTTATTATATTTAAACTTATAAATAGAAAAATCAAAAGAAAATTGTTTCTGAGTTACTAAACACATAGATTCATATATGTATAACTGCCTTCGGGACAAAGAGGAGTTATACTGTCCCTCAAAAGTCCCTCTGGTTCTTTTGTAGTGACTCTTGGCAAGCCCTGACTGGCTCCCCATCCAATGAGTCTACCTTCCCCAGATGGCTTATCAATAAACAGAAGCATACCGTAGATCTAACTCCTTGAGCCTGGCCTCTTTTGTTCAGAGTGATATTTTGGTGATTTATGTGGTACCGATTGGTCCTTTGTTATTTGTGAGTGGTATCCTACTGTATAGAATTGAATTGTTTGTTACATTGTGTCCAACACAATGTTTAACAATTTGCTTATTCATCTGTGGAGGGACATTCAGAATGTGGGATGTTTCTGGCTATTGTAAATAACGGCTGCTGTACAGGTCTTTGTGTAAGCTAAATTCATATTTCCCAGAGGTTGTTCCTAAGTGTGGGACTGCTGAGCTGGGTGGTAGTGCACACCTTTAGTGCCAGGAGTTGGCTGGAAGTAGGGTGTGGAGGGGGCAGAGGCAAGCAGATCTATAGGAGTTCGAGGCCATCCTTATCTACAGAGTGAGTTCTAGGACAACCCGAGCTACACAGAGAAACCCTGTCTCGGAAAAAAAAAAAGAAACAAAAAGAGTGGGGCTTCGGCGAGTATAAGTCTATGTGCGTCTCTGGGGCTGTGTAGTGTGTGCATGTGTGTGCACACAGTAGCTTGTGCATGTGTGAAGGCCAGAGGTGAACATCAAGTGTTCCCCACCACTCCCCACCTGTGTTTCTGAGGCAGGTTCTCACAGACCCTGGAGCTTGCTCACTGATTGGACTCAGGCCAGTAAACCTTGTCTTTACCGTGAGGGCTGGGATTACCGGTGCCTGCTGCTGGGCCTGCTTTTTATGTGGAGACTCAGGTCTGACCTCAGGCTTGCACAGCAAGCCCCTTAAGCCACTGAGACATTAAGGGTAAACTCCTGGGCAGTGGTGGCGCACGCCTGTAATCCCAGCACTTGGGAGGCAGAGAGAGGCAGGTGGATTTCTGAGTTCGAGGCCAGCCTGGTCTACAGAGTGAGTTTCTGGATAGCCAGGGCTACACAGAGAAACCCTATCTCAGAAAAAAAAAGGGGGTGGGTGGGGGTAAACTAGTAAACTAATTTCCATCGCGGCTACATCAAGGGGCATCGTCTCCAGGATCCAAGGGAGCCCAGGCCTGGTGGCTCTATTCCCCTAATCTGAGTAAGTGAGGATCGTGGATCCCACTGTGGTTTCTGTTTGTGGTCCTCTAGTGGCTAAGGATACTGAGTGTCTCTTTACATGCTTGTTTGCTGCCTGTACACTCTGTGTGTGTGTGTGTGTGTGTGTGTGTGTGTGTGTGTAAGTAAGTATGTACTCTCGATATGTCTTTCCTCAGATTAATCATTGGATAGGCTTTCTCACAGTACTGGTATTTCTTTTCCTTCTCATTTGTAAGACAAATTTAAATTTTTTGATTAAGTATAATGTCCCTCTTTTTTCTTTTTTATGTATTGTCTTTTTAATGGCACACATATAAACCCTCTCTGTCTAACCCAGGATGGTCTTTGATGATGTCTTTAATACAAATTTCATGGTGTTACACTTAGACTTTTTATTCAAATGCGTTCTTTTGTAGCGTGTCGGTTTTGTTCGATGCATTGCTCTCACGGTCTCCCACCACTGTGGGGAGGTTACCTTGCTCTGCAGCCGGCTCTGTCTGGGTGTTTTTCTGGACTCTGTTCTGTTCCAGTGTTTTGAATGTCAGTCCCTTCACGTGTGCCACCCTTGACAGCCGTAGCTCTAGGGCAAGAGCTTAAGATGGTCAAAGGAATTTTCTCGCTTTTTTCTGGAAATGAGGCAGAATTAGCTTGTATATTATCTGCAAAAACTCCTACTGGAATTTTGGTCAGAACTCTGTTAAATCTATAGATCAGTTTAAGAATTTATTAACTGTATCCAGGCTTGTCATCAATGTGTGTGATCTATTTTCTTCATTTATTTGGGTACTATTTGATGTATTTCATTAGCATTTTGTAGGTTTAACTTTTTTTTTATTTTATTTTTTGTTTTGTTTTGTTTTTTGAGACAGGGTTTCTTTGTGTAGTCCTGGCTGTTCTGGAACTCACTCTGTAGACCAGGCTGGCCTTGAACTCAGAAATCTGCCTGCCTCTGCCTCCCAAGTGCTGGGATTACAGGCGTGTGCCACCACGCCTGGCATTAATTTTTTAATTAATTTGTGTGTGTGTGTGTGTGTGTGTGTGTGTGTACGTATGCATGCACACATATGCACAATGGTGTACTTGTGAAAGTCAGAGGACAATTTGTGGGATTCAGTTCTCTCCCTGTATAATGTGACGCTCAGGGATTGAACTCTGGTCTTCCTGCTTGGCTGCAAGCACCTTCGGTTGTTGAGCCATCTCACTGGCCCCATTTTGTGGTTTAAGCATATAGATTCTGCACAGTTTTAGAATTTTTTTAACTAAGTGCTTTTGTTTCAAGTTTCACTTTTTAGTTCATTTCTTGAGGGTAGAAACATAATGGATTTTTAAAATGAGAACTAGTGCCTTACAACTTACAAGCTTGCTTGTTGAATCTACAATCTGTTTCCTGGGACTTTCTGTAGATAATCGAATAGTCTATGAAAAGTGACAGTTTAATTTCTTCCATTTGGATTTATATGACTTTTCTTCTCCTTCCTTATTGCAAACTTCTTGTAAGATATTGGATGTGGGCCTTCTTCCTGACCGTAGGAAAAGGTGCCCAGTCTTTTATCATTAAACTAGCTCCTGCAGGCGCTCTTGCCAGTTTAAGTTCTGTCTCTTGATAGTTTGTTGCAAATGGATATTCAGTTCTGTCTGTGTTTTCCTTTTTCTCCTCTATGAATTGATATGGCCATTTATTTCTTTACTTTGCTAATACATGATTTGAGTTGCTTTTCAAATATTGAGGTCTTTGTATTCCTGGGGTGGGTGATACTTGGTTGCAGTGTATTGTTTTGATTTGTTGATACTTTGTAGAGCAGTGTGTGGTGGCTCATGCCTTTAATCCCAGCACTCCGGAGGCAGAGGCAGGCTGATCTCTGTGAATTTAAGAGCAGCCTGGTCTACGTAATGAGTTCTAGGACAGCCTAGAGACTCTGTCTTAAAGAACAACAAAAATTGTTGTTGTTGTTGAGTTTTGTATCGATTTGAGAAAATTAGTCTGTAGTTTTTATTTTTTATTTTTTCCCCTTGGATATCTTTGTCAGGTTTTGGTGTTGATGATAGTAGCCATTGGAACCATTTCATCAAATTCCTTCCTTAACTGTTGGGTAGAGGGCTAGGATGATGGGTCAGTAGGTACAGTGCATTGCTGAATAAGCATGAGGTTCCTCAGCGCTCATGTAGAAGCCAGGAGTGATGCTGTGATTCTTTAACTCCAGTACTGGGGCTGTGGCAGAGGGAGGCAGCTTGTCAGCTGGCCATCTTAGCTGAAATGGCGCCTTCTAGTTCCAGCCAGAAATAAGGTGGAAGGGCTGCAGAGGTGGCTCAGTAGGTACCAAGGCTCGCTCTATGAGCACTGAGTTGAAATCCCCAGGACCCATGTTCAATCTGGGTAACTCCAGTCCAATGGAGGGTGGGGCCGGGTGGACTGCTGGGGCTTGCTCCGTAAGAGTCTAGCTCCAGATTCAGCAAGACACCCCACCTCAAGGGAACAGGGCAGCAAGTGATAAAGCAGGATTTCGGTTTTCCTCCTCGGGCCTCCATTGGACATGTCCGTGCACACATGTATGGGTATACCACACATTCATATACATGAATTGAAAAAAATTAAAAATACAAAACCTTGGCAGACTGTTATAGAGGAAAGCAGCCAGTGTTGATTGCTGTCACACCCCAGGTACATGTACCTGCACATACATGCATACAGACATGTATTATGTGTCCCCCACCTCACAGACTACAAATAAATTAGTGAAGAAAAGCACAGTCGGTAGACTTTTCCAGTGAAACCATCTGTCTTAGTCACTGTTCTATTGCTATGAAGAGACACCGTGTCCATAGCAACTCTTATGAAAGAAATCAGCGCTTGTTTACAGTTTCAGAGGGTTATAGTCCATTATCATGATGTCTTGGAGCATGGCAGCATGCAGGCAGGGGCTGGAGCAGTAGCTGAGAGCTACATCCTAATCCTTAGGCAGAAAGAGAGAGAGAGAGAGAGAGAGAGAGAGAGACAGAGACAGAGAGACAGAAACAGAGACAGACAGAGAGAGAGAAACAGAGACAGAGACAGACACATACTGGCTCAGCATTGGCTTTTAAGGCCTCAAAGCCCTCCTCCAGTGACACACCGCCTCCAACAAGGCCACACCTCCTAATCCTTCTAATCCTTTCAAGTAGAGTCACTCTTGGTGACTAAGCATTCAGATATTTGAGCCCTGGGGGCCATCTTTTCAGTCAAACCACCCTACTATCTGAACTCCCTTCAGGTTTTCTCTTACAAAGATTTTAAACCACAAATTAGATTTAAGCAACAAAAGAATGCTTAAGTCTTTGGAGTGGATATTTTGTTGCTTTCAAGGAATTGGTTCCTTTAATCCAAGTAGTCCAGTTTACCTGTGTACATTAGTTTGCTGTTGATGGTTATGAAGTCTGTAGTGGTTTCTCCTGGTTCTAATATGTAATTTTGAGTAAATTTGTTTTTTTCTTTTTTCTTTTCAACTGGAAACTTATAATGTTGATTTGAGTATGTCTGTGCTCTCCTCATTCCTTCCTTCCTTCCTTCTCCTCCTCTTCCTCTTTCCCCTCCCCTTTTTCTTCCCTCTCCTCCTCCTCCCTCTCCTTTTGTTCCTCATTTTGTTTTTTTGAGGTAGAGTCTTGCTATGCATCCCAGGCTCACCTTGAATTCTCAGTCTTCCCACCTCAATAGTGTAAGGTTTTAATAATAAGAATTGTTCTCCAAGTACCACTGTGGCTAAATTTGACAAATTTCAATACATTGAATTTTATTTCCCTAGAATCTTCCTCCATGACCTTGAATTTGGTTTGGAATCTGGCATTTTTTCTACTCTTCTTTGCTATCTAATTTTATTCCATCATACATTTTATATGAGTTTCATGCTTTAAAATAAGTTCTGTCTTTTGACCCAAAATAAAGTCTGTTTTGTGGAATGTCCCATATGTACTTGAGGAGAATATATATTCTGTTGTTAGGGGGAATCATCTGTGGATATTAGTATATCCAACTGGTTGATGGTGTTTTTCAGTTTCTTTGTATCCTTGGTTATTTTTCTGTTTATTTTAATGATTGATGAAAAAGGAAAATCAAAGTGTTTAACTGTAATCATGGAATCTGTGTATTCCTTCCCTCAATTTTATCAGTTTTGAGTTCATGTATTTTAAGTCTCTTTTGATATATGCATGCATACATATTCATATAGACATACACATACATGCATACATACATACATTTTAGATTTCTTTGTCATTTTATGAGCTGATCCTTTGTTGTTATTTAATGTCTCTTTGTATCCCTAGTAATTTTCCTTGCTTTGAAGTTTATACTATCTGATTCTATTAATATAGCTATTCCAGATTTCTGATGATTCACAGTTTCGTGATATTTATTATACACTTTTAAATTTAAAAAAAATCTTTTTACTTTGAAGTAATTTCAGACTCACAAGAAAGTTTCAGAAATAGTGCAGAGGGTTCCTTTATGCCGTCATTTATGTAACCATGATAGGATTATGAAAACCCAGGTGTTCACACGGGTGGAATGCTACATTGCTAAAGCTATAGACCAATGACCTTTCTGTTCCAGGGTTCAGTCACACAAGAAGCATCCTTTTTAGTTTTAGCTTGCATGTTTATGTGGGTTTTCTCGTGGGCAGCGTGTTGTATGTTCTTTATGACCTTTTTTCCCCTGTAATTTCGGCTGTCTGCCCATTTCTATGTCTCTCTTTTCAACATGGCGGGAGTGCTTCCTCCCCTGTGCTGCGTCCTCCTCACAGAGTGTAGGTGCACGGTGCATGATGTGGCTGTTGGCCTTATGTTACACAGCACAGCTCTAGAATTTATTCATCTTATTTACCTGAAAGTGTGTGCTCCGTGACTAATAAGCCCACATGATGATCTCTATTCTAATCAGTGTGTTTTGATCATTTACATTTAAAGTAATTATGAACATTTAATTTTGGTATACTAGCCTCTTGTTTGTTTGTTTTTGTTTATTTTGTGTCTGTTTCCCTTATTTTGTGATACACACACATGCATACACACATGCACATGCATGCATGCACACACAACATACATAGATGTACACACAGATTTATATGCAATGTTTTAGATTTTACTTTTTTTGTTTGCTTGTTCTTGAGGTTTTTTTGAGACAGCGTTTGTGTGTGTGTGTGTGTGTGTGTGTGTGTGTGTGTGTGTATGTGTGTGTGTGTAGCCTTCACTATCCTAGAACTTGCTCTGTAGATCAGGTTGGCCTTGAACTCACAGCCCCGTCTGCCTTTGCCTCCTGACTTTTACTGTACCCTTTTTTATAATTTCCTTAGCTTTGTACTAGGAATTATCATACACACATTTAAATGTTTAGTCTGCCTAAAATTAATATATGCTGCTCTAAAGGTGACATCAAGGTGCTGGTTCCACAGAGACGACTTTACCTTCCCTCACATGGCTTACGTAGTTCTATTGAAGGGTTCTGTTGGGCTTTGCACTTTCAGGCCTCATTCATGTTTTTAAGAACTTAGGAGACGTGGTTAGCCCCTCTACTACCCGGGTAGCTTTTCATCTCCAGTGTCCTTATTCTGAAGCTCTGCGTTTCCTTGTAATTCACTTTTCTTCCATGTGAAGAGAAATTCCTTTTTAAAGCAAAAAGATATCAGGTAGGAAAAACAAAACTGTGTGATTTGAAACTACTGATTAAAGCTCTTAGTTGTGTGATGCATGTGTGGGTTTTATACAGATGTTTCAGTTTATGAGTGTAAGCCGGCCACCAGCACCCTGCCAGGGCTTCTGCATCAGCTCCTGCCACCAGGTTCCTGCCTTGAGTTTTTGCACTTATTTTTAATGACTGCAAGCTGTTAGATGAGATAAACTTTGTCTTCCCCGAGCTGCTTTTGATCATGGTGTTTTATCACAGCAATAGAAACACTTGCTAACACAGAAACTGGTCATGGGGTTTTGCTGTAGTAGACCTGACCATGTGTTTTGGGGAGGACTGTGGCAGCATTTGAACTTTGGGCTGGAAAAGCCATTGAGTGTTCAGAGCTTGACAAGATGTCCTGTTGGGGATGGAAGATAGGAGTCCTGGGGTCAGTGGACATAGTGGGTGCCTGGCCGGGAGGTTTCAGAGGGAAGATAGGAGCCCTGGGATCAGTGGACACAGTGGGTGCCTGGCCGGGAGGTTTCAGAGGGAAGATAGGAGCCCTGGGATCAGTGTACACAGTGGGCACATGGCCAGGAGGTTTCAGAGGGAAGCAGACACTATCAGGACCATTTACGTGATATTTTGAGTTAAAGATACTAAAATGAAAACTTTGGCTTCCTGGAACACTTGATACTGGTCAGAAGAGGCTGAAGAATCAGCTGTGACTAAGAAGGGGCCAGCACCTTCGAGGCAAAGTCTCCCTCAGAGTTGGCACACAGAAGCTGCAATCCAGAGGGGCCACCTAAGCCTGTACTTTGTACTGGCAGCCATACTTGGTAATGTGTAAACGTCTCCCACGTGGGGTTTGAAGGCATGGAGGAGTCATATCCTTGGCACTGTGAGAGGCCAGGCTAGGCCAGGTCATTCAGTGAAGGTACAGTTTCAATTGCAGTAGAGCCCCAGGGTTGACAGCATGGGGAAAGCTGGGGCTTGACACGGTATGGCAGGGTCAGGTTCCCGAGGAAAGCCCTGGAGAGGCTGCTGGGGCAGGTGCAGCCCAGCTGCGCTGTAGACCTGAGCATCTTGGAGATTCCAGTACCATGGGACAACCACCAAGGACAGCAGCCAGCTTGCGCCCACGGGTCATTGTGTCAAGCCTGGCAGATCTGAGTCCCAGAGTCTGACAGTTCATCTTATGGATGGAGTTTGGTTTTGCTTTGATTTGAATGTAACCATACCCTGCTTCTTCCCTCTTAGAGTAAGGAAGTATGTAGCTTGCTTGTTTGTTTGTTTATTTATTTATTTATTTATTTTACAGGAGTCCCACACTTAAGAGAATTTGGAGTTTTTGAGAATTTTAACTTTGAAAGAGATTGTGAATGTTTTAAAGAAACAGAAATTTCTTGTTTGTTTGTTTATTAGGTTTTTTGTTTTGTTTTGAGACAGGGTTTCTCTATGTAGCCCTGGCTGTCCTGGAACTCACTATGTAGACCAGACTGGCCTTGAACTCATAGATCTGCCTCCCTATTTCTGCCTCCAAGTGTACCACTCAGCTTAGAACCTGATTTTTTTTTCAAAGTGTGTGAAGATTGTGGGATTTTAAAAAGTTGGAACATTTTGTGATATTAATAGTAAATGAACTTAGGGATGAATAAGAGAGGAAGGGTTTACTAGCAGTGTGTGCAGTGTGTGTGTGGCAGTGTGTGCAGTGTGTGCATCACGTTACAAGGGGTCCATTGTACCGGCTAGTCTTTTTTATTTTATTTTATTTTATTTTTATTTTATGTGTATGAGTGTGTTTTATTTGTATGTATATCTGTGTACTGTGTTCAAGCAGTGCCTGCAGAGTCAAGAAGAAGGTGTCAGAGCCTCTGGAGTTGGAGTGGCAGAGAGTTGTGAGCCACCTGTGGATAGTAGAATCAAACTCAGGTCCCCTGGAAGAGCAGCCAATGCTCTTAACCACTGAGCCTTCTCTCCAGCCCCCTTTGACAGACTGGAGTCATTCAGGAAAAGACATCCACAACTGAGAGAATGTCCCCACCATATTGACCTGTAGGCAAGCCAGTGGTGCATTCTTAGTGGTTGGTGTGGAAGTCCAGCCCACTGTGGGTGGCGCCATGCCTAGGTCTTGGAGTTTATAAGGATTCAAGCTGAGCAAGCCAAGAGGAGCAAGCCCTTTAACGGCACTCCTCCATGGCCTCTGCACGAAGAGGATTCACACAGGGGGAGTTCCCACCTCCAGCCCTCTGCCTTGAGTTTCTTCCTGACTGCCCTCAATAATGGACTACAACTTGTAAGCCGAAATGGGCAAGTTGCTTTTTTGGTCCTGGTGTTTTATCACAGCAATAGAGACCCCCCAACTAAGACCATCAGTGTGAGGCCTCTTGGTATTGTGCCCTTACGGGACAGGGTGTGTGTGTGCTTACGTTGGGGGCTTTGTACTTGCCAGACACGCACACTGCTCCGTCCAGCTGTACCCTGCCCCCCAGTTCACTCTTCTTGGTTTGCTTTTTGAATCTCTCTTCATAGTCCTAATGGCCTCTAACTTGTGGTGATTCTCCTGCCTCTGTTTCCCAAGTCCACCATGCTTGGCTCTGCTCATCTTAAAACCCTTTTCCCCATTGTTCAACCAAGATGATTTCTGTTGTCTGTCTTCAAGCTCACTTGCTCTTGCATTGTCTGTGTTTTATGTGTGTATGTAATTTTAATTCTTCATGTTTATCTGTGCGCATGTGTGTGCTGGTGTGAGGGTGTGACTTACGTGTTGATCAGAGGATGTCTTGCAGGAGGAGTTGGTCCCTCCTCCCACTGTGTGTGCTACAAGGGTCTCTCAGATCAGCAGGATTGGCAGCAAGCACCTTTATCTACGAAGCCTTCTCACCTACCGCCCCTTAGCCTTTAACAGACGTTTCCAAAAATCCTCTTTATTCCTCGACGATCTCACACGTGTATAGTGTGTCTTCTGGTCATCCCCCACCCCCACCCCTGTTACCTCTGATTCCCCCTCACATTTCTGCATGAATCGCTCCTCCTCAACAAGTCTCTGTCCTGTTTTGATGTCCCCTGCTTTTTGTTTTATGTGACCCCATAGTTTAATTAGGGCTGCTTGTATGGGCACGGGAAGGTTACCAGTGTCTTCACCACTGAGGAAAGTCACTCCCCCCTTCCTGGTGATCATCAACTACCAGTGCATCCTCAGGGAGGGGTGGGCATCCATAGCTGCTCTGAGTCTATAACTTCGTGTGGAACTGGAGGGGGTGTTTCACAGCACATGTCAAATACAGAATGGTTCTTCCTCTTTATTTCTCTGGACAGCCAATCCAGTTACGCTTCAGAGTCCTTTGTTTCAATGGGCACTGCCCAGTTTCTGAAACCCTTACGTTATTGTTTCCACCTGTTGGTGCCAGGTCTGGTAGCGGCGCACTCTGGGGTCAGCCTGTGCCAACCTCTGAATGACTCCTTAGGGGCAGGTGCACCATATGGGGCTTGAGTCTGAGTACCAGAGTTTATGGCTTTGTTGGGTTCCCTCTTCCTGTCGTGTCTTAACGTTCAGGGGCCAGTGGTTTCCTTTGTAGCTCCTTAGCCTGGAATCCCGGATCCCTGTCCTCCCTTCCTAGGCCAGCGGGAACCTAGGACAAGAGGATGAGGAGGAGGTGCTGGGGAGCCTCTTGTGCTGTTGGGATGGAGAGCGCCTGCAGAGCCTTCTCTCACCTGTGTCTGTGTTTGCCACTGCTGCCTCGGGTGAGGCACATAGTGGGACTTCCTTCTTCCACTGCCTTGTGAGCCTGAACCAGAAGTGAAGGTCTGTGCACGGAATGTTTTCTGTCTGTATCTGGTTCGCAGTTCTATGTTTGGGTCGAGTTTTGACTCCAGCCTGGGGGATAGTAGGAATGAGACGCAAAGGCACAGGAAACCATCGTACCAGATGAGAGACCGCCTTCCTCGTAGTGCTTTGAGTTCTGCACAGGAAACCATGGTACCAGCTGAGACCGCCTTCCTCAGTGCTCTGAGTTCTGCACAGGAAACCATGGTACCAGCTGAGACCGCCTTCCTCAGTGCTCTGAGTTCTGCACAGGAAACCATGGTACCAGCTGAGACCGCCTTCCTCAGTGCTCTGAGTTCTGCTCTCTCTCCAAACCACTTGCTGTCGAGTTACTTTCCGGTCTCTGGTCATTCTCTGCCCTGGGTTAGCTGGATTCTCAATGGCATCTGGAACCAGACAGTGACTCTTTAGTAAGCATGTCCTCACAGAAATCAGGAGTGGTGCTTTGTAGCAGTGTATCGGTCCTGAGAGACTGAAGGGCTGGCCAGCTGGCCCTGCCGACCTGGTGGAGGACCTCCCTCCGTATGAACCCCCCCCCCCCCCTCTGTGTATGTGTGTTGCTTGTTTTTGAGACAGTGTCTCTATGAAGTTCTGGCTTTCCTGGGTCTGGCTCTGTAGACCAGGCTGGCCTCTAACTTTCCTGAGATCCACCTGCCTCTGTCTCTCGAGTGTTGGGTGCAAAGGCATGTGCCACCATGCCTGCCTTTTTAACTTAAAGTTCTTGACTACATTAACTCGCACTTGGTGCTGAGCTAGAACAGGAAGGGAGTCAGCGCTCCCCGCCCCGTTCCTTTCCCACGGTCAGCCGCTCTCCAGTTTTTAGCGTCCCGGAGAGAGAGTCTACACATCACCTGAGGAGGTCGAGGGGCATGTGTGGGGACAGCAAAGTGAGGGCTCTGACTCTGTGGTTGCTCTCCACCTACAAGCCCTGGGAGTCTTGTGAATCATGGTGTAGACGCTTGCTCTCACTGTAGTGGCAGCTTGGCTCTGTCTTTCATTGTGTGGTGCATGCATTCCACCAATATATATGCATTTGCTTTGTAAATAAGCGTTTATTCCAAATGTCACCTTGTATTATTATGGGCCACTTTGTAGCATATCTTTGTACATATATGTTGCATATGTGTACATACATGCTGCATATGTGTACATGCATGTTGCACATGTGCACACACATGTTGCATAAGTGATGCTCTATTTTCAGAATATGTAGGCATAAAATTACTGAACTAAAGATGTGTGTCCTTTTAAATTTACTCTCCCTCTCTTCCCTCTCCCTCCCTCCCTCTCTCCTTCCCTCCCTCATATTTCATGTGATTTCAAAGAATCTATCATTTTAAAGTCTTGATAGGTAAGGACTTTCAGACTAGGTACTAGAAACCTTTTTATAATCTTCTGTCTTCCAACTCTGGTTGTGGCAAGTCTTACCAGAAGTATTTGGGAAAGAAACGCAGGTTAATTATCTTCCTGCTCCCTTGTAGTGAGAGGCATGCCAGCAGCTGTGAAGGACACGCAGCACAATCAAAGCCAGAGAGCAGCCAGAAAGGAGGGCTGTGGGAGGAGGTTCAGGTGTCCAGTTGTTTGGACAGTAAATTCCTGTTCCTCAAACCCTGGTTCCCATTCATCCGTTTAAGGACTACCATCACAGACTGTCATCTCTACAGCCATGTCCATGTAAGGAGAGAGGCAGGTGAAAGCTACCACCTACATAAACTGATCACAGAAGTAGCCCCCAAACCCCACAGATCACATTTCCTGATCCCTGGCTTTCCTGATCTAACCGTTTTGTGCAAGAAGCAGCCTTGAAGAAGTGTTTGCCTTCCAGTACGTGGGGCTTATGGTGCGATTGGAGCCTAGTCCTTGGGAAATCTGAAATACGGATTTCTCTGTGCATAAAGCATATCCTGACACTGTCTGTGGGACACCCCCAGCCCCACCAAGCCAACGGTAGAGCTTTCCATGTTCAGAATGAGTGCCGTGTTCTCTCCAGGGGGCCACACTCGGCTACACTTTTAAATAATAAAACTGGTTTATCACCTCTTAAGATTTTCATCTCATTTCAATATTTTGTCTATATGTAACTATATTCTTTGAAAAATTGGGATGACTATTTATTAAAAAAAAAAAAAAAAAAGAACGTAGTCAAAGTACAAAAGAAAGACAATCCGCTTCCTTGGAGGCCCGTGCACACAGTGGTCACACAGACTGTGCTTGGGCTTCCACCTGGAGCCCGGCCCATGTCAGTCCATAGGATCAGGGGCCACCACCACAGGGTAGACAGGGCAAAACCTGCTGCTTCCTAAACCATCGGTGCAGGTTTACTGGAGGGGTCTTCCCTGGGACAATCTATGGCTGTGTAGAGTAACGCAAACACTTAATGTTTTTACTGCTGGGTGCCATGTGAGCCCTTTGTCCATTGCTCTGTCTTTAATGAACTAAATGTAGGCGGTAATTTGTAAAAGGGTTTACTTTGCTCGCGGTGCTGGTTTCTGTGTGGTCTGGTGAAGGCCTCAGGACAAGCACGTGGCAAGCACGTGGTGAAGAGAGTGCTTGGCACAGGAAGAAGCTGGGAGGCCGGGCGTGGTGGCGCACGCCTTTAATCCCAGCACTTGGGAGGCAGAGGCAGGCGGATTTCTGAGTTCGAGGCCAGCCTGGTCTACAGAGTGAGTTCCAGGACAGCCAGGGCTATACAGAGAAACCCTGTCTCAAAAAACAAAAGACAAAAAAACAAAAAAAAAGGAAGAAGCTAGGAGACCAAGGACTGGGCTTCCTCTATTTTGTATTTTATTTTTATTTAGTTCTTTCTCACATAATAATCCCCACTGCACCAATCCTCCCACTTCCCTTCCCCTCCCTCCCAGATGTACTCCTCTCCCACCTCAGTCTCCCTCCAGAAAGGAGCAGGCCTCCCAGGGACACCAGTTAACACAGCATAACAAGATACAATAGACAAGGCACAGACCCTCCCATGAAGGCCGGGTGAGACAACCCAGCAAGAGGGAAGTGGTCTCAGGCTGGGTCTCAAGAGCAGGCAAGAGAGCCAGAGGCACCCCCACTCCCACTGCCAGGAGTTACCCCGAGGCACCAAGCAACAACCACAGTGTATTTGCAGAGGACCTAGTCAGGGCCTGCGATTGCCTCTCCAGTCTCTGAGTCCCATGAGCCCTGCTTATTTGATTCCGCCAGCCTCACTTTCCCGTGTCCTCGACCCCTTTTTTGTAATAGTGTACGTTCCTAGGTACCCACTCACTCCGTGAGACCAGCAATAAACCCTCTCAGAGGAAGCAGCCCTAATACTCTGACTGCCCTGCAGGAGCTAGCTCCGCCTCTTAAAGGTGACACCGCAAGAGGGCCATGCTGGTTACTGAGCTTCCGAGTCTGTCTATCTGTCTGTCTGTCTGTCTGTCTGTCTGTCTCTCTCTCTCTCTCTCTCTCTCTCTCTCTCTCTCTCTCTCTCTCACACACACACACACACACACACACACACACACGTACGTATGGGGCCACACTCAAACCGCACCTCAGCCATAACCCACACTCTTAGTCTACTGCTGAACCCCACAAAGCCTTCTCTGCCCGGCATAGAAAGAAGAGAAGCGGTCAGGGCTGCCGCCAGTCGTTAAACCTTTCTCTTGTCTCAGTCTAGAAATCTTCTTTTGAATGTTACTTCTTTAATTTGGGTTTAGCAGTCAGAATTTCTCGTGTCTAGTATGTATCATCTTCAGAGGATGGCCAGTGAATTCCTACAGTTTTAAATAATCATTTGAACAAGTAATGTTGATTTTTATTGAGCGTACAAAGTGCACTGTAGTGGTAACCTCTTTTAAATAATACTACTATCAAATAGCTTAATAGTAGGGGGCTTGGAGAGACGGCTCAGAGGTTAAGAGCATTCGCCACTCTTGCAGAGGACCCGAGTTTAGTTCCCAGCATCCTCGTGGTACTTCACAATCTCCTGTAACTCCGGGTCTAGGGCACCTGCCCTCTGTGGCTTGTGCTCTCCCCTCCTCTCCTTTCCCTTCCCCTCTCCTCTCCCCTCCCCTCTCCTTTCTTCCCTTTAAAGCTTAATGACAGGGTTTAGTACCCAATGCTACCCACTAGTTTATATGTCTCATACAGGCAGTTATTTGACTATAGACTGGAACGCTGCTGCTGTATTACAGTGGTGATTTCAAGAAACATTTTGTCTGGATGCTGGAGAAAGGTGAGAGGTCCAGAAGAAGCTAAAAGCTCTCTTATGCAGGTAGAATGGCCAGAGGACCTTGGAGGCCTCATCTGGAGACGTGGGAGGAAAGCAAGCCCTCTGGTGAAAGGGTGTCCTGTTGGGGGCTATGTGTACATCTGGAAGAGCAGCAGCTGACCTTGAGTATGCTCTGGAAATGAGTTCTCTTCTTTGGTAGAAGCATCATCACAACAGACCCAGAGAATAGACAGGAAGTCATCCATTCTTTTCCTCCATAGAAGAACACTTTTGTAGATTCAGGTCACATGACAGGAAGTCAGGTGTCGTTATATATTCCATAGAAGCACGCTTTTATGGACTCAGATCACATGATGGGAAGTCAGGTGTCGATTATATATTCTATAGAATGCTTTTGTAGATTCATGTCACATGACAGGAAGTCAGGTGTCCCTTATATGCTGTTCATGAAAAGATGTGCCTGATAAGACGGTTCTAAATTTTGTCACAAGGGAATGTTGAAAATAAAATTTAATTGAGTGACTTTTCCTAGCTGACTTTCCTTAGCAGTAGCTTTTTTCGGTGTTGAGGATTAAACCTTGGGCTTTGCACACGCTCCTCAAGAGCTTTGCCACTGGGATCCATACCATTGAATATTTAATGTCAACCTAAAAAAATATTTTATACTAGCTTTTTAATTTGGGGCAATTGTAGATTTACAGACAAATTACAAAGATAATCAAGTTTTGTTCTTGTTTTTGAGACAAGGTTTTGCGTGTAGCCCTGGCTGCCCTCCGCCTCCGCCCCCCAGGTGTTGGGATTAAAGGCGTGAGCCATGCTCGCCAGGCTTGATGATAAAGATTTTAAAGAGAACAACATTCATACATCACCACTGACCACATTCTGTGTGTCTTGGACTTTACTGGTTTCACCCTGATATCCTGTCTCCCCGGGATTTCATCTAGCATACCACACCTCCTGTGGCCTCCACTGTTCCCGTCCAATCTGTCTCATGGCTTCTCAGCAGCCATGGGATGTCTGCTGTTCTAGTATGGTCTGGTTTCTTCATGTTCAGACTGTGGTTAGGGGCTTGGAGAGCAGCGTACCACAGAGTGATGCACACGTCAGGGTGCAGTGCGGTGGTTACAGTGCTTAGCTGGCGGTGCTAACCTGGTCATGGCTCATGGTGCTAACCTGGTCATGGCTCATGGTGCTAACCTGGTCATGGCTCATGATGCTAACCTGGTCATGGCTCATGGTGCTAACCTCAGTCATGGCTCATGATGCTAACCCCAGTCATGGCTCATGGTGCTAACCTCAGTCATGGCTCATGGTGCTAACCTGGTCATGGCTCATGGTGCTAACCTCAGTCATGGCTCATGGTGCTAACCTGGTCATGGCTCATGGTGCTAACCTCAGTCATGGCTCATGATGCTAACCTCAGTCATGGCTCATGGTGCTAACCTCAGTCATGGCTCATGGTGCTAACCCCAGTCATGGCTCATGGTGCTAACCCGAGTCATGGTTCATGGTGCTAACCTGGTCATGGCTCATGGTGCTAACCTGGTCATGGCTCATGGTGCTAACCCCAGTCATGGCTCATGGTGCTAACCTGGTCATGGCTCATGGTGCTAACCTGGTCATGGCTCATGGTGCTAACCCCAGTCATGGCTCATGGTGCTAACCTGGTCATGGCTCATGGTGCTAACCTCAGTCATGGCTCATGGTGCTAACCTCAGTCATGGCTCATGGTGCTAACCTGGTCATGGCTCATGGTGCTAACCTCAGTCATGGCTCATGGTGCTAACCTCAGTCATGGCTCATGGTGCTAACCCCAGTCATGGCTCATGGTGCTAACCCGAGTCATGGTTCATGGTGCTAACCTGGTCATGGCTCATGGTGCTAACCTGGTCATGGCTCATGGTGCTAACCTCAGTCATGGCTCATGGTGCTAACCTCAGTCATGGCTCATGGTGCTAACCTGGTCATGGCTCATGGTGCTAACCTCAGTCATGGCTCATGGTGCTAACCTCAGTCATGGCTCATGGTGCTAACCTCAGTCATGGCTCATGATGCTAACCTCAGTCATGGCTCATGGTGCTAACCTCAGTCATGGCTCATGGTGCTAACCCCAGTCATGGCTCATGGTGCTAACCCGAGTCATGGTTCATGGTGCTAACCTGGTCATGGCTCATGGTGCTAACCTGGTCATGGCTCATGGTGCTAACCCCAGTCATGGCTCATGGTGCTAACCCCAGTCATGGCTCATGGTGCTAACCTGGTCATGGCTCATGGTGCTAACCCCAGTCATGGCTCATGGTGCTAACCTGGTCATGGCTCATGGTGCTAACCTCAGTCATGGCTCATGGTGCTAACCTCAGTCATGGCTCATGGTGCTAACCTGGTCATGGCTCATGGTGCTAACCTCAGTCATGGCTCATGGTGCTAACCTCAGTCATGGCTCATGGTGCTAACCCCAGTCATGGCTCATGGTGCTAACCCGAGTCATGGTTCATGGTGCTAACCTGGTCATGGCTCATGGTGCTAACCTGGTCATGGCTCATGGTGCTAACCCCAGTCATGGCTCATGGTGCTAACCTGGTCATGGCTCATGGTGCTAACCTGGTCATGGCTCATGATGCTAACCTGGTCATGGCTCATGGTGCTAACCTGGTCATGGCTCATGATGCTAACCTGGTCATGGCTCATGGTGCTAACCCCAGTCATGGCTCATGGTGCTAACCCCAGTCATGGCTCATGGTGCTAACCTGGTCATGGCTCATGGTGCTAACCTCAGTCATGGCTCATGGTGCTAACCTGGTCATGGCTCATGGTGCTAACCCCAGTCATGGCTCATGGTGCTAACCTGGTCATGGCTCATGGTGCTAACCCGAGTCATGGTTCATGGTGCTAACCTGGTCATGGCTCATGGTGCTAACCTGGTCATGGCTCATGGTGCTAACCTGGTCATGGCTCATGATGCTAACCTGGTCATGGCTCATGGTGCTAACCTCAGTCATGACTCATGGTGCTAACCTCAGTCATGGCTCATGGTGCTAACCTCAGTCATGGCTCATGGTTCTAACCTGGTCATGGCTCATGATGCTAACCTCAGTCATGGCTCATGGTGCTAACCCCAGTCATGGCTCATGGTGCTAACCTGGTCATGGCTCATGGTGCTAACCTGGTCATGGCTCATGATGCTAACCTGGTCATGGCTCATGGTGCTAACCTGGTCATGGCTCATGGTGCTAACCTCAGTCATGGCTCATGGTGCTAACCTGGTCATGGCTCATGGTGCTAACCTGGTCATGGCTCATGGTGCTAACCTGGTCATGGCTCATGGTGCTAACCTGGTCATGGCTCATGGTGCTAACCTCAGTCATGGCTCATGGTGCTAACCTGGTCATGGCTCATGGTGCTAACCTGGTCATGGCTCATGGTGCTAACCTCAGTCATGGCTCATGGTGCTAACCTCAGTCATGGCTCATGGTGCTAACCTGGTCATGGCTCATGGTGCTAACCTGGTCATGGCTCATGGTGCTAACCCCTGTGGCTCGGTTCCCAGTATCTCTACTATAACATTACTGCTTTTCTTCCCAGGCTGTGTTCTATGGAAATGAGTCGCTAAATCAGCTTACATTTGGGATTGCTCTCTACCTTCAGGGGGAGGAGGTGGTATCCACTCATATTGTGTGGAATTGTCCTGTAAAGGGAGACTTGTCTCCTATCCAACGTTGGCTTTGATGGGTGCAGAGTCTGTATGTATATCACACTTTGGATCACAGCACTGCACTGTTATTTTGTTACCCACACTGCCCGGCTGGGGCCTCGTCAAGACATGTCCTGTCCTTTTCCTACTCTCTGGAGGTAGAGGACTTTGCAGACTCCTGTGTTTTCTTTGCTTTGCTCTAGATCAATCCTTCCTAAAAGCCTGGTTCTTTTTTCTGGATAAGTCAAGGTCTGAATATTGGATTGAACAATGCTGGTGAGCGTCTCGGAGGTAGAGCTAGGAAGACACAAGCCAGACTAATGTCCCTCATCAGTGGTGCCAGAAGTGTTGTAGAGTTTGGATTTCTGGGCTTTGTCATATTTGCATATAATTAATGATACGTGTCTTAGTTACTTTTCTTTTTCTTTGTAGAGGAAGTATGGCCAAGGCAACTTAGAGAAGAGTCTGTTGTGGTTTGTAGTTTTAGAGGGTCAGGATTCATGGCTGTCATGGCAGGCAGCAGGTAGGCACAGGCTTGAGACAGAGACACTAGGAATGAAACCTCAAAGCCCCTCCCCATGGCACACCTCCTCCAACAAAGCCACACCCCCTGATCCTTCTGTGGTGGATTGGATATGCTTGGTCCAGGGAGTGGCACTATTAGTCGGTGTGGCCTTGTTGGAGGAAGTGTGTCACTGTGTAGGTGGGCAATTAGACCTTCCTCTTACCTGCCTGGAAGCCAGTCTTCTCCTATTGGCCTTCAGATGAAGATGTAGAACGCTCCGCTCCTCCTGCACCATGCCTGCCTGGGTGCTGCCATGCTCCCACCTTGGTGATAATGGATTGAACCTCTGAACCTGTAAGCCAGCACCAACTAAATGTTGTCCTTATAAGAGTTGCCTTGGTCATGGTGTCTCTTCACAGCAGTAAAACCCTAAGACACTTCCCAAACGGTTCCAGCAACTGGGGATCAAGTATTCACATGTGAGCCTCTGGGGGTCAGTCTCATTGAGACAACCACAGTGTGTCTTGAAGACGGGCCCTAAGTCTAAACACAAATTACATGTATTTTACATGCACATTTCACATGTAGCCTGAAAGTTTTACACAAGGTTTTCAGTGCACTTGTATCTTGACTATGGCAGGCCTTGTGTGGGATTTCCCACATGTCGTATCATGTTGGCACTTGTAAAGTTTCAGATTTTGGAGAGTTTAGGTTTTCAGATCAGAGACACTTTTTTTTGGGGGGGGGGTGTTTCGAGACAGGGTTTCTCTGTGTAGCTCTGGCTGTCCCGGAACTCACTCTGTAGACCAGGCTGGCCTTGAACTCAGAAATCCTCCTGCCTCTGCCTCCCAAGTGCTGGGATTAAAGGCATGCGTCACCACCATGCTATGCTTTTTTAAAGAATCATTTCTGCATCTTTTGCTTTCTCTTTATCAAGCTTTGCATGGGTTTGTGCCGTGAATCTACTCTACATTGTCCTTCTCTCTTTCCCTATCTGACCATGAGAAACCTGCCCTTACCATCCACTGTGGAAGATAGAGTTTTGCTTATGTATTCAAATACATACACATACAAAGTTGGTTCAAGATCACTTTTAGACCCTTGTGAGCAACAAACTCCCTAACCACAGTGCAGCCCGTATAACACCTCAGGCGGTCTAGTTGCTAGGCACAGCATCGTCGTCCAGCCCGTATAACCCCTCAGGCGGTCTAGTTGCTAGGCACAGCATCGTCGTCCAAGGTAGCTTAGGCACCTATCCCTAGGTTACTAAGTTTATGTCACACGTTTATAACACTACATTCTTTTTAAGACAGTGTCTCACTACATTACCCAGCTTGGTCTTGGGCTGCAGATATGTCCGCTGTGCCTGGCTAATATGTTAGAGTATTTTTTTCTTTTTTTACATTTTATTAGTTATTTGAGAATTTAATACATTTTGATTATATTCACAATGCCAACCACTCCTCCCAACCTCCTCGTCCTCGTCCTCGTCCTCGTCCTCCTCCTCCTCCTCCTCCTCCCCTCCCCTCCCCTCCCCCTCCCCCTCCCCCTCCCCTCCCCCTCCTCCTCCTCCTCCTCCTCCTCCTTCTCCTTCTTCTTCTTCTTCTTCTTCTTCTTCTTGCTTTTCTTTTTTAAAAAAAAAAGAAACACATACACATCAGGTCTAATTTGTTCTGCCCATATCCACTGGGGTGTTTTGCTACTCCCTGGAACCTAATCCACCTACAAGGAGTCACACCCATAAAGAAAACTGACTGTCCCTCTCCCAGAGCCTGTCAATTGTCAAAGCTCCCCAGCGAGGGTAGGATTTCATGCCCACCTCTCCTCCTCGGGATGCCGGCCTGACGCATGCTGTCCCAGCCCCTGAGTGCACATGTGCCGCTGCCCCGCTGTATCGGGAAACCACTCTTTCCTTATGCTCATCCATCACTCCCCGCCATTAAAATCTTTTCCCCCTTCCTTTCACAATGATCTCTGAGCCCCGGGAAGAGGTGGTGTGAAATAGCGGTTCCATTTAGAGCTAAGTGGTCCCCAGTCTCTCCTTCTCTACTCCCAGACCAGTTGTGGATCTTGGTGTTAATCACCATCTACTGCAAGAGGTGGCTTCCCTGATGAGGGCTGAGAAAAGTAATGATGTGTGGGTAACATGAGTCATTAGGAATTGGTTTAATATTAATTATGTCCATCTGGCAAAGTGACGGTGGTCGGTTCTCCTCTGTGGCCTGTGGCCTATGTAGCCATGGGTTCTTGGTCCCAATAAGAGAACCAGACGTGGGTTTCATCTCATGGTGTGGGTCTTGAATCCCGTCAGAGAGTGGTTGGTTACTCCTCGACCGTTGGTGCCACTGTTGCATCAGAGGGCGTGTCTTGTGGAAGTAGATCTTTTTCTTCCACACGGCTCACGAGGCGCACAGCTGGGTAAGGTTGACCGTGACTTTCCTCCCCTGGTTTCTTGCCAAGCACCTTCAAGCACTAACCAGCAAAAGACGGAAAGCCAACCGGCAGGGATGATGCTTTTAGGTCACCACATCTTGGTTTCTCTTGTTCCGTAACTCAAGTGTATGGGGTCTTCAGTAACAGGGTCTTACTGTCAACGTTCTAGAGAGCAACCAAGAGCATTGCCAATAGCCTAGAATGTTTCGGGGTCTATGGGTCCTCGCTGGTCAGGAACTCCACGAGCGGTAACGTGTTCCCGGCACCGGAACTCTTATTAGACTCTTTTGTCACCCACTGCGTTCTCTCTTCGGATCCCCTGACATCCCGGTGAACTTACATATGTAAGGTTCGCTCTTCCTGAAGTACAGCTTTATGGGTTTTGATAGACCTCTCTAGCAACATATATTCTATCACTCCAAAATGTTTCTGTGTATCCCCGTGTAGTCAACCACTTCCTACTGAGAACCTTGGTAACCACTTACCTGGTTTGTTTTTGTTTTTGTTTTTTTACCTGTTTATATCTTTTCCAGAATGTTACATGAATGGAATTACACAAGGTGTATATTTTTCCAGGTAGCAGAGTATAGTTAATATTTATTCGTGTAAGAAGGCCACAGCAGCATGTAGCTCTAGTCACGGCGCTGGGGAGGCGGAGCTAGCCGCTTTAGTCCAGTCAGTGAACACTGGGCTCAGTGGAAGGAAGACACACAAATTGACTTCTTGCCTCCACACACACATTTACACTTACACATATGTGGATGCATGTTCCTGCATGCAGAGGTGTGTGTGCACTCACACAGACACACGATTCATTCATATTTTTTGCATGAATCAATAGCTTCTTCCTTTTACTTGTTAAATAATATTCCTTTCTAGGAATAGACCAGAATTTGTTTATTCATTCACCCGTTGAAAGACATTTTGCTTTCAGTTTTTTTTTTCTTTTTTTGTTTTTTCAAGACAGGGTTTCTCTGTGTAGCCCTGGCTGTCCCGGAACTCACTCTGTAGACCAGGCTGGCCTCGAACTCAGAAATCTGCCTGCCTCTGCCTCTCTGAGTGTTGGGATTACAGGCATGCGCCACCACCGCCCGGCTGCTTTCAGTTTTTGATACTTACAAATTAAATCTATTATAAGCATATGTGTACAGATTTCTGTGTGGACCTAGTTTTCAGCTCGGTGGAGTTAAATACATAGTGTAGTGTGTGACTGTTGGGTTGTTACAAGTTTTGATAAGAAACTGCCAAGCTGGGGAGCTGTAGAGTTTGTTTGCCTTTGATGGTCTTGACAAGTTGACAATCTAGAATCACCAGGAAAGAATGTCTTAATGAAGCACTGATTATCTTGATTAGTGGGAAGACCTGCCTGCCGGAAGGCCCGCCCACTGGGGGGGGGTTACCCACCTACCGGAAGGCCCGCCCACTGGCGGGTGTACCCACCTACCGGAAGGCCCGCCCACTGGGGTGGCACCATTTCCTAGGCAGGGATCCTGAGTTGTGTAAAAAGCCAGCGGAGCGCGCGCTGTCAGGTGTGCATTAGTCCTTTCCTTTTGCTCTTGACTGTGGATGTCATGTAACGAGTTCTTTCAAGTTCTTGTGACTTTTCTGCCCAAAGCTATGACCCGAATAAGCTTTCTCCCTTAAGTTCCTTTGTCAGAGCCATAGCAACAGGAAAAGTTAATTAAAATGTCAATATTTTAAAGACAGAATGGCTAATTAAATAGTTGATCAGAGTATAAAATGTCAACCATTTTTTTCCTATGTAAAATTTGGCTTTTGAAGTGATTGCTCTGCGTGGCATTAAGTTTCGCTAGTAGTATGTACGGAGAGAAAGAAGACCTTGGTTAAATCTTCAGAGGTGTTTGTGACCTCATAGCCAAGTTTCCCCAAGGGCGGCGTGAGGCAGAGAAGCTGGCTTGTCTTCTGGTTCTTTGGTAGTGAACTGATCCGTTTTGGGGCCTAATTTGTAAAGGCATCTGTCTGACAACACAGCCTGGTCAGACTGCACGGTTTCTCAGGGCCACACAGGGATACCCCACATTGGTCCGGAGGAAGAAGGCCTGGGAAACAGCATGGATTGGTTAGTTTAAATAATTTCAGTGGGCTCTGGGGCCCAGGGGCCGTCCTGGCTGGCCCGGTTTGCTCAGTGCAGACTGGATCTCAGGGAGGCGCGCCATTAGCCATTACTTTAGCCTTGTGATCAGTGATGCCAAGAAATCCAAGAAGGCAGAGAATGCCTCCCCCTCCTCCCACAGAGCTTTCTTCATCTACTAGCTGAGTAATTCAGCGGGTTATTGACTGCCTACTCGAAACAAGGATTCAAATGTACGGAAGAGAGGTCTGTGTCCTCGGGGGCTCGTGATATTCAGGAAAACAGATTCATTCATCCATTGGGTGAACATTTATTAACCATCTACCATATTTTAGGTACATTTCAGTCACGCAGATGAGCTGCTCATAACTGAACGGAGTTAATAGATACAAGCAGAAACCGTGCTCTCTCCTTTTGCTCCGATCCCTCCTCCCTCCCCCTGCCCTGTGCAGCCATCACTCTGGATTCAGGAGAGCTGGAGCCCAGGCTTTTTACACTGTGAAGAACCCGATCAGAGGAATCTGCAGAGTCTGTCTAAAGGCTCTCTGACAAATATTTTTTAAAGCTCAGAAAGCCTTCCCTCAGTTGATTGAGCTTTTCCAGGCTGCCACTCACAGCATTGGTGGGGAGTGGCCAGGAAATGGGAGATGAGAGGCCCTTGGGCACACTGCAGGCTGTGAGGACAACTCTAGCTAGGTTTGCTTCTTTTCCTAAAGCCTGTTTCCTCATTCAGAGAATTGAATTTGTGGTTGTGATTTGTTCTGTCTACCACTGTTGTTAAAAAGGAAGTAAGATACTAATCATACAACTTAGTGTGCATACAAATAAAAAAAATGCTTTATATATAAAACATGGCTGTATAACGAGGGGCCGAATAATTGTTTGTCTTTGTTTCTGACATTGACTCCAAGAAGTGAAACCAGTTTAGAAACCTTGTCTTTGTTTCTGCACAAGTGTCTCCCCTAATAATTGTATAGCTACAAGCCAATGTAGCCAGTTGTTTTCTGATACTTGCTTTTATTAATGAATGAATCTTGGAATTTCAAGGGCAGCAGCTAAAGAATATTTTTTAGTTTCCTTCAAGATCTAGGATGGGTAGTATATTCTAGGCACTCGGCTACTATTTGTTAGTTTATTGATATTTGTTGAATGTATCCAAATAAACTTTGAAGACTGATTCTAAAACAGGATGTATCCGAGTGAGTGAGAGGGCTGTTTGTAAACTATGAGGAGTTGTGGAATGTGGTTGTCGAGGCTTGGTGGAAGCCAGGAGCAGGGTCCTGAAGTGGGCCCCGCTGCACCGTAGGAAGCAGCGGGAAGCACTTCCTGTGGGAAGCAGGATAAGTAGCCAGAGAATTGGAGGGAGAAATGAAAATGGGGTATGAGCTGATGAGGTGGGGCGGAATCGGTGAGGTTTAACGACTCATTCAAGGCTGGAGTTTTCAAGAGATTTGTGCTGTATAATGGGTCCTTTGCATTGAGGTTTCCTGTTTACAAAGCTCTTCCCCCAAGGCGAGACAATCTTTTAGGCCACTGATGTCTCCAATAGTATAATGCGTTCGGAGTGTTGCAGGTTTCTGTGTTGGTTTTTTGGCAGTCCTGCAGTCCAGCTGAGCGGACGCGGGAGAGATTGGCGGCCTTTTATAGAGTCCTGCTGAGATTTGGGTTATTTTTCTTGAGAAAGGTAAAGAGGATTCTTATTGACGGGAGAGATGACCATGATTCTGTGATGGCTCCCCCGTAGGTGAAGTAGAAGGAACCTCCTGTGGAAGGAGCTGAGTATTGTAGTCAAAGGCCTGTTTGTGGTGAGTGATTTGGTGTTTCTCTCGTCAAAGAATTATAGCAGCTTGGCAGGTCAGTCACTCCCTTCAAATCCACAAAGCTGGGTAGCTTATGCAGAGAGAGGAGGCAGACGGTCCAGACGTCACAGCACACGCCATGGGGAGGGCCCAACAGCTCCTTCTTCCGTGGGCGTGCCCGTGAAACTTGTCAGCACAAGAGGCCAGCCTGTGTTAATGCCCTCCAAGGGTATATATCTCCCAGCGGCCTGCTGACTTACTGCTAGGCTCCATCTTACAAGAAGTCTCTTACCTCTTAACAACCTTTGGGGGACACGCTCAGATACATCCAGGCTATAGCCGTGGCCTTCTTCCTCCTAGGTTAACTTAGTTGTGTGTTAGTAACTGATACGCACACATTCAGTGTTAGTGAGTAGACAAGCCAAGGTAGACATGTTTCTTCCTCTTGAATTTCAGGACTAAACCTAAGTGAACAGAGACGAGTGTGTAACCGCTTGTCTGAGTGAGCAGTTAGAGCACAAAGCTACGATATCCGCCTTCTGGTTGCCTAGCTCTGTGGCGTGGGACAGGGATTTTTCAGGGGCCACTCTTTGACCTCAAGACTTACAATGTGACATTGAGGCGCTTTGTCGAACGTGAAATGGGTTGCCTCAAGAGGTACCGTGATCTCTCGGCCATCGGTAGTATGACAGTGGCTTCTTCCTGGTGATTTATACAGGAGAATATCTTGAGTTTTTCTCTTCTGAAGATCTGAGATCTCAGATGTTCCCAAAGTGTTAAAATGAAGCTCCAAAAATTTTAGATTCCAGACTGTTTTATATTTTGGGCTTTTGAGTCAAGAATGCTTGGGCAAGAGAGTCCTGTGAAGATGTGCTAAGTATGGAAACCCCTGGAATCTGGAATTCTTCTGTTCCAAGTGCTTCACACTCGGGGCAGCCAACCTTATACAGGTATCAGGTGAGTGCCGGGCAATGAGAGGGTTCGGTCTTTGTACCGCTGACTTTCTGAGCATGGTGATTTGGTGTGGAGGGAAGCTGTCCGTTTTAAGATATTTGATAGCATTTCTGCCTCTGCCACTTGATACTAGTGACGCTCTCCTAAGCTGCGACACCCCAGTGTCTAGATGGCATTGGGTAACCCTGAGAGACGAGACCCAGTGAATAGCCTTACAACTCTGGAAACAGGCGTTTGTTTGGGGGGGTCCATTGTGTAGCATAGATTATCAGCATATGAGAAAGGATTACAAGACCTGTGCAACTGGGGTGATGGTTTCTGTTACATTCCAATTTAGGGAGGCTTTCGGGGCCCAGAATTTTCAGAGTCATCATGATGTTGGTAAGCTTGAAAATGTCGGCAGTTCTTTGTGACCTTCTGGGAGAATCTCACCAGAGAGTGGGGAGCCTTAGACAAGGTCTGCAGATGAGGAGCAGGTGACAGCCAGGCTGGGCTGCAGTCAGGGCAGGCCCAGAGGTCCTGCTGCTCAAAGCTGCTCCGTCCTGCTCCAGCCTGTGCAGCTGTGCCGGGGGAGATGACATGCTTCTGGGGAATTTGTTAATTCATCATGGCCTGAATTCTGGTTTCTTTGTTTCCAAGGTACAACTTGGCCAAGTTTCTTAACTTCAGCATGCCTCATTTTATTGGTTTTAATTTTTAAGATTCCAGGGCTGAGATGGCTCAGTTGGCAGTGTCCAAGGACCTGAGTCCACCCCCAGAGTCCAGTTTAAAAACTGGGTGTAGGGGCGTACACTTCTAATCCTGGTGCTGGGGAGGCAGATACAGGTGGACCCTGGAGCTTTCTGGACAACAAGCCTGCTCCCTCCCCTGCACACACCCCCATACCCCCAGATAAGGTTCCCCGTGTATCTTTAGCTGTCAGAGAACTCACTCTGTAGACGAGCTGGTCTTGAACTCAGTGATCTACCTGCCTCTGCCTCCCAAGTGCTGGGATTAAAGGCCTGCGCCACCATGCCTAACCAGCCAGACTACTTGAGGAGTTCCAGGCCAGTGAAAGATCCTGACTGAAAAATTAGAGTAGATAGCTCTGTGGAACAACACCTGAGGTTATCCTCTGACCTCCACACTCAAACACATGTACCCCCATACACTTGCACCTGCACACATACACAAAATTTCATGGAACTGTATATAACGTGGAATTGACTGTTTAAAGCACATTCGATGTCATGTAGCCATCACCACAGCCCATCTCCAGAGTAGTTTCTTCTTCCTCATCTGGAACCTTATGGGTCTGGCCACTTCCCCATTGTCTCCCCACCCCTCTCCACTGGCCACTCCCATTGTCTCCCCACCCCTCTCCACTGGCCACTCCCCACTGTCTTCCTGCCCCTCTCCGCTGGCCACTCCCCACTGTCTTCCCACCCCTCTCCATTGGCCACTCCCATTGTCTCCCCACCCCTCTCCACTGGCCACTCCCATTGTCTCCCCACCCCTCTCCACTGGCCACTCCCATTGTCTCCCCACCCCTCTCCACTGGCCACTCCCCACTGTCTTCCTGCCCCTCTCCACTGGCCACTCCCCACTGTCTTCCCGCCCCTCTCCGCTGGCCACTCCCATTGTCTCCCCACCCCTAGCCACCTATTTTGTGTCTTTACAAAATGACTCTTCTAGGAACCTCATAAAAGAGAAATCATAAGGCAGCATGCTTTGAGAGTCCACCCATGTCATGTAAGGTGTCAGGCTGTTCTTTCTATTGTAAACAGTTGCATGTTGTCTGTCCCTGGACACTGGGAGGCTTCCACTTTAATGTGATTATGTGTAATGTTGCCGTAGTGCTAGGCTTTGTTGATTTTTTTTTTTTTTTTTTTGGTTTTGGACATTTGGGTTCTGTTTTCTGATAGTGATGGAAACTGAATCCAAATGTACTGAATTTGTGCATTTGTTTCATTTGATGTGAAATGAAACAAACACCCTAAAATCCACAGTAGTGCTTTCAGAGTGCCGGGCACCGGCTTGTGCCAAGTCCTGCTCTTTTTTGTAGGTTCCGGTTTGGTTTCTTTTACCTCTTTTACCTCTCTCTGCCCTGATGGCGAATCAAAACCAAGCAATGACTAATGGATTTTCTTTCTTTCTTTCTTTCTTTCTTTCTTTCTTTCTTTCTTTCTTTTTTAATTTTTGCCACTTCACATTCATCCCAGGACTGATATTTTTTCCATTCAGTGTTCTCTGTGTGTCTACAAGGCTGGACAATCTGGAAATTCCAGCTCATTCCCTCAGTAAAAGCTCTGACTTGTTCTAGTTCTCTGCAATGCCCTTCACTAAGGCTCACTGTCAACACGTCTCTGTAAGACTGTTTCTTCTAACAGTGTGCTTAATGGCAGCTCACTACACACAGACCCCTGAGGCCCACAGAGCAGGATTTTGACTCATCTGTCATTCAAAAGACTACTGATAGCTGGAGGGGGAGATTCAGACACACTTCGTGAATTTCGTTACTTTGTTCCCGACTCCTGCTTAAATACCCAATCTCCCTCCCTCTGTGGGAAGGCGTATTTTTGGCTGGCCCTTTTCTCTTTGTGCGGTGCCTGCCATCTGTCGCAGGGGTCATTGCTTAGAGCCTGGCTTCTTCCCTGCTGGAGCAGGTGGTCACAGCCAGTGGCTATTGTCAGGTTGGGCCTTCAGAGCTTACCAGTGTGCCCCCTCCCCATGCTGTAAGTGTGGCTGTTACCCTTCAGAGGAAGAAGAGAAACCCTTCTTTGGTTAAAAACAAAACAAAACAAAACAAAACCAAAAAATGCAAAGCTGGTCTTGAATTGTTGATTTATTCTGGTGTCCCAACTACTTGACCCTTCTTGTCTGTCTGTCCGTCAGCCTGTTCCGCCCGCCCCTCAGAACACAAAGAAAGCGGTGTCTCTGGCAGTTGTGGCTAACATAATCACTCAGAAGGCACTTGGCCTTTGCTGGAAGGACCCTGGTTTCAAAGTCTTATTTAAATGGAGTGTTTGTAGCTACTCCAGGAGTTGGGGCCTGACTCAGCCCAGCGCTGAGTCACTGAGCCGGCTTCATTCACTGGTCATGTGCTCCGTGCACAGCTTGGTGGCAGAGGGGAGAGAATTACTATTTTCAAATGTTCCTTCCTGAGGTAGCATGGTCCAGAAGTGAGCTGAGAGACAGGATGCTGGAGTTCTATTCTTGGCCCAGCTATGCACCTTCAGCAAGATACAGCCCCGCCTCCCGCCATGTTAATGTGGAAGGTTGGGAGCTTAAGTGAGACCGGCAGGGCAGAGGAGAACTGAAGAGGTTTTTCAGCGGTTTTCTCAGACTTTGAGGAACGGGGCTCCCAAATCCCCGTCTCCCCGGTTGGCGGTGCGCTGTCCCCACATGATGCTCAGAAGACTTGGTGTGGGGAAATAGTGCAACCCTGTCCACGGATAGACTCAGCATCCTCAGACCCTGTTCTTTTCACGCCCTTATTGTATCCCATAGTTCCTGCACTGTGTGTGCACTGTGTGTGCACTGCGTGTGCACTGCGTGTGCATTTGTCTTCTAAAAAGCACGAATGGGAACTGAGCAGCTAAGGTGCTTGCTGCCAAGCCTGACGACCTCGGCTGATCTCCAGAACCCACACGGTGGAAGGAGAGAACCAGTTCCCCCAAGTTGTTCTCTGACCTCCACATGTGTATCATGGCTTGTGCATATGAGCACATTATGAACACACATACACACACACACACACACATAAATACATAAGCCTTTTTCAGAGCAATGATTTGTAGGATAAATTAGTGGTGGGGATAGGAACATCAGTATATTTATATATTGTATAATGTAGCTTCCTGAGGCCAGCCTGACCCAGAGTCGGGTGTTACTGATTTCTGGGGCCCGCCTCAGCTCTGTGTGTTTGCATGCCCTGCCTTCCCTAGCTGAGAAGACCCGTATGTGTACACTCAGAGCTGGATGTGTCCTACCTCCCTCCTCCCCTAATTCCCTGGAGAGGCGAACTCTTCCTACCTGGCTGTTTCATCCTTCAGTTCAGGCACACTTCTTTTTCTGACACTTGAACCGCAGTGCTGAGGTGTCTCTGAACTTTGCTTACAGAGTTCTCTCATTTTTATTATGAAATATTTTAAGCACGCAGATAAGCATAGAGAGTAATTTGTGTGCTTACTGTTTTGAGGAATAAATAATTATAGGTATAACACTCCCCCCCCCCCCTTAAGTCTCATGTCGAACGAAACTCCTGGCGGCTTTGAACAAACTTTGTTTTTTTTTTTTTTGGCAAAGTCCCATTGCAGAAAATCTGATTCCCTGTAGCGAGTGCTGCACTCGCTGTCCATGTCTTACATATGCTGTTTGGTGACCTTGGGAAAATTGTTTCACTTCCCTGAGTTTTATGTTTCTCATCTGAACAGTGAGAATACTAACGGCACCTGCCTATCTGGCTACTTTAGAGACAATGTGGCAATGTATGGGTGCTCCGCAAAAAGCCCCACAGGTCATCTCTACAAACAGCTCACAGCGGGGACCCCAGGCTGTGGGGGAGGGTGCTGGGGATGGGCTGCTCAGGAAGTGGTGGCTGAGTCTCAGGGCTTTCTTCGCCTGCTGCGAGTCTACCTGTACTGTGCACATGTGTGTATGTGAGGGAGGTGTATGTGGGGGGGTGTATATGTGTAGTGTGTGTGTATGTGCATGGTGTGTGTGTATATAGTATGTGTATGTGCATGGTATGTGTATATGTATACGTGTGATGTGTATGTGTATGTGTGTAGTGTGTGTATATGGTATGTGGTGTGTGTGTGTGTGGTGTGTCTATGTGTATAGTGTGTATATGTGTGATATGTGTGTGTGTGGTGTGTGTATGTAGTATGTGTGGTGTGTATATGTAGGAGTCTAGAGACATCTTACTACCACCCTGGGTTGTTTTGTTTTGTTTTGAGACAGGGTCTCCTGGTGGTTTGAAGCTCACTAAGGAGGGTAGGCTAGCTGGCAATGAGACTTTGAGATCTGCCCCTCTCCACTCCCCAGCACAGGATCACCAGGGCACACCACCATCGTGCCTGGAGATTTGTCACTGCTGCTGCTATTGGCTTTGGGTCCAGAGGTTCTAGGGGGTCTCAAGCATGCATCTTCTGACCCTGGCAAGGCGTCCTTTGTTAGCGGAGTTCCCCAGCCCTTGCTGTTTCCTCCCTGGAGCTGAGGAAGAACCCTGCGGCGGTGCCTTGTAGTTGGAGGAGGACGTTGGAACCAACTATAAACACTGCATGGGCAAATGCAGACGTATAGGGATGGAAGCGTGGGGACCAGCGGGCAGAAATTACAGGGAGGTAGAAAGGAGTAGTGGAGAGTCTGGCTAAGCGGCCCAACAAGACCCTAGCTGAAACCAGGCCACAGAGACCACGTCGCCTGGCAGATGGTGGAGGGGAGGAGCCTGGTCACATCGAGGGATGAGCAGAATGAGGACAGGGATCCTGGAGCTGGCCGAGCAGCTTCTTTTGCTGAAACTGGTTTTTAGGGAAGTGCTAAGGTGAATTTTACAGAAAATTCAGAAGCCTAAAGCTTGGTTGAGCCAAGACTCTTGGTTAGCATGCTTGCACAGGTGTAAGAGGAACGCTTTTCAAGTCAGAACCAGAAGTTAAAGGTGATTGACAGCTGCTGTGATGACTCATACCTGTTATTCCTGCATTCAGAGACCCTAGCTAGGGTTGCAGAGGACAGGAGTTCAAGAACAGCCTGGGCCACATAAGGAGAAAACCAAAACCAAACCAAACAATAGCACATGACATGTACACAAAACCCCCAAAAATGCTAGTTATACTTTAGGACCAAGAACTCCTGGGTATTCACACAAAAGAAACTTCCTGGAACAGGCACAGGACAGCCTGGATGAGAAAGATCTGCAGTCATAGGGCTGGTGACAGTGCATAACTGAGGGAAACAGGAGTGTGCCAGGGGAGTGAATAAATAACGGGGGGGGGGGTCGGTGAGGGAGCCAGCACCACGCCGGAGTGCACTGGCTTGATGGAGACGCATCAGAAGAATTAAAGGCCAGTCAGGGTGGGGCAGACAAGTGCAAACTTCAGGATACGCTCGACCGAGCAGCACTGTGTGTCTACACAGCTTCAGGGAGTGTGACCAGCACTGCCTGTGCTTCCCGCTTCTCCAGAGGCTGAGGGGGACTAGCCGGGGACAGCATAGCAGCCAAGACACACAGAACAGCCCTCCTTCTACTACATTTGGCTTGCGTTGCTATGGTGATAACATGCAAGCAAAAGAAGGGGGATTCGGGGTGGGTGTCTCAGGCAGGGTTTCCATTCCTGCACAAAACAGCACAACCAAGAAGCAAGCTGGGGAGGAAAGGGTTTATTCAGCTCACACTTCCACATTGCTGTTCATCACCAAAGGAAGTCAGGACTGGAACTCAAGCAGGTCAGGAAACAGGAGCTGATGTAGAGGCCATGGAGGGACATTTCTTACTGGTTTGCTTCCCCTGGCTTGCTCAGCTTGCTTTCTTATAGAACCCAAGACTACCAGCCCAGAGATGGAACCACCCACAAGGGGCCCTCCTCTCTTATCACTGACTGAGAAAATGCCCCACAGCTGGATCTCATGGAGGCATTTCCTCACAGGAGGCTCCTTTGTGATAACTCCAGCCTGTGTCAAGTTGACACACAAAACCAGCCAGCACAGTGGGGCTGCTGTTTAGGACGTGGAGGTGGGCTGCACAGGAGAAGGCTCAGGATCTTCTGCCACTGCCTGCTTTGTTGGTCCTCGAACGTTCCATGAAACAGATTAACTAATAAAAATACTCAGAAGAGGTGTGGGATGCAATCTAGTTTTTCACTGTGGTGTTTGTGGTACTGGGGAGAGATCTCAGGGCCTTGTGGTCTGCCAGGCACGCCCTTCAGTGAGTTATGCCCCCTACGGTCATAGTTTTTAGAGCTGCTGGCAAAGAGAGAGCATGAATAAATAGGGTAGCAGGTCTGTAAATGTTAGGCTCACAAATTATTACTTTAATTTTTTCTAATTTTCTGTAATGAAATACGTATTGTTCTTACCACCAGGAAGCATGGCAGTATCTCTGTACACATCGAGAAAACACCTAATTAAATAGCAAAGTAGCTCCTCAGAGGTATCTCTCCAGCCTGGACCTAAGAAATAATTCCCCAACTAGCAATAATTTTCAAATTTTAACGTGGTGAGTGCTTTTTAGTCCTGTTGCATTAGTTTCCTTTAATTTATTTAAATTTAATTTTAAATGTGAGAAATTTTTATTTTATTAAACAAATTTAAATTTAATAAAATAATTGTTAACTTAAATAATAAAGGATAGGGGGCTTTGGGGGGAACTGGGAAAGGTGATATCATTTGAAATGTAAATAAAGAAAAAATCCAATTAAAAAAACAAAAAATAATTAATAAAATTTTAATTTAAAAGTAGCTAGACCTAGAGGGAGAACTTCTAGGATTTTTAAACACAAAGAATACTATTTGGGATTCTGAAAAAAGATGTGAAAACAAACAGTTTGGAAAACCAGCGGCATGGTTGGCGAGTTACCCGCGTCCCAGTTCGGAGACACTTGGTGCGCGGAGGCACGCGGGCTCTCCTGTGTGCCTTCTTCCTCAGGCCTCGGGACCTCGTGCTTGTGGAGCTGACTTCCTTCTCTTCTTCCTGTTCTTCTGTTATAGAACCCCTCCCAGAGCCCGCCCCTAAAGCTGGGCTGAGACCCACTGCCTAGTCCAGGGGTCCTCCACCCCCTAAAGCTGGGCTGAGAACCCGCTGCCTAGTCCAGGGGTCCTCCACCCCCCAAAGCTGGGCTGAGAACCCGCTGCCTAGTCCAGGGGTCCTCCACCCCCCCAAAGCTGGGCTGAGAACCCTCTGCCTAGTCCAGGGGTCCTCCACCCCCCAAAGCTGGGCTGAGAACCCTCTGCCTAGTCCAGGGGTCCTCCACCCCCCAAAGCTGGGCTGAGAACCCTCTGCCTAGTCCAGGGGTCCTCCACCCCCCAAAGCTGCCGCCCTTTAACACAGCTCCTCGTGCTATGCCGACCCCCAGCTATAAAATTGTTTCGTTGCTACTTCACAACCGATTTTGCCGTTATGAATTGTTCACAGAACATGCAATGTGCAACCCCAGTAGCGTCATGACCCACAGGTTGAGAACCTCCGTCCTTACCACACTGTCTGTCTTGTGCTTGGCTGGTAACTCACCTGCCTCTTCCGGAGCCCCCCCCCCCACACACACACACACGTGGGCAGGATGCAGACATTTTCTTTATACCACAGGAAGCCACTCCTATACTTCCTTACATCTGTAGCATAGATGGCACTAGGAAATGGCGGGTGAATGAAAAGTCGCATCTGAAGGGGACATTCTGGAAACTGAGTCATCTGGTGGGAAATGTTAAAGCAGGTTTTCCACTCCTTCACACAGCAATGGTGATCAGGGTCACTGACAAGGCGTGAGTAATTCTCTTTGGAGCTCTTCTGGGAGGGACCGAGGCGCTGGGCTCTCACTGCTGTGCCTGGAGTGTTTCCATGAGGGACGGAGGTGCTAGGCTCTCACTGCTGTGCCTGCTGGAAATACAAAGGAGGAAATGAAGGATGCCCGCAGGTCTGGGGTCAAGGACGATGCCTATACTGTTTCTCTTTCCTTTGTTTTAAGTGTTATTTTAAAAATCTTACTTGAAATGGTGGGATCATCTTTTCCTTTTCTTCCTTCTTTCCTCCCTCCCTTCCCGTGTGCAATTGTTCTCCCTCTCCTTTCCTTCCATCCCTTCCATCCCTTCCTCCCTTTCCCACTTCCTCTCTTCCTGTCTCCCCCTCAACCCCCGTTGGGGGATTGAACCCAGAGCTTCTTGCTTGCTAAGCTTTGGCTGTGCCACAGAGCCACATTCGTAGCCTCTGGCGGTGTGTGCGAGTGTGCATGCATGTGTGCATGCATGTATAAGTATGTGCTCATGTGTGCGAGGGTATGTGCATGTATTTATGTGTGTAGGGATGTGTGAGGTGCATGCATGTGTATGGGTGTGGGTGTGCAAGTGTGTGTGGGCATGTGAGTGTGTATGCATGCATTGTGGTGTGTGTGTGTGTGTGTGTGTGTGTGTGTGTATGGGAGTGCGAGTGTGTTTATGCATGTGTGTGGGGTGTGCCCCAGTGTATGTGCCTGTGTTTGCACGTATATGTGTGCTAGTGTGTATGCATGTGTGTGTGTACATACACGTATGTGTGTGTGCATGGATGTGTATGTAGGCCCAGGATCACTGTCAGGTGTCTCCACCTTATTTCTTGAGATAGAAACTCTCACTTGTTTGGACAACAAGCCCACACTTCCTGCCATCCTCACCTCCCCACCTCCGGGACTACAAGTGCGTGGTGTGGTTCTGGATGCTAGGGGTCAAACCAGGTCATCTCGCTAGCACTGGCTTCAGTACTTTCTCACAGGTAAACTCCCTGGATACTGTTCTAACGATCCGTGTAGAATGGCTCACATCACTCCTTCCTGTTCATGGTAGGGCTAAGTCAGCTTGCTGCGTCAGCTCAGCCCTCACCGTCTTCCGTCCAGCAGTCCCAGCGAAGGTGGCAGCTTCTGCCCAGGGGGGCTGCTTCAGTTTGGTGTCAACAGATGGCACACTCCCAAATCCTGGTTCGGTTCTGATCGTAGAGCGCCGGCTCTCAGCCTTCCTAGCGCTGGTATCTTTTTTGTTTGTTTGTTTCCAGACAGGGTTTCTCTGTGTAGCCCCGGCTGTCCTGGAACTCACTGTGTAGACCAGGCTGGCCTCAAACTCAGAAATCTGCCTGTCTCTGCCTCCCAAGTGCTGGGATTACAGGCGTGCGCCACCACCGTCCAGCTGCTGGTATCCTTTAATACAGTTCCTCATGCTGTCGGCACCC
>OZ030022.1:2890000-2915000 GCA_964023405.1 Apodemus agrarius | reverse complement strand
CCTCCATGTGTGCCTGGCTGTATTCTCCATGAGTGCCTGGCTGTATCCTCCATGTGTGCCTGCCTGTATCCTCCATGTGTGCCTGGCTGTATCCTCCATGTATGCCTGGCTGTATCTTCCATGTATGCCTAGCTGTATTCTCCATGTGTGCCTGGCTGTATCTTCCATGTGTGCCTGGCTGTATCCTCCATGTGTGCCTGGCTGTATCCTCCATGTGTGCCTGGCTGTATCCTCCGTGTGTGCCTGGCTGTATCCTCCATGTGTGCCTGGCTGTATTCTCCATGTGTGCCTGGCTGTATCCTCCATGTGTGCCTGGCTGTATCCTCCACGTGTGCCTGGCTGTATCCTCCACGTGTGCCTGGCTGTATCTTCCATGTGTGCCTGGCTGTATCTTCCATGTGTGCCTGGCTGTATCTTCCATGTGTGCCTGGCTGTATCCTCCATGCATGCCTGGCTGTATCCTCCATGCATGCCTGGCTGTATCCTCCATGTGTGCCTGGCTGTATCCTCCATGTGTGCCTGGCTGTATCCTCCATGTGTGCCTGGCTGTATCCTCCATGTGTGCCTGGCTGTATCCTCCATGTGTGCCTGGCTGTATCTTCCATGTATGCCTGGCTGTATCCTCCATGTGTGCCTGGCTGTATCTTCCATGTATGCCTGGCTGTATCCTCCACGTGTGCCTGGCTGTATCCTCCACGTGTGCCTGGCTGTATCCTCCATGTGTGCCTGGCTGTATCCTCCACATGTGCCTGGCTGTATCCTCCATGTGTGCCTGGCTGTATCCTCCATGTGTGCCTGGCTGTATCCTTCACGTGTGCCTGGCTATATCCTTCACGTGTGCCTGGCTGTATCCTCCATGTATGCCTGGCTGTATCTTCCATGTGTGCCTGGCTGTATCCTCCATGTGTGCCTGGCTGTATCCTCCATGTGTCCCTGGCTATATCCCCCACATGTGCCTGGCTATATCCTCCACATGAGCCTGGCTGTATCCTCCATGTGTGTCTGGCTGTATCCTCCATGTGTGTCTGGCTGTATCCTCCATGTGTGCCTGGCTGTATCCTCCATGCGTGTCTTAACTGTATCCTCCACGCGTGCCTGGCTGTATCCTCCATGTGTGCCTAGCTGTATCCTCCATGTGTGCCTGGCTGTATTCTCCATGTGTGCCTGGCTGTATTCTCCATGTGTGCCTGGGTGTATCCTCCATGTGTGCCTGGCTGTATTCTCCATGAGTGCCTGGCTGTATCCTCCATGCGTGCCTGGCTGTATCCTCCATGTGTGCCTGGCTGTATCCTCCATGTGTGCCTGGCTGTATCTTCCATGTATGCCTGGCTGTATTCTCCATGTGTGCCTGGCTGTATCCTCCATGTGTTCCTGGCTGTATCCTCCATGTGTGCCTGGCTGTATCCTCCATGAGTGCCTGGCTGTATCCTCCATGTGTGCCTGGCTGTATCCTCCATGTGTGCCTGGCTGTATCTTCCATGTATGCCTAGCTGTATTCTCCATGTGTGCCTGGCTGTATCCTCCATGTGTGCCTGGCTGTATCCTCCATGCGTGTCTGGCTCTATCCTTTATACGTGTCTGGCTGTATCCTCCATGTGTGCCTGGCTGTATTCTCCATGTGTGCCTGGCTGTATCCTCCATGTGTGCCTGGCTGTATCCTCCACGTGTGCCTGGCTGTATCCTCCACGTGTGCCTGGCTGTATCTTCCACGTGTGCCTGGCTGTATCTTCCATGTGTGCCTGGCTGTATCTTCCATGTGTGCCTGGCTGTATCCTCCATGCGTGCCTGGCTGTATCCTCCATGCATGCCTGGCTGTATCCTCCATGCATGCCTGGCTGTATCCTCCATGTGTGCCTGGCTGTATCCTCCATGTGTGCCTGGCTGTATCCTCCATGTGTGCCTGGCTGTATCCTCCATGTGTGCCTGGCTGTATCTTCCATGTATGCCTGGCTGTATCCTCCACGTGTGCCTGGCTGTATCCTCCATGTGTGCCTGGATGTATCTTCCATGTATGCCTGGCTGTATCCTCCACGTGTGCCTGGCTGTATCCTCCATGTGTGCCTGGCTGTATCCTCCACATGTGCCTGGCTGTATCCTTCATGTGTGCCTGGCTGTATCCTCCATGTGTGCCTGGCTGTATCCTTCACGTGTGCCTGGCTATATCCTTCATGTGTGCCTGGCTGTATCCTCCATGTATGCCTGGCTGTATCTTCCATGTGTGCCTGGCTGTATCCTCCATGTGTGCCTGGCTGTATCCTCCATGTGTGCCTGGCTATATCCCCCACATGTGCCTGGCTATATCCTCCACATGAGCCTGGCTGTATCCTCCACGCGTGCCTGGCTGTATCCTCCATGTGTGTCTGGCTGTATCCTCCATGTGTGTCTGGCTGTATCCTCCATGTGTGCCTGGCTGTAACCTCCATGCGTGTCTAACTGTATCCTCCACGTGTGCCTGGCTGTATCCTCCATGTGTGCCTAGCTGTATCCTACATGTGTGCCTGGCTGTATTCTCCATGTGTGCCTGGCTGTATTCTCCATGTGTGCCTGGGTGTATCCTCCATGTGTGCCTGGCTGTATTCTCCATGAGTGCCTGGCTGTATCCTCCATGCGTGCCTGGCTGTATCCTCCATGTGTGCCTGGCTGTATCCTCCATGTATGCCTGGCTGTATCTTCCATGTATGCCTGGCTGTATTCTCCATGTGTGCCTGGCTGTATCCTCCATGTATGCCTGGCTGTATCCTCCATGTGTTCCTGGCTGTATCCTCCATGTGTGCCTGGCTGTATCCTCCATGTGTGCCTGGCTGTATCCTCCATGTGTGCCTGGCTGTATCCTCCATGTGTGCCTGGCTGTATCCTCCATGTGTGCCTGGCTGTATTCTCCATGTGTGCCTGGGTGTATCCTCCATGTGTGCCTGGCTGTATTCTCCATGAGTGCCTGGCTGTATCCTCCATGTGTGCCTGGCTGTATCCTCCATGTGTGCCTGGCTGTATCCTCCATGTATGCCTGGCTGTATCTTCCATGTATGCCTGGCTGTATTCTCCATGTGTGCCTGGCTGTATCTTCCATGCGTGCCTGGCTGTATCCTCCATGTGTGCCTGGCTGTATCCTCCATGTGTGCCTGGCTGTATTCTCCATGTGTGCCTGGCTGTATCCTCCATGCATGCCTGGCTGTATCCTCCATGCATGCCTGGCTGTATCCTCCATGTGTGCCTGGCTGTATCCTCCATGTGTGCCTGGCTGTATCTTCCATGTATGCCTGGCTGTATCCTCCACGTGTGCCTGGCTGTATCCTCCATGTGTGCCTGGCTGTATCCTCCACATGTGCCTGGCTGTATCCTTCATGTGTGCCTGGCTGTATCCTCCATGTGTGCCTGGCTGTATCCTTCACGTGTGCCTGGCTATATCCTTCATGTGTGCCTGGCTGTATCCTCCACGTGTGCCTGGCTGTATCCTCCACGTGTGCCTGGCTGTATCCTCCACGTGTGCCTGGCTGTATCCTCCATGCATGTCTGGCTGTATCTTCCATGTGTGCCTGGCTGTATCTTCCATGTGTGCCTGGCTGTATCATCCATGCGTGCCTGGGTATATTCTCCATGTGTGCCTGGCTGTATCCTTCATGTGTGCCTGGCTGTATCTTCCATGTGTGCCTGGCTGTATCCTCCATGCGTGCCTGGCTGTATCCTCCATGCGTGCCTGGCTGTATCCTCCATGTGTGCCTGGCTGTATCCTCCATGTATGCCTGGCTGTATCCTCCATGTGTGCCTGGTTGTATTCTCCATGTGTGCCTGGATATATCCTCCATGTGTGCCTGGCTGTATCCTCCATGTGTGCCTGGCTGTATTCTACATGCGGGCTTGGCTGTATCCTCCATGTGTGCCTGGCTGTATTCTCCATGCATGCCTGGCTGCCTCCATGTGTGTCTGGCTGTATTCTCCATGCATGCCTGGCTGTATCTTCCATGTGTGCCTGGCTGTATTCTCCATGCATGCCTGGCTGTATCCTCCATGTGTGCCTGGCTGTATCTTCCATGTGTGCCTGGTTGTATTCTCCATGTGTGCCTGGCTGTATCCTCCATGTGTGCCTGGCTGTATCCTCCATGCGTGTCTGGCTCTATCCTTTATACGTGTCTGGCTGTATCCTCCATGTGTGCCTGGCTGTATCTTCCATGTGTGCCTGGCTGTATTCTCCATGTGTGCCTGGCTGTATCCTCCAGACATGCATGTTCTGGCCTTTATCCAACTCTTGGTTCTTTTACTGAGTCAAGTCATTGCTCTTTCTCCTTTAGGCCTCTGCGTTTTGGAATTGGTAGTCCCTTCACCAGCTGTGTTAATATGCCAGAGACTAGACAGCTCGTTAGTGTCCTGGACTCAGAGCTGAAATGGCAAGGAGTGGTAGGCCAGGAAAGGGTTAACCGATGGCTAGGCCCGAGGCTCCTTGTGGTCTTGATGGCATCTCCTTGGGATGACATTCTTTCTCATTGCCAATATGGGATAATGGCACTACCACCTGAGAGGGTTGTTGGAGGATGAAAAGAGTTGGATATAAGGGGACTAATAACAAGCTCATGTGCGTGCTTGGGCCAGGGTTGGCACATGCCTTTAATTATAGCACTCAGGAGGCAGAGGCAGGGGCAGGGGCAGGGGCAGGGGCAGGGGCAGGGGCAGGGGCAGGGGCAGGGGCAGGGGCAGGGGCAGGGGCAGGGGCAGGGGCAGGGGCAGGTGGATCTCTTTGAGTTAGAGGCCAGCCTGGTTTACATGGAGAGCTCCAGAATAGCCAGGGATTTGTAGCGAGACCCTCCTCAGCAGACACCAAAACAAGAGTGCTTGCTGCAAAAGCTTGGGTAGCTAGCGGAGTTCAGATCCCAGCACGTACATAGAGAGGTGTGGTCATGCCCGGCACCTGTAACCATCCCGCATTGTGTGGAGTGGTCAGACACAGAAGGTCCACTGGGGCTCCCCAGCCAACAGCCTAGCTCCAGCTCTCGTGAAAGACCCTGTCTCAGGGGTGGGGATGGGGTACAGCGGAACTAGCTATCTATGTGGAAAGCCCAACAGGAGAAACAGGGTTGGGGGCGGGGCGGGGCGGGGCAGAGCGGCTTCCATTGCGCGATCAGAGACTCTCCGCTTCTTTTCACTTTAGTTTCTTTGTTCGTACCATGGAGTCCTTGCTTAGTAACACCAAGGCACATCCCGATTAGGTCCTGCCCTCTCCTTCTGTGTAAATGGCGGCGGAGGTGGTTTTGTCTTGCACTAGGTTACTGCCCAACTTTCCGTTGGACTATTGTTGTGGATTTCATACCTGGGAAGGAACTGTCAGTTAGCAGATACCCATGCTCCTACGTGGACAGTTACAACTTTAGAAAGTTGTAACTGTCCTGTTTAACAAAAAGGCTCTTGAGCCAGAGTGAGACCCGCTTGTGCCAAGTGTTCTGTGCTGGGCTGTGGTGGGAGGGAGGAAGCAGCTGTACACACTAACATGATGGGGGAAGACGGACACCTGGTGATTTCTGTTCTGTTCCTCTGCTTGAGTCCACGGAGTGTGATTGGATTAGATTACTCTTCTGACTGAAATCCAAAGGTTCAAGTTTAGCTTCAGCTTAAAAGGACTTAAGTGGTGAAGAGAACTGAGCTCCCTGTGTGTAGGATGCAGGAATACGGAGCACAGACGTGCCACCAGCTTCAGGTCGGCCAAGTCATGCGCATGTGCACAGGAGTCTGCCGTGCACAGGGGCCCAAGTCTCGCACATGCGCACAGGTATTTAGAGGCCAAAGTTCCGTATTGCTTTCTTGCCCAGTTTTTTTCTATCTTTTTCATTTCATTTTTTAAAAATGATCTATTTTGTGTATGTGTATGTATGTTCGTGTGCTTCAGCATGTATGTGACGGTCAGAGACAACTTGGAGGGAGTCCGTTCTAGCCTTCCATTGTGTGGGTCCCTGTTATTAAACTGAGGTCATTAGGTTTGGTGATAAGTGCCTTTGCTCACTGAGGCACGTATCTGGTCCCACCTTACTTTTTGAGACAGTTCTCTCACTAAAACTGTGCTCACCTATTGGTTAGACTGGTTGGTGAATGAGTTCCAGTGATCCACCTGTCTCTGCCTGCAGTCTTGGGACCTTAGGCGTGACTGCCGCACCCAGCTTTTATGAGGGTGCCGGGACCAGACTAAGGTCCTTACACTTGTGTAGCAAGAGTTTTCGTGACTGACACATATTCCCAGCCCCATAAATAGGATGACGAATTCCTACCAAGAATCTTAACATTTTTAGGTCAAAACATCCAAGTACTAAATGTACTTATATTGGATGCTTAAGTGCTTTCTAAGTGTCTCCTGACAGTTACAGGTCATGGGTGTGCATTTAGATCTGTATTAGGATTCTTTCAAAGAATTCCATAGACAGACACTTCTTCAGGAAGATGTGGATTTTTAGTTACCCCGGAGTAACTTGTCTTAAAAGGATCAGAACAAAAGGGGTAAGCTTGAGGCTGAGGAAGAACAAGCTTTAGTAGTGGGCTCACTGGGTGGGAATGAAGCCAGTGCGTGCAGTGCGTGCAGTGCGTGCAGTGCTCCTGGTGAAGCTGGCCCTCCAGCCCGGTAAGAGAAGCCAGCTTTTATGGAGAGGCTTAAGATTACATTTAAAAAAGAAAAAGTCTAAAATGATTAAAATTAAGTCCTGACAAAATTGTTTCATTTCGGTTCTAGAACTGTTAAATAGCTCCAAAAACGAAATCTGTAAGACAGAAAGGAAACTGCCTGCTCACATCTAGTTGTCGCTGGAGGAGGAGGAGTCCGGGGAGCGGGAACGGTGTAAGCCGTCCATCTGGCCGCGTTTCTTTCTCCTACGCGAGGAGCCACCCACCTTCCTCCCATGCGGGCCCGCTCCTCTGGCTGATTCCATGAGCTCGCAGCAGATGCACGGGGCTGGCTCACAGACAGGCCTGAGCTCAGCCTTGTTCCGCAGCAACCGGTTCTCTCCCTTCGGTTCTAGCTCAGCCTCATCTGAGCTTCAGAACCACGTGGTTGGCTGCCTGTCTGGCATCCCCTGCCCAACACATCATCCAGCTGGTGCTACCTGGTCCAGGCTGTCACCGTCTCTACCCGGCTCACCCCTGACCTTGTTCCTGCTCCCCTGGCGTGGTCTGGGAATTACAGGGAACTCAGATGCTGTCTAAACAAAGCTCCTTAAACTGGGGGTCAGCCACAGCCTCACTTGTGACTGAATGAAGAGGCTGTGAAACAAATATTAGTCCTTACACCCACAGATAAGTACAGTCCTCACCCCTCATCAAAGAAACTTCTTTTTGCAACAGACGGAGACCATGACAAAAAAAAAACCCCACACCAGTCAAAAGACAGAGTTGCGGAGCTGAGTCCTAACTGACACAACTACAACACAGCTTCTGCACCGAAGGCTCAGGAAACACTGCAGGAGAGCGGGCGGAAAGATTGTCAGATCCAGAGGGCCCGGGAGTTGACTGTGAGATTGTGTCTCCTAGTAATGTCAGGAGCTACACACATAACGTCTCACCAACATGGCTGCCTAGGCATGAGCTGGTCAAGGTCGGCATCAGTAGGCATGCAGAGGTGGGTGGGGAGAGACCATGAGGCCTCACCCCTGCACAAAGCACCACAGGCAGCTGAGGAGTGATGACAGTCTTCCCCTGGGAAGAGCACACCAATTGTCTATCTGATACCAAAGGTTAGACCTGAACACATACATACAAATAAATAAGTAAGTGTATATATAATATATATAATGTATATTGCATATGTGCATATAACAACAGCTAATGAAAAAAGAGGCATGATTTTGAAAGAGCAAGGAGTGGGTGAATGGGAGGGTTTGGAGGGAAGAAAGGAAAGGGAAAACAAGGTAATTGTATTACAATATCAATTTTCAAAAATAGCCAACAGTGAAAAGTTTTCTGAACACACAAGTCAAAATCTAGTTCAAAATAAACACCTAATGAGTTCAAGCTGTCACCTGGCGTGACATCACTGCAGCCTTGGTTCTGAACATAACACATGTGCTGTGCATGCTGTACTGGGGAGCACCAGTGGGGGGGCGCCTGCAGTGCTGCGTCTGAGGAGGGGAGTCCATAGTGCAACACCTGCAGGGAGGGGGCGGTGCCTGCAGTGCAGCAGGGGGGCGGGAGGCCTGCAGTGCAGCGCCAGCACAGGGTGGGGGTGGGGTCAGGGGGTAGGGGCGTCTGCAGTGTGTGGGGGTCTCTGTAGTGCAGCACCAGTGGGGTTGGGAGTGGGGAGCCCCTGCAGTGCCTAAACTCAGATTCAAGTAGTTGCTATTCTGTTCTTGTTCTCTGCTCTCCTAGAAGCAGAATGATTTTCACAGAAAGGAGTTTTAGCGGTTTCCTATACCGTTCCTCAGCTTGTAGCAAACAGTGTACCCTTAGCTTTTCGTGTCAAGCAAGCACCTCCTTAGTAATATTGGCTTTCATCACCAATAAACACTAAATTATATGCGTCTCAAAGAGTTGCTTCTTTACAATCTAATAGTGAAAGCCTGACTGATGTACCTACCTACACCTGGGGTCCTATGAAAATTCCTTGAGAGGAAAAGAGAATTTCTTGAGTAGACCAGTTTGTGAAGCCCTGAAGTAGGCCATCAATGCCCTCTTAAAGCCTTTGGCTTGCTTCTCCCTTTCAGGATAAAATGAGATGGCCTCTCGTGCCAGCCAGGCTCTGCCTTCCCGGGGTGGCAGGGACTTCCCTCGCTGGGTTTCTGAGTCTACTCAGATTGTCACAGTACCTCTGTGGCTTGCCCTCCCAGCTCTGTCTCTGCTGAGTGTGAGAGGCCTCGCCCTGCAGAGCCCTGCCCGCCCTCCTGCCGACTCCCATGCCAGCAGCTGCCCTTCAGCCTCAGTGGGTGTAGCCTTCTCCAGGAAGCCCACCTTGATGCCACTAAGCCAGCCTAGGTGCTCTGCTTTCGTGAGTCTGTAAAAGTGTGTCTTACTGTACTGGAGAGTTTAGCCTTCTGTCATTTGCCCATTTACCTATCCTTTACCCCAGAAGAATGTCAGGTCCCATGTGGGCAGTGACAATCTTGTTCATCAGAGCATAGTGCTGGTATGTTAGAAACTCCTTTCCTATAACACGTGTGAGTAACTCCTATAACACGTGTGTGTAACTCCTATAACACGTGTGTATAACTCCTATAACACATGTGTGTAACTCCTATAACAGTGTGTAACTCCTATAACACAGTGTGTATAACTCCTATAACACGTGTGTATAACTCCTATAACAAGTGTGTATAACTCCTATAACACGTGGATGTAGACTCACATAACACTTGTAAGTTACTCCTATAACACGTGTGTGTAACTCCTATAACACAGGTGTGTAAGTCCTGTAACAGTGATGTAGACTCATAGACTCTCATAGCACTTACCTCTTCGTTTCTGGCTTCTCCCACTTGCGTGCTCTTGAGGCTCATTCATAGTGCGGCACATGCTAGCCTTCCTTTTGCTTCTTTTTTTTTTTTTTAATTTATTTATTTATTATATGTGAGAACACCGTAGCTGTCTTCAGACACCCCAGAAGAGGGCGTCAGATCTCATTACAGATGGTTGTGAGCCCCCATGTGGTTGCTGGGATTTGAACTCAGGACCTCCAGAAGAGCAGTCAGTGCTCTTCACCGCTGAGCCATCTCTCCAGCCCATCCTTTTACTTTTAAGATTGCACAGTATTTATTTTATGTACATACTACATCTTATATATCTGGTGCATGGTCCTTTGGGCTGTTTCAGCAACTGTAATAATGCTGCTGGAATATCTTTTTAAGTTACTGCTTTCAGTTGGTAATATATAGATGGTAATAGAGGAGTTCTGGTCCTGACTTGGGGAGACCTGCTGTGCTCCTCTGTAAAGCCTCTGTTCCAATCAGGCTTGGGCAGGGTTCCAGTTAGTTAGTAGTTTGTTTGTTTTGTGTGTGTTGAGGTAACAAATGTTGGAAGGATAATATACATACATGTATATGTATGTATGTAGCAAGCACACGCATGTGCCATGGCATGTGTGTGGGTCTCAGACGACAGCTTTTGGAGCCAGTTAGATTCTGCTAGCTCGTGGGGTCTGGGGCCAGAGTCAGGCTGTGGGCAAGCCCCTACCTGGGAGCTGTCTCAGCAGCCCTTTGGGTTCTTGACAGCCTCCTCAGCCTACCCGTCTCTAGCTCCCCCTTGCTACCTGTGTTCCCGTGTTAGCCGTCCAACCAGCCATCTCCTTCAAGTGTGTGCTTTATAAACTTCTGTGACTTGCCTTCTCCATCTCTTGATACTTTCATATAAGGTACAAGGTGGTTTGATTTAATTAGTTATGTTTTTTGCATGTGTCTCTGTGTGACACACATTTGTGTGTGTGTGTGTCCCCATTCACATGTGTGTGGGCATATCTGTGTGCAGGTATACATGCACATGTGTGAAGGCCCTAGACTGATGACAAGACTCTCCATTACTCCTCACCTCATTCATGGAGACTGGGTCTCTTGCTGAGCCCAGAGTTCCTTTTGGCTAGTCCAGACACCCAGCCCGTGCCAGGGACCCTGGCCCCCCTAGCACTGGAATTAAAAGGCAGCCTGTCATGCCCACCTGTTGTTCTGTGAGTGTTGGGATCTGAACCTGGTACTCTGGACCTCAAGGCTCACAAATAAGCCCCTGGCCTTGTTTTCTGCTGAGTTTCATAGGTTTTTGTTTTTTGTTTTTTGTTTTGGTTTTTCGAGACAGGGTTTCTCTGTATAGCCCTGGCTGTCCTGGAACTCACTCTGTAGACCAGGCTGGCCTCGAACTCAGAAATCCACCTGCCTCTGCCTCCCAGAGTGCTGGGATTACAGGCGTGTGCCACCACTGCCCATTTCTTCACCGGTTCATTTTGAGTTCACATTGCATGTACTATAAAGCCAGTTTCCTTCTTTCACGTGTGCATGTGTGTGGAGAACATTCATGTGTCCTGCCCTTGCTTTGTTGAGCGGTCTTGACTTCTGTCTTAGTTGGGGTTTTACTTCTGTGAACAGACACCATGACCAAGGCAAGTCTTTGTTTTTTTTGGTTTTTGTTTGTTTGTTTTTGTTTGTTTGTTTTTTCGAGACAGGGTTTCTCTGTATAGCCCTGGCTGTCCTGGAACTCACTCTGTAGACCAGGCTGGCCTCGAACTCAGAAATCTGCCTGCCTCTGCCTCCCAGAGTCCTGGGATTACAGGCGTGCGCAACCACCACCTGGCTTGTAGTTAATTTTAATATCAGGTATATGAGTCATGAAACTTTGTGTTCCTCTTTCAAGCCTGAGGCAAGTTTGGTTTTATTTCTGTTTGGCAGGACCAGGGAATTAGCCAGTGGTCTCATATGTGTGAGGACTGTGTTGGGCTGCAGAGCTACATCAAGGCAGATGTGGTTTGTGTCTCTCGTTCTGTTTATTTATTTATTTTGGAAACAGGATCTTGCTATGCAACTCAGATTAACCTCGAGCTCACTATGTAGCTTACACCGGTCTCTTTTTTTTCTTAAAAAATGTTTTTATTAATTCTTTGAGAATTTCATGCATGTATACAATGTATTTTGATCATATTCATCTCTCCTATTATTACCTCCACCTCCAAACCCCTCCAAGCTTGTGTTTAGGCTGGTCTTGAATGTTCCATCCTTCTGCCTCGGCTTTCTGAGGTGGCTTTCTGAGTGTGCCACACTGCATCTGGCTCACTGGTAACCGTTAACTTGGTGCTGTTCCCAGCATATTTCTTACATGCTCTTGCCTAGAGTCCCTGCAATGGCTTCTCCCTAGTCCGTCGGATTTCAGAGAGCACTAAGATCTTAATCCTCCTGGATGACCAAGAGAAGGGAGCCCTAGTCATCTATTACCCCAGACTTTGAGTCTAGTTCAGTCTTTCTTGAAACTCTCAGGAAAACTGTGAGGATCAAGAGCCACTGTCGCTGTTCCTTCATTATCTGGGGCAGGGTGGGGACAGGGCAGGAATGACCAGCTGAGACAGCAGCCCTGTGAGCAAAGGCATTGACACAATGTGCTCTGTGAACACAACAGTCTGGCTCACCTCAGAACAGCGTGCCCAGACACAGTGAAGTCTGAGGGTAACGTTGACCCTCTCCATTTTTATGGTACCAAGGATCAAAACCTGAGCCTCAGCATGCCAGGCAGGTTGAACTCTCCCTCTGGCTGTGGCTCCCAGCAAACTCAATGACTGTCTTGCTGTAGACCAGGAGACTTGCTGATAATAGTTGATACTTGTTTGCTACATTGTTGCATGTGATAGCAGTCTGTGAACACTTAGTTTGTTACATCATTACATGCCTGTGATGGTAAATGCACAGACTGGAGAGATACACAAGGTGCTGAGGAAGGGAAAACCCTAACACAGAGACAGCTGGTGGTCCGCCCGGCATGACTAGCGGGGTAATGGGAGAGACGGGCAGATTACAGCAGCTGGGCAGAAAGTGCTTCCGTTAATACAGCTAATTTTTTTTTAAAGATTTATTTATTTAGAATATGTAAGTACACTGTAGCTGTCTTCAGACACTCCAGAAGAGGGCGTCAGATCTTGTTATGGATGGTTATGAACCACCATGTGGTTGCTGGGATTTGAACTTAGGACCTTTGGAAGAGCAGTCAGTGCTCTTAACCACTGAGCCATCTCTCCAGCCCTAATACAGTTAATATTATACACTCATTTAATACAAGGCTGCAAGGGACAAACATGTATGCTCTGTGTTCAGGAGCTTTGATAAGTTTAAACTTTTTTATGATAGCACATGATCAGATAGAACTTTTATACACACATCTTTTAATACATTCATAACACACCTAACTTTTCATTGATTTAAAAAAAAATTCTGCCTACTTGGTGTATCTGTTGAAATTGTCAAAAAATCTGCATATAAGTGTATTTGTACAGTTCAAGCTGCCATTGCTTAAAGGTCAAATGTATGCTAGAGAGTGCTGGCCCTCCCTCCTGGGTGCAAATGCTCCCTCCTCTCTGCTGGCCCTCCTTCCCTCCTCTCTGCTTCCCCCACCCCCCCAGCTTGTCAGCTGCCCTGCCAGGCATGCAGGACTGTTAAGGAGTCCTGCCTTCCTTTTGACTTTCAAATCAGGAAGGTTGCATTCCATGACCTCTGAGCTTCTTCTAAACCCAAGAAGACTGTTTACTTTTTGCAAAGTTTGCTCTGAAGAATGAGGGGCTTTTATGATGACTAGAACTTAAGGAAGAGAAGAAAAACAGACTTCAGGGTTAGAACCTGTAAGCAGAAGTCCATGACATAACAGTGACCAAACATTTTATCAGCTGATGCTAGGGTCCACTGATTATTGACTTTGGATAAATAGATTCTGTCTTCACACCTATACAGTGACCACTTGCCAGTGGTTTGCAGGTTTAAAGGAAATGGGTAAAACAATAAAACTTCTAGAAGAAAACTGGAGAACACCTGCATGACTGTGGGTGGGATGACTGTTTCTTCTTCTTCTTCTTCTTCTTCTTCTTTTTTTTTTTTTTTTTTTTTTGGTTTTTCAAGACAGGGTTTCTCTGTGTAGCTCCGGCTGTCCTGGAACTCATTCTGTAGACCAAGCTGGCCTCGAACTCAGAAATCCGCCTGCCTCTGCCTCCCAAGTGCTGGGATTAAAGGCGTGCGCCACCAACGCCTGGCTGGGGTGACTGTTTCTTATAAAGAAAACTTAGAAGAAAAGATTGACAAATTGGATTTCAATAAAATTAAGAACAATGTATCAAAATATTGCCCAAGAACACAATAGAGGGGGGATACTTAAAAAAAAGATGCTGAGCATGGTGGCACACACCTTTAACCCCAGCACTTGGGAGGCAGAGGCAGACAGATCTCTGTGAGTTCAAGTCTACAGAGTTCCAGGACAGGCAGGACACAGAGAAAATCTGTGTACTGACTGGTTTTGTGTGTCAACTTGACACAGCTGGAGTTATCACAGAGAAAGGAGCCTCCCTTGAGGAAGTGCCTCCATGAGATCCAGCTGTGGGGCATTTTCTCAATTAGTGATCAAGGGGGGAGGTCCTCTTGTGGGTGGTGTCAACCCTGGGCTGGTAGTCTTGGGTTCTTGGGTTCTATAAGAGAGCAAGCTGAGCAAGCCAGGGGAAGCAAGCCAGTAAGGAACATCCCTCCATGGTCTCTGCATCAGCTCCTGCTTCCTGGCCTGCTTGAGTTCCAGGCCTGACTTCCTTTGGTGATGAACAGCAATGTGGAAGTGTAAGCTAAAAAAACCCTTTCCTCCCCAGCTTGCTTCTTAGTCCTGATGTTTGTGCAGGAATAGAAACCCCGACTAAGACAACCTGTCTCAAAAAAAGAAAACTGAAAAAAGAGGGAGGTGTTTTATATCTGACCAAGTACTTGTTCAACAGATAAACAATGCAAAACAGGAAAATATAAATGAGCCAGTAGAAAAAATGTGGGCAATCAGTGAGGCCTGCATTTATAGAGGAGGGATCTAAAACACCAGCTCACATACAAAGGGGGAGGGGAGGGGAAACTAAAATGCCAGCACACAACACAAACTTGAACCCCGGTGAGCAGAGAGGGCGTGTGAAGAAATGCCTCCAAGCCTTAGAGAAATGCATAGCAGAAACGCCATGAGGGCAGACCTTGGGTTCTCAGAACACATGTAAATGCTAGGCAGATGCGGTGGCTCGCCAGTAATCCTGTCGCTCAAAAGGCAGAGCCTGGGGCTGCTCAACGCAGTCTGGCCACCTAGACCAACCTACCAGTGGGCTCTCAGTTCATTGAAAGACCCTTCGTCATCCTCAGTTGTCACTATACACAAACACACATTCTCACACGTGCACATGCTACACACAGAGCCACGTAGGGAAACTCTGAGCTGCTATGTCAGACCCATGAGTACCGGGTGCTGGCAAGCATGTGGAGAAACTGTTACCTTTGCTAGTGGGGTGTAGAGGCTCAGCCACTGGAGAGAGCTTAGCCCTTCTACAAAAACATCTGACACTATTCCCATTTGGGCTGGAGTGATGGCTTGGTGGTTAAGAATGCTAGCTGCTCTTCCAGAGGACCCAAGTTCAATTCCCTGCACCCACCAGGGAGCTCATAACTATCTGTAACTCCAGTTCCAGGAGTCCTGACATGCTCACACAGACATACATGCAGGGAAAATGCAAACGCATCATCAGACCCTCAAGTTCCTGTTCTAGGTCTGTTCTCCACCAAATTGAAAATGGAGCTGAACATGGTGGCTCACACCTGTAATCCTAATGCTTGGGAGGGTGAGGCAGAAGGACTGTGAGGTTGAGGCCAGCCTGGACTGGGTAGTGAGATCTTTTCTTATTGCAAGAATTGGAAAGGTACAGAGTGTCGCATGTGCTTTGCTTATGGTACTCATAACAACCATAAGGTCGCATGAGCGCAAATATCCATCATTGGGTTAGTGAGCATGTGCTTGTGGTGCAGGTGTGTAGAGAGAGGCCTGTCCTGCTGACCCATATTGCCTTGTGACTTTACCTCGAACTCTTTAAGTGAAAGGTCAGACACAAACAGTCGCACATTGTGCTAATGTTTTTTATGGGAAATACCCAGAAAAGATGCAGTGGTAGGGACGGGACACACTCTTGTTACCATGGAGCTGGATGGAGGGGTGGGGGGTGCCGAGAGACTAGGCTAGGTGAGGGGTAGTGGGCACCCTGTACTTGGGACCCTGCAGGGAGGTTGCAAATAACTGAGAGTGAGTCTTTGCTTTAAAATGGTTCATTTCAAGTTACCTAGATTTTTGCCTAAATAAATGACTCTTAAAACCTCGATGTGCCACTAATATGAGTGAAATTGAGAACATGTGTCCTGAGTGTTGGCAAGGGTGTGGGGCAGCTGCAGCCTCCACCCCGAGGCACCAAAGCTTTATACACTTTATACACGGTATCCAATTCAGCACTCCTCTCTGAGCCGAATGCTACAAAGAATCTAGTGTATATTTGGCCACCAAAAGACAGGAGCAGTAAGGCGCTGTTTAGCTTCTTCTCATAGTAGCTTAAAGCAACCAAAGCCTGTTAAAGTAAGGTGTGTGGACTGTGCTTTTCTCATATAAGGAATACTACACAGCAGTTAAAACGAACGACCGCAGTAAGGTGGACCCCGCAGAACGATGGTTGGAATGAAGCCATAGCCCATAGGTTGAATGTATATTTGTGCTTGTCTGAAATTTAAGAAGCAGCAAAACTAACCCATGGAGGAGGTTGTGGAAGAGAGAGCTCAAGAGAGCAACTACACAGGTGTGCACGTGTGTAAAGGCTGAGCCGGGCACTGCAGATCCATACGCCTTACTGTGCTATGTTTACTTTTGAAAAGAAACTTTAAAATACTAGGAAACAAACAGTAGTCACCAGTGCAGATGTCAGCAAGGCAGGAGGGAGGATTGTGTGAGGAACAGGAAGTGACTGGAGGCCTGGAGCTGCCTGAGATGCCAATAATTTGAGTCTGCTGGGCTTTCGGGAGGGAAATGGCTATGAAAGCAGATTTTCAGAGATCTTTGGAAATGCACCTGGGTAAACCGAGGCTGACTGCTTCTGTGGGACCTGTGTGGGGGGTGCTGCTGAGGAAGAAGTAATGAAGGCTGAGGTGGCTAGGGACTGGAGGTGGTGACTGGGGCCCCATGCTGGGTGACAGAGCAGCAGGAGGAATCATAAACACACTCTAACTAGAAGTCTGTCCCGACGTCCCCTGATACAAGTGGAGACTGTTCTGGGCCCAGTGAGGACCAGTGACACTTGTGTACAGATGGGCTGACACGAATGAGCACCCCAAGGGAGCAAGGGTAGCCGTGGAAGGGAGGTCTCAGCCTCGGCTGTGACCAGGATGACATAGTATGTGTCACCAAGGCCTGGGGTAGGTAGAGCAAGTGAGGGATTCAGATACACAGGGGGAAGATCCGGGAAGGAAGAGGGAAGGTTGAAAATGTGGTAGGGAACAGGGCTAATTTGGGGGTGGGGAGGCTGGCCCTGGAGGAGGTGGGAAGACAGAACGAGGCAGCTTCCAGCCTGGATAGCCGAAGCTGTCAGAAGTCAGAGCACAGGAGCAGATGACCTCAGGTGGAGGTGGAGGTGGAAGGCGGAGCCTGGAGTTCCAGTTCCTTGGCCTTGTGGGCTAAGGCTTTTACTGTATTGGCATCTTGTAATTGTGCTTATATTGATACATAAATCTGATTGGTTAATTAAGGGTCCACCAATGGAGGAGAGCTGGCAGCCCGTGGGGTGTGTGGGATTTGCGTGGAAGTGAGAGGAACTCGGGGGTCCCCGCTGGAGAGATGGCTAACAGAGGGATGGCCAAGTGAAATGGCCCAGTGGAGGCCCTATGGCCCCACAGGGCCAGAGAGTTTGTGGCCTAGAGACCAGCAGCTCAGAGAGTCCGCAGTGGTCCGAAGCCGCCTCGGAGAATTGGTGGGGATTTCTTTCTTATATTTTCTGCAACACAGGTGTAATCCTGTCTAGCTGTTGAGTGTCTGTCTGCAGGTGCTTGGAGTCCTGACAGTCAAATCTGGCAATGTGGCTTTTCTGCAAGCCTCCCTTCCTATGTCTGCTAAATGTTAGTAGCAAAAGACCTCACCTCTGTTCTGGAGAAGAGGCTAGAGCAAGGGAGGTACTTGGAGCGCAGCTGAGAATGGGGCGGAGCCTCCAGGAAGGCCGAGGTCGGGTGGGGCGTACCCAAGTGGGAGACCCGAGTCCACAATGAGTGCAGTTGGAAGAGGTTTTACTGGCTTTGTCCGGGATAATGAGGGAAAAGGAAGGCTAGGCTGGGAATTTTGTGAATGAAGTCTCAGATCATGAAACCCTATCATTTCTGTGTGAGTTACTTAATGAACCAGACTGTCTGCTGGAAACTAGTGGTGGAGGGAGAGGGGGAAGGGTAGGATGACTAACTATAAATAAATAAAATAAGAATTTAATAGTAAAGAAATAGGAGTTGGGATATGAGCATCTGGTCGAGGTTGTATGTTTTTGCATTTTATTCCTTTGTATTTATTTATTATTTAGAGGGTCACATGGTATGTATATGGAGGTCAGAAGGCAGCTGTGCGAATTGGTTTTCTCCCTCTGCCATGTGGGTCTAGAACTCTGGTCTTGAAGCTTGGCAACAGGTAGCCCTACCTGCTGAGCCATCTCAGCCCTTGGCTGTGGCCCTGTGACCCAGGCAAGTTTTCCACTCTTAGGGTCCCGGGGCAATGTATGGTTCTTGCCCAGGAAGCCCCATGCTGTAAGTGTCTGCTCCAAGACACTCAGCTCCAAGCTGTGGTACCGCAGTCACCAGGAAAGCAGAGTCTGGGCTGGCAGATCTGGGAAAGGAGCTCTGAGGGAAAGCACTCTCACAGCCTGGAGCACTGACAGTCCCTCTCATAGATCCGGGAAGTGGGCCCTGAGGACTAAGTAGGAGCAGAAACAGCAATCTCTAGTCTTCCAAAACAATTTCCTGGTACTGTGTGTGTGTGTGTGTGTATACACTAAGTCAATAAATACTCTTAAAGGATGTGTGGAGTTCAGAGACAGAACATTCAGAAGTATATTTCCTGGGCCGACTTAGGCCACCCAGGCTGGAAGCAGGAAGCCCCACTGCTCTGTGTCCATTCAGACAAGAGCGAGCACTTCTGCAGGTCCTGATCCCCCTGCTTCCATCTTGGATGGAAGTAGCCCAGGGTTCTGTCTAAGGAAGGGCAAAGGCTCTTTATACATGGGCTCAGCGATCCCTGACGCGCGGTTTCCGTGCTGTAGCTCATTCTAGAGGGCATGGTCTCCGGTCCATCTTCCCTTCTGTCTGAGTCTCTATCAGGGAGCCAGTCCCCCATGCCTGCAATGTCACATGACTGACACGGGGGGGGGGGGGAGGGGGCCCCCTGGAGGTTCCCTTGGTCTTTCTCATTGATAAGCAGCAGTCTGTGGGAGCGATTTTCCACTGAAAAATGTCTTCTGTGTTTGTCCTTGGTGGGTGCTTGATCCTTAAAGATACTACTGGAATCTTATACTGGACAGATTTTCTACAGCTTGGTAAATTGAAACACCTTTGAAATGGAAGGATGAATTCAGACGGAAGCTATTTCACCAATATTTTGTGTCGGCAAAAGTTTTAAGGAGTTAGTTTTGTTTTCCGAAAGTGAAATTCTTGAAAGGAGGGACAATTTACCAGTTCCTTGCCCTTAAAGGAAAACTCTTAGAGTGCAGATCCAGAGGGAGGAGGGTGAGCACTCACAGGCAGGCCCTGGGGAACTCTAAGTGCCTTGTTAGCGAGAAGAATGCCTGTGTGGGATTCTGAACAGTGGGTTGGATTTAGATAAATACAATACATGCCCACAGTTAGGGAGACCCCAGTCTTCCCTCTCCCTGGCTGGCCGTTCCCCCGAGGACCATTACAGAGTTCACCCAAGCCACTCTCGCCGTTGATTTTTTTAAGATGTAAAGGAAGCATGCCACGGTGGAAGCCGCGTGGAGGAGGCTGGGAAGGGAGGCTGGGAACGAGCTGGCTTAATCCTGGCCTCCTTTTAGAGCAGTGATTGATTAACGCTGCCTGTGTTGCTGTTCTTGTAGAGCCGACCTGTCCTGGCCTCAGCTAACTAAGGAAGCTGCTGCAGAATGAGAAGATGGCAGCGCGGCTGCTCGCACCGCCAGGCCCTGACAGTTTCAAGCCTTTCACCCCTGAGTCGCTGGCAAACATCGAGAGGCGCATCGCCGAGAGCAAACTCAAGAAACCCCCCAAGGCGGATGGCAGCCACCGGGAGGACGATGAAGACAGCAAGCCCAAGCCTAACAGCGACCTGGAGGCCGGGAAGAGCTTGCCTTTCATCTACGGGGACATCCCGCAAGGCCTGGTCGCCGTTCCCCTGGAGGACTTTGACCCCTACTATTTGACGCAGAAAGTGAGTTGGAGGAGGCCCAGCCACAGAGGCCCCTTCCCTTCAGGCTGGGGAGAGGGGAGAAGGAGCTGTGTCTGTCGGGGAAGACATAGCGAGGCCTCCCTTCCACCTGGAATCTTCTGTCCCCATTTTGTTGCTGCTGAGGGTCACTTTCGGGCCTTCCTGCGGGCCAACCCCTGTTAGCAAGACTTCTAGTGTTGGCTCCAGGCAAGCTTTAAAAAACAAAACACCACCACCACCACCGAAACATGCGTGTGTGTGTGTGTGTGTGTGTGTGTGTGTGTGTGTAGCTCAGTGACAGAGCACTTCCTAGCACAAGAAGACCCTGAGAATTTGAGGGGAAGACAGAAGGAGAGAGAGGGAGGGAGGGAGGGAGGGAGGGAGGGAGGGCGGGCATAGAAGAAAGGCATCACTTATTAGCAATCGGAAGGATACTGCAGCTGTGTGGTAGTAGTTGGCCCACACTATTAAATCCCATCTTTGTATATAAAGGTGATGTTGTCAGCACAGTAGCAGGCTGGAGAGGGAAGGGAGACCACTATGCACTATCTGTGCACTCCTCCGATAGGACACGGGCGCATGCTCTTGTACGGCAGACACAGTGGCACACACCGGGCCGAGGGAAACTCGTATCTTTGGTCTTGTCACCCATAGTTTGGATGGATCTTTGTAACAAAGCCAGTCCTGTCCCACTGCCTGACAGGGAACACAGGGAAAAGGTCAGGCTTCATTTGGACAAGGGTTTAAACTTCCTGAACAGTATCTGCCCAAATCTCGGATTCTTGTATGAAACAAGACAGAAGGAGCCAAGCTTCCTAGTGTGATTCTCTAGCCAAATGATTAGCTGCTGGATCCTGAGGACTGATGGCACCTTGTAGGAGACCCACCTCATGCCACAGATGTCATTTGAATAGCTGTGTCAGTGGGTTTTCCAGATAATGGGGTGGCGTGATGGTTTTGTGTAATTGTGTATTTACAATAGAAAGCTCCAGTATGCTATCTTTGCTAACATGTCTGCCCTTCTGACCTGATGCAGTGAGTACTCTTTAAGAAAAGCATTTAGCTTCTTTGTCTTGGACTAGAATTAAGAGACCTAGCTAGGATTAGTGAGAGGGCTCAGCAGGTAAAAGCTCCGGGTCCCATGTGATAGCAGGGAGAGAGTGGACCTGTAAGTTGTCCTCAGTGTCCTGAGTGCCCTGGCATGTACACCCTCTCAATAGTGTGTGCATACACGCATACATGCATACATACATACATGCATGCATACTTATGTGCATACATACTTAATGCATAAATACATAAATACATATGGCTAATGGCTACTCTAAGGCAAAAAAATTAAGTCAAGATAGCATTGCCAGCAGTTCAGACATGTTCATTGTACATTAATATTTACCTATAATCTGTTTACCTACCTATAATTTATCTATCAATCAATTTGTCTATCTACCTATATATAATCTATCAATCTACTTGTCTACCTACCTACCTACCTAACTACATATAATCTATCTATAATCTATCTGCCTACCTATCTATAATCTATCCATCTACCTGTCTATAATCTGTCTGTCTATCTACTTAGGACAGGGTCTTACCTAGTAGCCCAACTTGGCCCCAAACTCACCATGTAACCACACGAACTCCAATCCTCCTACCTCTACTGAGTTCTAGGGCTACAGAGTGTGGCACCACACACCCTCCGAGGTGCTGAGGCTGGAAGGGAGGCTCCGAGCGTGGCAGGCAGGCACGCCTCCTCCTAAATGAGTTTTCCATCCGATTAAAAAGAACACGCTTTCTCCACCTACCTCAGGTCCTCGCCGCATTCCTGTTACTGGCCCTTCTCAGGAACTAAGGCTAGCGTCGGCTAAGTCAGCACGGCTTCTCCCACAAGGAAGCACATCGGAATTAACATGTCACAGATAGAAAGCTTGTAGGGGAGGAAGTGACTTTAAGAGGATGTCCCCTTCTGTTTGGTTTTCAGGAGTTGTCTTACACAATTCCTGGGATATAAGCTGTCACTCTGTCTGGTTAATGATTGTCTTTTCCTCAGTCTCGGTTTCTAACAGGCCGTCACTGAGGGGACCTCAAGGGACCCGTGTCTTGTTTCTCTTGTCTTTCTTTTATGGGCAACAGAAGACCTGTTGTCTTTTTAAAGTTCTGGCTTCATCCCGGTGTGGGTTTTCTGTCCCAGGAAAACTCAGGACCCTAAAAGCTGCACTGACCAGGTGCTGTTCCGAGGGCTGCAGCTTCGGCCATCCCAAGCTCTGAGGGCCTTGTTGCGTTCCCGACTTTTCCAGAGGGTCGCTGCAAACACGGCAAGGTGGAAGCTGCGCCTTCGTGCCCCTTGCTCTGGGCGCTGGGTGCTAGCGCTTCCTTCCTTCGTGCCCCTTGCTCTGGGCGCTGGGTGCTAGCGCTTCCTTCCTTTGGCCTTCGGTTTTTTTTCAGTTATTCAATACAAATAAGTACATTTAAGAAACAGATACTTATCTTGTTCTAAAACAAGGTCATCGTATATTCACATGATACAATTTCAGAGGTATTTGCTAAAAAGCCCGCCTTTATACCTCCTTCCGTCTCCCACTCCTGCCTCCCCGCAGAGGTAACCTGAGGCGGCATCCTCTGCTGCAGGGGCCCGACCGCCTCAGACCCCTGTTCTCAGCCCTTCCTGTTGTTTTCTTAAGCTGACCTCAGTTCTGTTGTCTGTCTTCCATTTTAGTTTAGTGTGGAACCTTTGTTGTTGTTGTTATCATTTTTAGGTTTTCAGGGCAGGGCTGAGCCCCCGCCCCTCCCGTGTACCCCCACATGCCAAGTGTGGAATCTTTTATTTGTGGATTTTCAGCTTCTTCCTTCCTTCCTCCATTTTTTTTCCTTTTAGAGAATCCAATCGATGCCTTCTCTTCCCGCTGCTTGCAGCATCTGTCCTCACTTCAGAAAATGCCCTCTGCTGCTTCAAAGCACTTTGCTGACTTTTAAGTGGCCATGCGTATGCGCATGTCTCTAGTGGCCTCCTGAGGAGGCAGGGGGCGGGGTCTGTGGGTTGCATCAAGTCCCACGCCTTTGCCTTTCCGGTTTCTCAGAATGAACAGCCTCTGTGTCCAACCAGCTGCTGTATCCTAAGAAAGCCTTAGAAGTGAAGGTTCAAAGCTCAGGACTGGCATGTCTTAAACGACCATGCTGCACTCCTGATTCACCGAACAGTCGCATGCTTCTCGAAGTTCAACTCCACAATCTGTGGATTCGTTTTTCTACAAAGCAAGGTCCACTGGGACTCACAGGAAGTTAAGATGTGGAAGTCTTTGACATCATCTAATTCAGCTTGCTTCCATTAATTATTTTGTGGTACTGATACTTTGTCAAAAGCCAGATCCAGTTTGCAAGGTGGCTGAGTAAGGATTCTTACTAAATAACTGACTCCCATGGGCTGTTCTCTGCTTCCCACCCCTGACTGTGCAAGCACAAAGCACACACTTATGTGCACACACATGCATGTACACACCACACACATACACACACACACACACACACAGTAATTTTTTTAGAGCCAGAGCTACTGTTAGTGGTGGAACCTGCACTAGATGTCACCCCTTTATCCCTTACAGCATGTTTCCAGCCCTTGCCTTTGAAATGTCTATCCTTAGCCTCAGCTGACTCAGTTGTCCCAGTGCTGGTAGACAGGTGTGTGGGACACCGAGCAAACTCCCCTCCCGTCTGCACCCCTACCAAGCCCGTGGTCTACTCTCCTGCTGGCATGAGTAGTGAGGAGCACTGGCTAAGAGCCATGTGGGCGTCTGACCCCCGACGCCTGGGCTCACTGTCAGTGCCGCAGTATTGCTCACCTGGACTCAGGCTCCTGAACTGTTCAACCAGCCCCTCCACCTTCTCTTCCCTTTCTCCCTCCCACCACAACCCACGACTGCCTGCCAGAACGGCATCGTGGAAAAAAGCAATGCCTGAGTTACGGTTTCATGGCTGCGAAGAGACGCCATGACCACAGCCACACTTACAGAGGACAACGTGTACTGGGGCTGGCTTACAGTGTGGGAGGTTCAGTCCACTCTCATCATGGCAGGAAGCATGGCGGCAGCAGCCAGGCAGACATGGTGATGGAGAAGGAGCTGAGGATTCTACATCTGAGACCTCGAGGCCTGTCCCTCGTGACACACGTCCCAGTAGTGCCACTCCATAGGAGCCTGTGGGGCCCACTTCCCTTCAGATCACCACGGCTGGGAAGCAAACCCTGGTTTGACTATTACATTTCGTCTTTGACTTGCCCTTAGCCAAATAAAATGCCCTGGGCCTCGGTGTCCTCATCTGTCCACGGGTGTGGCCGAGCGTGCGTGTCCACATCTCTGTGCGGCTGTGGTTCCTATTTGGGCTCCTCCCACCCATGTTTGGGGTGTGGCGAGGTGTTCTCGGTTCCCTCCACACTTCCCACTCTGGTCGGCCTCACTTCCTCTCGGAATGTTCTTCCTTTAACCTCGGCTTCTGGAATTCCTTCCCACTCACCCAGGCCCAGCTCAGAAGCTGTTCCGTCCCATGACCTAACTCGGTGCTTCCACACCAGAACGGAGCCCTCTCTATACTGAGTTCTGCAGGGGTTAGTTTAGCTACACCGCTTTGGCTCCCAGCCGGTCGCACGTGTGCGTATGCAGGCGCTATGTGGATTCTTGAATGAAAGTCTCTCTCTCTCTCTCTCTCTCTCTCTCTCTCTCTCTCTCTCTCGTTAACTTTAAAATGCCTTGGCTAGCTCGAAGGCTGGGCAGTTCTCGCCCTCCCCGTGGCTCGCACACGCTCTCCTCCTGTAGCGGCTCCCTAGTCTTTGCTGCCCAAGGCACTCTGGGCAGCCCTTCCAGGGGCCACACTCCCTCTCACCTACATTTCGGATGATTTCCCTTCTGCAGCTCTAAACCTGATCCCTCTGCCTCTGGATCATGGAGACTCTCCTTCCTCCCTTCCAGTTCCAAGTTCAAAGGTCCTCCCTCGGTCTACTTGCCCAGCCAATGGCTGCTGGTTCTTTATCAATCAATCAATCCATCAAAAACCAAGTGAGGACGAGGACCTTTAGCCGTTGGACACGCAGATTCCCGATTTTGGGGATCAGCTTAGTTCAAAG